>CAWVRF010000209.1:285436-368312 GCA_963932465.1 Maratus speciosus | reverse complement strand
AATTTACATTATTATAGTAATGTTTTATCATCTATACATTTGAAAGAGATGTAGGCTCGTATTTAAACACATCCCAGAATTTGACAAAAAATATGGCAGTATTCCAAACATTTCATTTAATTTCTTAATTTATTTCTTAGTTTTTCTTTGGCAGTTCATGTGCGTCATTAGAGAAGATGGCTACTGGACTGTACACAGTTTCATCTGATGTATGAACACTCTTCGACATAACCATCTTGCTTCAGTATGCTGGAGGAACAGTGTATGATGGCTTCCAATAACTTCACACATAAGTTAAAACACTTAAGTTCACTTATAGCAGGTCAGTATTTTATATACAGTGCGTTCCAAAAATCGACCGACAAATTCAGAGGAGTCATAGCAGGCATCAAGAGGATGAAAAATTCTCGCAGAATATGGGGTTGCAAGCCACTTATTGAGTCACAAATACAGGGTGCTTCATCCTAATTGAACTCGGGTTGAGGGTAATACTTTCGAGAAAAATAAAATTATTGCTATGAAAATGCAACGATATCTACCTTGTTTTGTGTGAAATGTGATAACATCACGAAAAGATCTGGAAAACCATGTTGCTGAAGCAATCGATGATACCGTATGAACTGATCATCGCAGTCCAAAATGTGGGACATCATGTGCATACTGCTGCCGCGTATAGTGCAAACTTCTACCATTTTTGTTGGGTGTCATCACATTTATAACAAAAGTGAGAATGCCTGTTAAATATTTTATTATAATATACTTCAGTTTTCTGAAAGTTATTACCGTCGATCCAAATTGTGTTAGGAAAGAAAAACCCTGCATTTTTTATTAAATATGTAGTTTACGGCCCCATGTTCTGTGGTATTTTTTTATCCATGTGATGCCTATTATCATCCCTCGGAATTTGAATTTTGGAACATCCTGGATGTTACTTTAATAGCACCATTCAACATTTTCATAAATTGAGAAGACATTTTGTCTAGGATAACATGAGTTTGTATAAAGTACAATAGATGCTGCTACAGTACTTTGCGTAATGTTTGTTTTTGGAATGGCTACTGCACTGTGAACCATCCTTGCTTTTACATAATCACTAAATATATCTCCATAGTAGTTTTTCAGGTATCCCATTTTATGAAAAGTATTCAACCAAAATATTTCCTCCCATAATGTGTTAGCTTGAAGTATTTATAAATCAACTCATCCTCATAGCTTTTGTAAGTAGAAGTTCGAATATTATGTAATGGTCGTACAATATGGAATACTTTAGTATCTGGTACATAAGGTATTACAGCCAAACATTAATCTGCCATACGATTTTCTAGTACTCCCATTAGGTTCTGTGCTCAGTGCTGTTTAGATGTATGTTGTTGGAGTGACGTGATGAAATGAAATCTTATTCTCAATTTTTGCATGTAAATTTTATTAAATTTGTATTATAAACTCTCATTGTGGGTGATGTTATCCAATTTCAGTATAAAGTTGAACAGTTATATTTATTGCTTTGTTAGTTTTCTTTGTGCTAACTTGTTGATGAGCGAAGACGTTATGTTTTTCAAGATGGTGTGTCGGATCATGTGGAATATCAGCTAGACTAGTGATGGGCGATTTCGATTTTTTTAATCGATTTAATCGATACTATGGCCAACTCGATTTAATCGATACTATAAAATTTTTAATCGATGTCTCTAAAGGTCATATCATTTTCATTTTCCTTCAAAAATTTAAGGTCAAGTAGTTGGATGTCCAATCCCAAAACTTTCTTCTGTCTCATAAATGTTAAAACTTCAAAATTCGCTATCACAGTGTCAAATTTAAATAACCTATACCCATCATGAGGATCCAAAAGTATAGGTTCGTTGAAATATGTGTATTTAAAAAATATATATAAGAATCCCATTTTCCTAACAAATCATTGAATTTCGGCCCACACCCTTTTAGATGTCCGCAACGGAAAATTCCAGTTCAAAGGGCATAAAAGCGACACCTGTTGGGTAGTATACACCCAAGCTTACTAAGGATCTATTTATACGACAGTGTAACAGAATATGAAGTTTGATTAAATTCCGTGCATTAGTTTTGAGATATGGCTATCATGAATATCATGAAAAAAGCAGTATAGCAACGCAGCCTATTACATGATTAACACGAAAGACTCAGAAACAACTTACGTCAATGACTAACAGAATATTAAGTTTGATGAAATTCCGTTCATTACTTCTTGAGATGTTATCGCAAACATTGTGTAAACCCTGAAAAACAGTGTTGAATTCAGGGGCTGGTACGGGTGGACCCCCCCCCTCCCCGGAACATTGAAATGTCCCCTAGGGAGATTTGAGATTTTATGCTTAATGGACGAAAGTCCAATCCCCTCCCCCCCTCGTAACTCTAGAATGTTCCTCGCCAGAACCATAGAAATCCCCCCCGGAGAAAAATGTCTGAATTCAGTACTGTTGATAAAAGCAGCATGGCAGCACAATTTGTTATATCATTTACACAAAAACCTAATCATGGATAACTTATGGCATTGTCTAACAGAATATTAAGTTTGATGAAATTTCGTTCATTAGTTCTTGAGATATTATCCCTAAAATTGTTTAAATCCTGAAAAACGTGTTGAACTCAGGGGGTGGCCCGGGGGGGAGGTGACAATCCTCCCCTTCAACAAGGCATAAAATCTCAAACTTTCTGGGGGGCATTTGAGTGTTTCGGGGGGAGGAGAATGTCACCCTTCCCCCCGGGCCACCCCCTGAATTCAATACGTTTTTGTCCATTAAAAATTGATGAAATTTCGTTCATTAGTTCTTGAGATATTATCCCTAAAATTATTTAAATCCTGAAAAACGTGTTGAATTCAGGGGATGGCCCGGGAGGATAACATTCTCCCCCCCCCCCCCCCCCCGAAACATTCAAATGTCCTCCAGAAAGTTTGAGATTTTATGCTTTTTGTACATTAAAATGTGTAAAAGTCCAATCCCCACCCCTCTGAACTGCCCCTCCCGGAGAAAAATGTCTGAATTCAACTCTGCTGATAAAATCAGCATAGCAACGCCCCCTGTTGGGCGATTTACACCGAAATCTAATAAGCAGCAATTTATGCCAACGTCTAACTGAATGTGGTTTTATGAAAATCCGTGTATTAGTTCTTGAGATAGAGCTATTGCGAAAATCGGGAAAAATGCAGCATAGCAGCGCCACCTGCCGGTAGATTTACATCAAAACCTAATCCTCAACAACTTATATCAACGTCAAACTGAATCTGAAGTTTGGTGAATATTCGTGCATTAGTTCTTGAGATAGCAATCTTGCGGAAATCATGAAAAATGCAGCATAGCAGCGCCACCTGTTGAGCGATTTTCACCAAAAAGTAATCAGCATCAATTTATATCAAGGTCTAACTGAATCTAAAGTTTCAACAGATTCCATGCATTAGTTCTTGAAATAGACCACTCACAATTTTTTTGTCAGAGACAAACAAATAGACAGACTGACAGACAAAAAATTTATAAAAATAGTCAAATCGTATTCCAGACAAGAAGTTCTAAAACTATAAATCCTTAGAAACCGGAAGTCGAAAATTTTCACAAAACAACACTTTATTTTTCTAAAGACAAAAGAAAGCAAGAAAAGATGAACGCATCGATTCTGCCCTTGGATCAGAAACGGTGAATCGATTCAGTTCAGATTCGATGCCGATGTTGATCTTTAGATGCGATCTTCAGAATCGTTATTTTTTTGATTTACTTCAATTCTTTAGATGCAATGTCGAATCGTTATATTTTGATTTACTTCAATTCTTTAGATGCAATGTCGAATCGTTATGTTTTGATTTACTTCAATTCAAATCGCATCGCGGTCGATCCACGATTCGGGTTGAATCAGTTCTTCCAATTTTGCTGTTTTAGAGCCAGAATTGCTGTAAAATTTTGTATAACAGCCTTTTTGTACTTTCTAGGTTAAATCAGTGTTGAATGCAGGTATTTTTCTCAGGGAGGGATTTATGCGACTCCGGTCGGGATTGTGTGGGGGGGGGAGTATTTCAGAGTTCCGTAATGGGGGGGGGGTGCACATTTGTCCATTAAAAAGCATAAAATCTCAAAACTTACGGGAGGGACATTTCAATGTCCCGGGAGGGAAGTCCTCCCGGGCTACCCCCTGAATTCAACACTAGGTTAAATCGTTATACTTTTGTTTAGAAGCCTAGTTATTCAGGTTACTAGTTTATTATATTGTATTTTTCAAGTTCGTCCCTTCTAATCTCTCCACCCCCTTCTCCCCTTTTCCTCGCTAATCTTAATTTACAGGGCCGTTCAAAATTTGCATGCAATTTTTAAAATGTCCAATTCTTGTTCTATTTTATTATAAAGCCACATTTTGAAACCTTGACCAAAGATACTTTTGAGGTCGCCCCTCCGACCGTTTGAGGCTTACCTGCTCCCTCGGGGGGGGGGGGGATATTTTTTTGTTTCTTCCAAACCATATCGTATAACATATCGTTGGAAAGCTTTTAATGTGATCTTTTATTTTCTGTCTCTAGCCTTCCTTCTTTTTGGTAAGGGTCAATCGTGCTCCAACTTTTGTATTGATATTTTTGACAGTAATTTTAAAGGAATATATATTTATTCTTTCGGATTTACTGTTTTAAAGGCAGAACTGCTGTCAAATTTCGCATAAGAGCCTTTTACTTTCTGGGTTAAATTGTTATATTTTTAGTTTAGGAGCCAAGTTATTTGGATTACTAGTTTATTAAGCTGTACTTTTCCAGTTCGTCACCAATACATTCCCCCCCCCCATCCCAGTTTTTTTAATTATGGTCCAATTTCAATGGGACCTTTTTTGACATTCTTCCCGAGTCATTTGTTTACCAACTAAACACTGATATTATATCTGCAGCTCTTGGTGAGCACTATTTATGAATGGTAATAACAAATTTCGTCTCTTTTCCATTTTATCATTTTTGGTTTAAAGCCACGTGACTCAAGGGTCTCGTTAGTTAAGCGGTATTTCACAAGTTTGTCAAAGTGTTTGTGTAAGTTGTATTATAAAAATTTCAGTCGTTTACAGCCAAACTTACTGATTTATGATACTTTGAATTTTATGAAATTTCGGAGCTTTCCGAAACTAAAGGATCCCCTGTATGTTATTAATTCTTTTCAAGGGTGTAGGTATGAAAATACGTGCTAAAATGCTTTAAAACCTTTTTTTTTCAAATAATATATTTAACAATTTAAACAAAGTGATTCCCGAGAATTTTGTACTGTTTTAAAAGGGGACCACATCTTAGAATGTAAGGGGCGTAAAAATTCGAAACTTGGACAGGGAGATGCAAAAAAAAAAACAAAAAAAATTCTCCTTTCAGAAATTCGAAAAAATATTATCTTAATTACAAGCTGAGATATTAATTATTATTTCACTAATTGGTTTATTTCTATTAAATGCTTTTTTTAAAGGCAGTCATGTGATTTTTATAGCAGCATTAACGTTTTCTACCGTTTAGCGTGCGGTTCTTTGACGGCGGGCTGAGATAATTACTACCTTTTCAATATCAAAAATTTTATAAGTGTTCATACCACTATTTTCGAATAGTAATTTCACAAATATCTTGAATTCTTGCTTACGACTACCACCCCCTAGACTAATGTATCTTCGGATAGGTTGCATAAAGGAGTTTCGTTCAGATACACTTTTGTTTTGAATAGACTGCGCTCCCTGGTGGTGGAATATAGAACTAACAGGCCGCGATTTCATTTAAAGTAGAAAATTTAACAAGGCGATCTGTTCGAAACTTTAAGATAGTTTATAACACATAAGAAAAAGTTTAAAAAAGAATGGTGCGAAAATTTCGGGACGAGGGGGGGGGGGGGAGGCCGCTAGAATTTTTTTTAAACCTTAGCGTTCCTTACCGTTTTAGGTGGGGTTTTTTGACGGAGTCCTGAGATAAATGCTACTTATTAAATATAAAAAAGTCAAAAGTTTAGTTACCACTATTTCCGAATAGTAATTTCGGTAAATAGCTTAAATTTTTGGTCAAGATTGCCACACTCTTGAGTAATATATCTAATGATAGGTTGTTTAACGGAGTTTCGTTCACAGTTTTGTTAGGAATAGAGTGCGCACCCTGGTGGTGGAATCTGGAACTAACATAACGCGATTTTGTTAAAATTAGGAAATCTAACAATGTGATCTGTTTTAAACTTTAAGATTGTTTATAACACGTGATAAAAAATTATAAAAAAGAATGGCGCGTCACATTTCGGGGGGGGATAGAGGGGAGGGGCAGAACAAAATTAGAATATATAACAGGGCGATTTGCTTGAAATTTTAAGATAGTTTATAACACATAATAAAAATTTTTTAAATGATGAATGTCAAAAATTGAGGGGGGGGGGAGGTGAGCGCGTTTTTCCGACCCGGTGGGCAAAGTGGGGGGGGGGGGTGTTACACCTATACGGTGCTGTAGGCAGCGGGAACCTGGTTCGTGGTTCGTTCGCTTCGAGATTTCATATTAGGGGGAACCCGCTAGTTACTAGCTATAATGTTAAAGATTTCCAAGCAATATACATGTGCGTCCACTATCCTTCTAAGACAGTAAAATTAATTGATTTTTATTTCTTCTGAGAAAACTAAATTTTCACGTCTTGCAGCGACGATTTTTTTTTTTAAATAAAAGAACTTTAATAAATTTTGCTAGTTACATTATTAAACTCAAATTGTAAGAATACTAAATCGGTTCTTATGGCAACGTGAATTATGTTCCTGAAAATTTAAATTTTAATTCAGGCTGGAAGAAAATCACAATGATTTAATTACAGGGACAGTCAAAAGTTTTCCGTTACATTACGGCCAATGGAAAAAATTATTTCAAGTGCATTTTAAGGATGTTACAGACTTTCGAACAGAATGAAATTGATATGCACTTATGAAGTGCACTGTTATAGTACGAGCGCACCACATTTGCCACGTTTGACGCGCAATTTCCAACTTGTATTTAACCGAGACCTTTCTTAAAAAATAAATTTAAATAAAATCTAAATTACAATATTAGTAAAATTACATCTTAAAACTAATAATTTAAAAGTTAAAAACTTTATTATTTGACTCAAAGGTCTGTAATAGCTTACGACTGGGCCCCTGACTTTGTCTACCCTCTAAATGTGAGGTATGGGAGGTGGTCGCTACGGTTCTGATGATTCGCTAAGTTTTGAAATTAATATTTTTGAGCTTATCTGTGCGAATCTGTGACTATCGAAATATCGATTCTAGAATTTGGAAATCGATTCTTATTGTGATCGATTCAGTTTTATACGATGTTGATTTTAATCGATTCCTGAATTTTCCAAAATCGCCCATCACTAAGCTAGACAACTGTTCAACACGAGTCTAAAAATGAAACATTTTTTCAAAGAATCAGATGATTTATAGAAGATGTACCAAGATTTACTCATTGAATAATTTTGTTTATTCTTTTAAATCGTGGTTTTCCTAGCAATTTTAATATTCCTTATAACTCTATTCCATGTTACCCAACTACACTGCTCAAAACAATTAAAGGATATTGCAGTTTTAGGTGGATTTTGTATCTGGTAAACTGTTTAGCTGATTGATACATGGTCGACAGACATAGTAGGTTATATGAGAATAAATTACACATGTTTGGCAGAAAAAAATGCATTTTATTGCGCATTTGTGTACTAAAGGAAAAAAACACAATTTGTGCATATGAGAAAAAATGAATAAGAAAAGGTGTTTTCTTCAAAGAAAATCATTTTCAGTAGGGGGTATGGTTTCCACGGGCGGCCAGCAACGTTGAACACCTTTGAGGCATAGACTCAATGAGGCTATTAATGACGAGTTGGGGTATTCTGCCCCACTCTTCCAGAAGAGCTCTTTCCAGTTCTTGGAGAGTTTGTGGGGGTTGTTGGCAGCCAGAAACTCGTCTTACTAGAGCGTCCCAAACGTGCTCGATTGGATTCATGTCTGGAGAACACGCTGGCCATTCCATTCGAACGATTCCTTCCTCGAAAAGGAAATCCTCCACCAGGTTTGCACGATGTGGCCTGCAGTTATCGCCCATTAAAATGAAGTTATCTCGGATTACTGCAGCGTAAGGGACTACAATAGGTCTGAGGATCTCATCCCTATATCGGCGACCAGTCAGAGCTCCATCTCGAATGATGTAGAGGTCAGTGCGCCCGTCAATGGAGATGCCACCATACACCAACACTCCTCCACCGCCAAATCTGACACTTTCGTGCACGAACGCAGGATTATTCCTACTGCCACGGTCCCTCCAGATGAAAATACGCCTATTATCCGGATGCACAGAAAAACGGGACTCGTCAGAAAACAGAATATTGCTCCATTCATTTCTCCTCCAGTTGACATGCTCGGTTGCCCACTCCCTGCGGTCGCGACGATGCCTTGATGTTAATCTAACACATACCATCGGTCGGCGAGCATACAGACCTACAGCATGGAGCCGGTTTCGGACAGTCTGAATTGAAATCGTGGTGCCTGTAGCCGAGCGAAGGTGTTGTTGGAGAAGAGTAGCGTTCATGGTTTGGTGTCTCCGAGCTGTTAACGCTAAATACCGATCTTCATTGGGCGTTGTTGCCCGTCTACGACCTTGCCCTGGTCTTCGGCCTGCACATCCACTCTCCAAAAAACGGTTCCAGATCCTGGAAATGACACTTTGTGACACTCCAATGGCTTGCGCTACTTCGGCTTGAGTTTGGCCCCCTTTTAACCTACCAACAATTCTCAAAGCTTCTGAATCTGTCAAATGACTTCGCTGAGACATCGTACTCATCGAAACAAAGCAATCACTGAATGCCGATCATCCTTGTCTTCATTCTCTTTTATCCAGTTGAAAGTCAAATTTCATTCGCTGCCGTTGAAGCGACGTTTTTGACGTCGAACTCAAAATTTGCATACTCCACAGTTTGAAAACCAGAAAAATTTGCATTTGTGATTCTCTTCTTCTATTTTCGGCAAAAAAAATTTCGTTTATATCTTTATTTTATATAAAACTTCAAATATCCTTTAATTGTTTTGAGCAGTGTAGTTGCTATTACCCCAAAAGTGTAACTTCTAGTTAAAAGCTAAATACTGATATGTATTTTTTTCTTCGACTTTAAATGCATTAAAAATGTGTTAAGAAAGAGTCAAAGTTTTGTTTTTAATTAACTTTTAATGTATCTCAGTTTTTTATGTTGACTTACAAATAAAAATTAAATGATATTCCATAATTCATGAACATTCTCTATATGTAATGGAAAAATATTAATAAATCTCCTGATACAGTTACGTCAGTAGATTCGTCCATTTACAGTACGAATTTAGTACATCTAAAGCGACTGTTAAGTATTTCTTTTACGTTCACAGTTGTTAACCCTTTGCACTCGAGAGGTGATTCTCACTGATCACTAGTGACCCGCGTAAATAGGTGCTCCAAATACTCTGGACACCAGTATTTTAAACTAATTTTCTTCGTCTTATCTAATGGCCGAATAATTTGTGATAAAAGATGGCGAAATAAACTGTAAGATATTAGTGGTGTCCAAAGCATTTGGCGTCCCGATTTCCGAGGGACACCTGACAACATTCGTGGTAAGTGAGAGTCACCTCTTGAGTGCAAAGGGTTAACCTTTATCCTTTTTGTAAATTCAGCATAACAATTACATGTATGTAACGCAATCGTGAATACAGAATTCGCATTCTTTAGTCAACCTATTATTATATCAGCCCTATTCTTCAGTGTTTGCATCTGTAGAAAAAAAAAATATTATTTCAGTGTCTTTATTGGAAGTTGGGGGTAAGTAATTTCTTCAATTAGTAAACTGTGTTCTTATAAGTTACATTTTTTAAAATTAAGTATTCATAAAATATATAATTTGAACATTAAAATTTTCGCAATCTTACTTAAAAGGCGACTAATGTAATGAAAAAGATGTTACAAGTTTAAAATATACATTTTATTTAAAAACTTCTTAGTACTTTCAAACCTTCCAGCTTCATCATCAGAGAATATCTTGATAACTAAATGTTGTTTATTTATAGAAATACGTCATTCTGTTTTGAAAATGAGATAGCCAATAATTACTCGAGTTGAAAGTAGAAGTAGCAGTAGCAGTTTCTTGGATTGAATTTAATTAGAGGAAATATACATTATTATTATTAATTGCAGTTCCATTTATTTTATGACATCACTTTGTTTCTCATACGACATTTTCCATGGGTAGAAGAAAATATTTAACTTCTGTACTTTAAACTTTATTACGTCACTTTGCTCAGGTTTTCAGGATATTAAACCACAAACTGGGATATTGTACGATAGGGCGTCGTTACAAACTTGATTGCTTTTATACAGGATTTCTATTGATTCTCTTATAGTAATAATTGGATGTTGGGAATATGATTTTTGCCTGATCAAAATCTATTGTGATATTCTGATTGAAACTTAAACGAGAGACAGCTGTGGATTGACGACAAAATTTTATCTTCATTATTATCAATTATTATTATAATAATTAAAAATCTTATGATACTCATCAGCGTACATGTAAATAAAAACTATATTAAAAATACATTACAAATTATTCCCAACGTTTCGTGCTCTTTCTAACGAGCCATCTTCATGGGAGAGAGTCCTTAACCTCCTCGGAGCGAAGTTTCCAACAGCACATTCACTTTCAGGACATCACAACTAAAAACATTACGGTAACTAATCATTAAAACAACCAAACTCAGTACTGCGTCGGATACGGTGCCATCCGTTGGTAGGCTAACACACTACAATAAGAAACTAGGAAAACTCAAAATAAACATTACGAATGTACTTCTTTTAAAATATTCAACCAAACATTAGAAATTTGAAATTTTATATAGTTTCATTGCATACCTCGTTTTTTCTTAGACTTATTTCTATGGATTCACGTATAAGGGCTTTAAGTGGGTTGGAATATTTAGAGATATTTTTTACATTGTCAAAATGAACTGCCTTGACACTACCTTTAAATGCTAATCTAGATAAAGCTGTAGATAGTCTATTGAATTTTAAATCACTTTTATGTTCTTTAATTCTTTCAAACAGGCATCGTTTTGTCATTCCAATATATGAAGTTAATAGAACAGTATTGAGTTGAACAGGGGTTTCGTAAACACCAGGATGGAATAAAATTGGTAGAGGATCTTGCTTTCTGGTAATA
This sequence comes from Maratus speciosus, assembly GCA_963932465.1. Taxonomy (NCBI): domain Eukaryota; kingdom Metazoa; phylum Arthropoda; class Arachnida; order Araneae; family Salticidae; genus Maratus; species Maratus speciosus. The sequence continues at coordinate 357,105 of CAWVRF010000209.1, read as the reverse complement.
GCTGCAAACAGATTATTTGAGGGGAGGCAACAAGAAGAATACTGAATCTATTGAAAATTCTCTTTAATCTTTCAAACATTGCTGGAATATAAGAAATTTTTCTATAAGTAGGACGAGTTAACTGAGCGCTTTGGGGATAACTATTGAACTTCTCAATTAATTTATGGATAACCTGTGGGTTATATCCATGATCTATTCCAATCTTGATAATATGGTTCAGTTCATCTTCCAAAAATTCATCCGAACAAACAATATGTGCCCTCTTAATAAAAGAATTAAACGCAGACATTTTATAACCCCATGGGGTTGAAGCAGTAACAGGAATAATGCAATCTATTTTCATTGATTTTCTGAAAACTTTTCTTTTAAGCGTATTACCAGATTTTATAACTAAGACATCTAAAAATGGGAGGGTGTTATTGACTTCATTTTCTATGGTGAATTTAATATTGTCGTCGAGATGATTCAAATCCTCAAAAAATTTCACTAAAGCTGGCTTTTCCTCTTCCCAAACTACAAAAACATCATCCACCAGGGGCGTAGCTACAGACATTTTTTCGGGCGGGGGGGGGGGGGGAGAGTTCGAAAATTTCCCAACTTGAAACAAATTCCTCAGCATTCAACTAAAGTGATATATACAAAGTGTGTAATCATGATAATGAAGCTTATGCATAAAAAATTCCTTTCCAAAGAAAAAATTTGAAACTAGAAATATAAAAATTCTAATTATTGGTTTGTTTAATAAAAAAACAAACACGCGTTTTACTTTCTTCTGTCTTTACAAGACAAAAGTATTAAATTGGTAAAAAAAAATTCTACAACTGGTTTTCGACGGTTTGATACGTTTTAGAAGGTCCTGAACATGATTTGACTGTTTTTAGAAAATGTCTGTCTGTGTGAATGTGACACAAATTTTGTGGGTGCTCCATCTCAAGAACTAATTCGCGGAATTTTATAAAACTTTAGATTCAGTTATACTTTGATAAAAATTAATACTGATTAGTTTTTGGTGTAAATTACCCAAAAGGTGGCGCTGCTATGCTGTATTTTGCATGATTTACATGATTTTAGCGATTGTTATATCTCAAAAACTGTTGCACAAAATTTGATCAAATTTCATGTTTTGTTAAACCTTGACATAATTTAGTGCTTATTAGGTTTTTGTATATATCTGTGGCACTGCTGTGCAGCATTTTTCACGATTTTCGCGTTAGCTATATCTGAAAAACTAATGCACGGAAATTTAGTCAAACTTCCTATTCGGTTACACTTTCTTATTGGGTTTGGATGTATACTGTCCAAAGGTATCGCTTTTGAGCTCTTTGGAAGGTTTGGAATTTTGGTTGCAGACATCTAAGAGCATGGGTGTCGAAATTAAATGATTTGTTTGAAAAATTCGATGCTTCTATCTCCTTTTTAAATGCACACAATTAAACGAATTATAAATTAAATGCACACAATTAAACCTTTAGAATTCATTATTATGGGCATAGAATTGTTATTTAATTTTAAAATTGTGATTGCAAATTTTGAAGTATTAACATGTATGGGATAGAATAAGGTTTTGGGATTGGCACAACCAAATAATTTTCATTTAACATAAATTCTTTTGGTCTTCAAAGAAGCTAACCCTGATGAAGCTAACCTAACATCGTCCAGTTTAATAAAATCCACTATTTCACTTTCACATTTTAAAAGCATTATGCTGTCAAGTCTATCAGGCCTCATTGTAGCTTGCAATATATATTTTTTAAATTTTTATTTGACTAAAGATTCTTTCATTAGATGCAACGCCAAAAAGATAAGCTGCTGTGAATGTTAAGTATATAGTTTGACAGTGTGACCCAGTCTTTGAATTTCATGGCATGAGTAAAAGGTTTGTTAAGTGAGTTGAGATTTGTTTTATTTCTATTTGACTCTGCAAGTCATGTACATCCGGTTTCTCATATCCAGGTGGAAACATTATTAACTTTTCTAAGTTAGTGATACTCAAATTTGCCTTGCACAATTGTAATTTAAATATGGAATGTATTGGTGAAATATTCTCCTGATAAAGGGAACATTGTCATTTAAGCCCATTACTAAATTGCCGAAATTTTCTTGTATTTCTTATAACTCTTCCCTGTAAAACTTATGTGTATCAATGTCCATTGCTATGCTATTATTTTTATCTATTCCATTTGGTGAAACCGTTTTCCCAAGGTGCTTTCAGAAGTCAGCTTCTTCAATCACATCCTAATATTCATAATTGTTTATGAACTTGTCTATAAGAAAATCTTTATTCCTTCAAAATTTTATTCAAGTGCAACCTGTCAGTGTTTATGTCAACCTGTATGTCGATTTTTTTCTTCAGTTGATGGACTGCTTTCATGGTCATATTTCTGTTCCAAATTTAAATCATCCACTTTTTTACCTTTTTCATCCTCGAATGGATTTTTAGATGCTCCAAAATCTTGCACGAAAACTCTTTTCCTATTATGAAGGGTTCTTTCGTGCTAAGATTTATAGTCATTTTTTAGAACAGCTTTAAACACACAACACTGGACTTTTGGTTTAAAATTTCATAAACACCTATAAATATAAATGAACAGGACATATATATATTTCCGCACACAAATAAAGGTAAAATGTGGCAAATTTATCTAAACTAACGACTTCTTATATTCACATTTGCTCATATAATGCTTTTGTCTTGACAGCGAAGGGTTAACTAATTTTCGGAGCAAAAAAATCACGAGAATGAGTAAAATATTGTCCAAAAATTGCAAAATTAGTGCAATTTGTGAAAACTCATCAAATCTTCTTGCCCAGCTGTGTTTCAAGTAGGTGACTACATTCCTTTCTGTTGTGCTACAAGTGATCTCCAATTTTCAAAAGAAGCTGCAATCCCTTTGGATTAAAATAGCTGGATTCTCTTCTGGGAGGGGAAAGGGAGGAAGGGTGAAATTTTTGAGAAAGGAACAAAGTTTTGAAGGAAATAAAGGAACTGGATAGTCAGCTATTGGTGGATAGGAGTAGAGAAATTTAGGTCTGGTAGATGTATAATATTTTTGTAGAACTGGAAAATACAATGATAGATTGAGTGTGGCTGATTTCTTTTTATATTTCTTTTGATAATTTAACTTGCTTACTGTTACAGTACTCAGTCAGAAACATAATCGACAAAACAATAAAAATTTCATAATGTCTCAAAAATCCAGAATTTCCCAACTCTAAGCTCAAATTTCCCAACTTCACAAATATCGGGGGGGAGGCTCCCCCCCATACCCCCCATGGCGACGCCCCTGTCATCCACATACCTTAACCATAATTTGGGTTTATGTTTGAAAGTGTTGAAAATAAAATCTTCCAAGGGTCTAAGCTTAAATTCAGCAAAAATACTTGAAACAGGTGACCCCATCGGTGCACCCTTATCTTGCTTATAATAATTACCGTTAAAATAGAATACATTACTCCGGTTAATTAAATTTAAACCTGCTTCTAACGAGGTTTTAATTTCTTGATTCAGATTATTTAATTTATCTATAGACTGGTTAATAGTATTCATAACTTCGAAAATATTTATGGAGGGGAAAAGCGAGACAATATCAAAACTAGCTAAAATAGTATTATCGTTAATCTCTACATCTGAAATCCTGTCTATAATTTTTCCAGGATAATAATATAATTATAATCCTGCCTTTATTTACATGTACGCTGATGAGTATCGTAAGATTTTTAATTATTAAATTTTGACAGCGTAAGTCCAAGTTTTTCTTATTGTAATTATTATTATATCATTCATTATAATCAATGCATTATTAATATTATCATCCTTTTAAATAAAATGTATATTTTAAACTTGTAACATCTTTTTCATTACATTAGTCGCCTTTTAAGTAAGATTGTGAAATTTTTAATGTTCACATTATATATTTTATGTTGAATCGGAGTGAAAAATTGCGTTTCGTCTTATGATATTTTTAAGTATTCAATTTAACCGTTTAAATCCCTAATCTTTTTTGCTGATGTTATTTTCTATTCATGTTTTATTCGAAAACTTAAATTCGATTTGTTCTAAAATATTCCTGAAATTTTCTTTCCACCAACCATCTGTGTGATTTCTCGAACAGTGATTTTGTTTGGCAAAGGAATATTGAATGCTAAATTACCAATGTTTTTATCAAGTAAATTCTTCGCAATATCAATTATACAAGGTTTTTTGAGAGAGTCTGTAATTATAAGAGCTTCACCAACACAAGCTACTTCTAAAGGTATCACTTAAGTAGTTTCTAAGATTTTTCTATTGTTTGTTTTAAGAAGTGATGTCATAAACTCTTACGATGATATCCAGGGACGCGCCATCGTATCCAGCGCCTGTTTGCAGAATTTCAGTTGGCGCACTATACACCCCTTCCCTTTCCGAAAATAAAATTTTATAAAAAAAATTCTATCAGTATCTATAAATGCGCCATCCTGCTGGAGTTTTATCCCAGATCAAATTAAGTTTTTTTAACCAGAAAATTATTCAATAAAATGTGTCTTGTTTCTATAGAGTTCGTATTTTATTTCATTTATTAAATAAAATTTCTGGTTCCAAACATGTTTAAATTACTTGAAAAATAAGGAAGGTTGACAGCTATATAAATAAAATTCGAAACACAATAAAGCCTGTGAAAATAATATCTGTCTGTATCAGAATCCTGCATTGAACGGTAAATTTTCATTATCCCAGAGAAAATAATACAATATAATAACAATAGATTGCATCCATACAAATAAAATAAAGTTGTTTGTCATCTCTAATTTGCATATCTATATTAATTAAGGGGGTCCAGGGTTCAAAATTCTATATATATATATTTTATAGAGATTTTGTTACGAAATTTTTTTCTGAAATATCTTTTAATATAATAAGAATATTGCATGTAAAAAAAATCTGAAAAATTTTAAATATTTAAAAAAAAATTAAATTGTAAAATTTTAAACATATTTAATTTTTGAGATAACTCTGGAAGTACTGACTCGATTTACAAAATTTGAACACTTTTGTGTACAGAAAATGTGTCATTTTAATTTGTCTTCAGGATGTCTTAAAATATTCATTAGGAATCTTATAAAAAAATTTTAAGTAAAAAAAGGATTTTTTTTTATGAGTGAGTTTTGCATTAATTGGCATATTTTCACAATTATCACTCAAAATTAAAAATCCTGAAGATAATTTGTTGTAAATATAGCATAAAATCTCTGTTAAAATTTTATATATATATATATATATATATATCTTGCAAGGAACTTTAGATATATTCTTTTAAAGTTGACAAATCGAGAAAAAATTCATTCTGAGATAAATGGAGTCAGCGGGCAGCTCATGTATCGCTTCTCAAGGCAAAAGGTGTTATATCTCTGGATCTAATGAAGATAAAAGCATGCGATTTGAGGTATTTAACGCTAAAAACTCAGTATTTTTTTAAGCCTCAAATTTGCATTTTTTGAGAATTTTTAGCCCCGGACTCCCTTAAAGAAAGACGTTAGTCTTTGCACTGCATGTGTTAGCGATGGCTAAGAAATTTGATCGCACATAGAGGTCTGAGAATTTGGATAAAGACAGATGATGTCAGGTCCAAATGCAGCTGAGGCTCAGATTTTTCATTTTTTGATATTTAGTCGAAATATAATTAAAACCCATAATGATAGTCACAAAAGGGCAAGCTTTCTTTCCTTAAAGCAATCATGCCTCTGCATTTCCCCATACGTTAAGCGGTTCTTCACACTGTACGAAAGCGTATCGTTTTATTTTTACTGCATTTTGGAACTGCGATGCCCAGGTCCCCGTAGAATTACAAAATAAGGAAATCGTCTTATCTTTTCCGACTCGAACGGTATCTTTCGTTACTATTTCAAAAAATCTTTTTATTTGGCCGCAATTCGCAAAAGTTTTCCCATTTTACTGAAATTAAAAAACAAAAAAAAAAACTATTAATACATTCTTGATATGTTTCCGAATCTAACGATATATCCGTTACTATTTCAAAAAAAAAAAAAAAAAAAAAAAAAAAAAAAAAAAAAAAAAGGAAATCAAATCTATAAGTCATTTCAAAGATTCGCCAGAGATGTTTTTCTCTCCGTCCAAGTTTTCACACGATATCGTTTCCCGATATCTAAATATATCTAAATGCCAGAAATTAAATGCAAATTCGAGGTTCGCTTGAAAAACTAGGCCGTAACGTGGATATTACCCCCGGTGTAGTACGCGGCAGAAGGCATGGGCCCCTCAACTCGAGCTGCGTTTGGGTGGATTGCCATTAAAAAATTGAAAATCATACAAATGCAAGGTTGTACCCTGCCGAAGGCAGTGCTGCTGACAATATTAGGCTCGTTTGGAAAGATTTTTGTTTAAAAATATAAAATCAAAACAAACCGGACAGTGGGTTGCACGTCCGGTGTATATGCTGCTGAAGACATTGCGCCCTCTCCCCATCCCTAGGATCACTATATAAAATCATTCAACATTTTATTTTAGGCGTACTTAATGTTATTATAATTTGCAATGCCGGCCGGGTCTGTTTGTAGGGCATAGCATGAGAGACGGTATTTAAAACTGTTTTTTTTTTCATAAATCTATATTTTTCCGTTCATAATAGAGCGATGATGGTAGCTCCTAAAATTACTTATGTATAAATTGATTTTTTTTCCATTCTAGTTTCTGAAGCGTCTCAGGTTATATGTAATGGTAATAAGTGCTCACATTTCAATACTTTCAATTTTACGTATTGTATTAAAATGAACAAATCTTATAGTCATCGCAATTATTTATTCCGTATGTGATTAGACACGCGTGGACGAAGGAGATGCAGGGAAAGACATCTTTAAAATACATATTGTTACACATAAAAGACATATTATCAATATTTGAAAAAGTAAGAACTTTTGGACACTTATATAATTTTTCCCTTCATTCCCCCCACACCGCCTTTAACAAAAAAAAATTTTCAGCCATGATGATAGGTCCAGAGTACAAGATAGTATCTATAAAACGTATTTGTTCTACTCGGAGGTCTATAGTCCGAAAAAACACACAATTATTGTCCAATACACAATAGTTTCTACGTCTTTATGTGCGCAAAACTCACAGTGTTAAACCTACGAACCTGAATGTCAAAACTTTCAGAAACGGCTGATGCTTCATTTTACCAATTAAAATTTGTTCCACAGCCGATGTCAGTCTCTCCAATCTAAAATCTTTACTTTGAACAGCACACTCATACCAGTTCTGGTTTTAAATAGTTTCTCTATTCAGGATAGAGCTCTGCACGGGACTATAACCGGCCGGGAAAAATGAAGGTAAACTTTCAAACGAGTAAGGCCAAGCCGGTAGAATAAAGACATTTTTTGTCGGCTGAGCCAATAAAAAAAATAAACGGCCCGGGTCAGGTCGAAAAACAAATTATACGGGCCAGCCGGGCCGATAGACAAATTTACACGAATCCGATAAAATATGATTTTTTTTTCAATGGATATGACTATGAATAAGTAGAATAGTGTGCATGAGCAGATGCTAGTTTAACAACATCGATGCAGAAATATAACATATACAGCCTAGATATCGGCATCGGGCAGCTACATCGTGTCTGAGACAGGGTTTAATTTTTTTCAACAATAATCTAAGATTTCTGCAAAAATATATATGCAGTATTCCTTAAAAGGATGTTGATTGCATGTTAAGAAAAATCGGAATTTTTGTAGAAATTGAGTCGGGCCGGGCCTCGCCTTATTTAATTGATTTTTGAAAGGCTGGACCGGGCTTGTGTTCACTGATTTTTGTACAGGCCGGGTAGCGAACTGCGAAAATATAAACGGACTGCGCTCGGGACTATGGAAATTCCGGTCTCTAAATCAGGGCTGCCCAGTGTCAACGCGTCTCCCGCGGACGCTATAGTGGCTGTCTTTGATAGTTTTCTTGACTCTCGTTAGAATCTCTCCTCTGAATAGCTATTTTTAAAATTAAAAATCCACTGTAAAGTATGTTTTCTTTAAAATCAATAATCTTTGAATGAGGTTCTTTTAATTGTTACCAGTGATCGTTGTTTAGTGTTAATTATTTTACGTTATTAATTTGTTATTTAGTGAATAAGGTTTCTGTTCCCTTCACCGACAAAACTTTTGAGATAGGCTGACCCTCTGAAAAATGTAATTTTAAATTTACTATAATTTATATTATTTCTGAAAATTATTTTTAAATAGAGTTTCTGAGTCGTAAGGGATTTATGGCTATCACCGTTAGATGTATGTGCATCACATAAGACTCTTGTAACGCATAAAGGCAGGCCGCACACTGGGGCGACAGGAGGAAGATGATGGGCGACTTCGGAGGAGAAACAGATCGAAACAAAGAAGAAAGCTGCTTTAAACCTATTTTTTATCGAAGCCGATCATCATGTGGAATGAATTGCCTCAGTATGTGGCCTGCCTAAGTCTACCACAATTCATGGCCTGATTACCGCAGGGGAAACTTTTTTTAACCTGTATTACCGAATAGTAATTTTCATCTTATTCATGACAGAAATTCTGCAGTAAGGAGAAGATTGCTATTTAAAAATAAAAAGCAGATGGAATTTAGCCCCTGTGGTAATTAAACTCTGTAATACAATTTTACCACTACTACAGGGAAATAACAGTGTTGTATGCTTTCAGCCATGTGATTTATGGCGCCTTTCATCGTTTGCAAGTACGTGAGGTGCGCCTCTGTTTATTGAAAGGTTGGACAGGTATATGCCTAAAACACTTATTAGGTAACTCAAAAGTCGAATAAAACGAAATAAATAATAATAATAAGAATTAAATATCTATAATAAAAGGTTTGTCTCAGGTAAATCTACAAAACATAATTCAGATGTCAAGAAAATGGCATACATTTTAGTTTAATTAAATTAAGGTCATAAAAAACTTCCCCGATACATGTACCTCTAGCGACCTAACCGCTCAACCAATCGAAAGGAAATTTCAGATTTAGTTATTTGAAGGTATACGCTTGAGATCATGATGATTTAAAACAATAGAGCTCTCACGGTTATGATTACAATGAAAATTCTATAAATATTCTATAAATAATATTTTTAATAAACTCTTTCTAAAGATTTTGTAATTAAAATAACAGTCTCCGTAATAATTATGTTTAGCAATTCAAACTCTTTTTGTTTATTTGTTTGTTTCATGTGTTTTCTGCTTATAAATGCAGTTAAAACTATGAAGTTTTTCATGTTTTTATATTTAATGAATAGTAATGACAAAATAAAAAATAGACACTTGGTACGTCTGTACAGTGCAAAATTCGGTTGTTTTTAAAATTTATTTATTGTTATTTACATAAACTACTATTTTTCACAAAGAAAAAAAATTAAATTAAAACATGCTGCTTTAATTATTTTTTAAATTGCAATTTTTCTATTATCATAATACTATTTTAAAATATATAGTTTTTTAACAACTAGCTTTTATTTTTTTAACTTTTAATTCGTTATATCTCGTATTTCTAAGTAAAAAACTGTCTATGTACTGAAAAATAAGTTCTAAAAAGATATTGAATTACTAAAAATACACTTTCAGTAACTACAAAACCTACAAACTATTTTGAAAGTATTTATGAGCAAATTATGGCTCAATATGGCATTGTAAGAAAATGTCTTACTTGTTAATTCGACGGATTGTCGAGGATTTCATCTCACGAGATGAAAAAGCATTCTAAATAACTGTCTGTCCGTCTCTACGAAAAAAAAAATTATAGTAAATACAGATCTTTCTATGTATCTCAGGAGAATTGTTTTAATTGTTGTGTATTCATTTCTTATGTGGAACTGATTAGGACTTTGTTTTTAGTATTTTTTTCACTTTTTTCCGACTTCTTTCTCATTGACATGTCAGCCGAAAAGATTCCAGTTAGGAGGAGTGCTTACTCTCACCAGTTGGGATTTCCTGCACTTTCTATCTCATTGACGCCATCTTTAGTAGAACTGCTTCCATGCTATGTTTGGTGTTACTCAAGTTAGTACCTTATTCGTACTGTAGTGGACATGTGTGGTGCACATATGTGGCAGACTATCTGTATTTATCCATCTTTAAAAAATAGCAATAGAGTTTAACGCATTCAATTACGACATTTTCAGCGTACAAAAATTAAAATTTATTATTTCAGATTAAATACATATTTAATTAGATTACAGATACTATTATCCCTTTAAGATCTCACCTACACATTTTTGTAGGTGATGCTTAAGAAAAAGAAAAGACGTTTTCCTATTTTTGTGAGATTTAAATGTCCAGTCTGCATTTACAGAATTGCGTGGATTCTCCCTTGGAACGGCTTGACATCGGATATTGTTGAAAATAATTTTTTGAAATCAAATATGATCCTATTAATTAGGGAAAAACACCAAAACTTTTCACTTGAACCAAAAAGCTTCCGCTCTTAAAGGATTATAATCTATCCTTCTATTATTGCATTTTAATATAGTTTGCTTTAAAATGCTTTCAGATCGATTCGGTTTCCATTTGACTTGAAATGGATTTTTTGGATTTGTGTAGGGGATTCCTGCAAACTTTTAAAATAATAATATAAAGAAATAAAGAAATGATTAAAAATTATCCATTTTTTAGTGATTAACCTATTTTTAATTGTTTTAACAGTTATTTTACGGCTACACTACATTACTTGCAATATAAAAATATACAGCACTTGGTAAAGTATTTTTTTTTCTGAAATTAATTTTTACTTTCGAAGATCCACTCCTTTTCATATCCAATCCGTTCTCTTCAGTCTTCTTATTTACGTCGTTGTTAGTAAGTGTTCTAGGAATATACTGTATTATAGTAATATATAAACATGTAATATATATGTATATATACACGGCCAATGATGACCGGTCACTTGCGATTTTAGATGTTTTGTTAAATATCTAGAAAAATGCTTGAGGAATAATCCTGAAACTTCAGGTGCGTAAACAGCTTAGTAAATGTCATATATTTCCGAGAAGATCTTTTCCCGAAATACCTAAGGGGGCCGTAAACAAATTGAATAAAAACGAATATATTTTGAATTACCCTGAAAAACTAATGCCGCAAAAGCGTTGAAACTGTAGCACATGATTAGGTGGGTTATTGTAATAAACTGTGTGCATTTTTATGAGGATAGCATGCACACTCATGGAGAAATTAAGGTTTTTCTAAAAACAATCCCAAATTTCAACAAGTTTTTTGCCTATAATTTGCAGAGTTCTTAATTTAAAAGAATGTTCTTCTTAGAAACCATGCCAAACAGCATTGTACACAATACCCTGCAATCATAATTAAAAAATAATAAATATTAAATAAAAAGTGGGCCGGTTCACTAAATGTTTTACTGCGCATGCGCGAATGCAATCCAAATAAAATGTGCACAATGTATTTGCTAAACGTATAGAGCAACTCTTGTGAAAGTCTCAAAAACATAGCTTGAAAATTGTGAAAGTGATCGTAGCGCGTCCATAGAATAAGCTCGAAATCCGTTGTTCCCAAAAGGAAGCAAAAATATGAAGGACTGTATCCAAATATAGTATGTGTTACACATTATTGCACATACACAATATTGCACTACTACTATATTTGGATACAGCCCCTCATCTTTTTACTTCCTTTCGGGAACAACGGATTTCGAGCTTATTCTATTGACGATCACTTTCACAATTTTCAAGCTAGGTTTTAGAGACTTTCACAAAGGTTGCTCTATACATTTAGATAATACGTTATGCACGTCATAATTTGATTGCATTTGCGCATGCGCAGTGAAACTTTATTCAGTGAACCTGCTCATTTTCATCCATCCAATTTTCATTATTTTTTATTACTGATTGCAGCGTTTTATGTACAATATCGCTTGTCGTTATTCCAGAAAAGAATATTCTTTTATATTAAGAACTCTGCAAATTATAAGCAAACAGTTGGTAAAATTTAGGATTGTTTTTAGAAAACCTTAATTTCTCGGTGAGTATACGTGCTATCCACATAAAAATGAACACAGTTTATTACAAGAAGCCTCCTAATCATGTGCTACAGTCTCAATGCTTTTGCGACATTAGTTTTTACAGGTCATACAACATGACATACTTGTGTGAACACGCTTTTTCTACTTTGCTGTTTTTGGAAAACAAGTACAGGAGCAAACTGTGTGTAGAAAGTGGCTTAAGGTTAAAATTAACCAGTTTTAACTCTGATATAGATGACCTCATCGATAAACACCGGTGCCAGAAATCTAAATGATTACAAAGTTGTTTTGATTCTAATTAAACGTATTTTTAATTATCTTTGTAGTTTTTGTGGTTTTTTTAAAATTATTATTGCAATTACACACATTGGGATTACCTATTCTTGTTTTTATTGATAGCGTATCTTTTGTACGAAAATTTGCTTTTTACGTAGGATAGGATAGCCGATAGCTTAAAGAAGTCATACAACAATTTCTATTCTGATACACACCCTTATATTACGCGGTACGCAATTTTTTTTTTAGTTTAAAGGTGGGTCGCGTACCAATAAAGGTTAGGAACCGCTGGATTAGATAAACCATTTGGCTTTTCCTGTGTTGATGATGCAAAATCCTAAAAACCTGGTGACTACAAAAATTGTGCTCTGTGCATTCATGCCCTTAATTCATTAAAAAGGAAATCAGAAAAAAACGACATTACTTTGATTTAATCACACTAAAATCCCAGAACTTTATTAATGAGAATGCATGTTTTCTTTGACACGTGTAACAAAAATATATTTGAAAGTGAGGAGATAAAATGCAAAAAAATCGACCAAATGGCGCAGCATTTAGTAAAATTTTATTTATACTACATTTAAATGGAAACTTGCATTTCCATACATAAAAATCAAGTCTACTATGAATATATGAAAATGATGGCATTTTGTAAATGCTATCAGTCAGGACATCAGTCAGGGAATTCTCTTCAAAAAGAGAAAGATCACAACATATACGATATAGGAAATAAAACATAGAAATTGCTTGTTTAGAGTAAATCTGACACCATACTGAACGAAAGGGACGTCATGTTCAGTATTTTTTTCCCCTGAAATTGAAATGTCTGTATCATAATATATATTTTAAAACCAGATATAGTTAAATGAAGCAACTATGCCAATTTGACAGGTGGGTGCAAAGGGGTAAAAAGCAATCTTAGAAAAAAATTAAGTAGTTAGTAATTTTCTCGTATTCTAAAACATAATTCTTAAATAACGGGAAATATTTCTTCCAAAAAAGATTAAATTTTAGTACTTTTATTCCTGGTTTTTATCTCAAATTACGCCATATATTAAAATAGTAAGAATTTTTGCAGAGGAATATCAATGAAATTTTTAAAAAGTCTAAAATTGTCATTAACTCTGAAATCATGATTAAAATGTGCCTTGATAAGGCATTTTTAATGTTAAGCCTATTTCAGAACTAAACTATAACAGTTGAAAGCTTATGGGGTACCATTATGAAAGTAGTCTCAAGCATTTTTTTATAACCGATTTTGAAAATTTAAATTAATAAATATGTATTTTAGTATAAATGAGCTTAATAATGGCACATGTTAAATACACTGACTGTAATTTTAGAACAAAAGGCACAAACTGAATTAGTTCTTGCATAGTTAATCCGAAATTGGCATTACTGTTTATAAGAATGTGTGAATGTAAGGATGCTGATATATCAAAATCACATCTAGTGGGGAGAATGAAAAATTACGGTGTATCATGGTAATGACAATATGGACAAATTTCAGATAAGGATAATTAATACAAAGGTGTTCTAAAGCTTTCCAAATTTTAAAAATAAGGGTGTTGAATAACTTTGAAGTTTAGGACAAGCCTTGGTAATGACATTTCCAACTTTACAAATTTTTTTAGATATCGATTTTTTTTTTCACATTTAATAAGCATAATGTAGTACTTCAAACAAAAATGTTCACTAAAAGTTCAAACATTCATAGTTCTTGATTAAATTCACATTTTTTAGGCAAGAGCATGAAATTTCCCATTATCTGGGAATGACTCACATATCAAGTTTCGTCAGTTACTCTTTTTTCTTTGTACCAGTAAAAATACTTTTTAACAAATTAATCACTCTGTGAATTATATACAAGTCACATTGGACTTGTTCACTGAACAATATGAATCTTAAAGGCAGTGGCGTAGCCAGGATTTCGTTTCGGGAGGGGTCCAAAATTTTTCCTTCAGGTTATATATATATAGTAAAACCTGTCATGATAAAATCGTAAATATTACTGGAAACCATTTTACACAGGTTTTCGTGTTATTAGGTGTATTTGTATAGTATTCTTTTCCGTAGCACGGAGCATTTCTGTTTAAGACAGAATTCCGTTTATACTTATTTATGTCATATGAATAGAATAAAACTTGTCAAAATAGTAATTGTCTATAACAGAATCCTGTCTTTAACGGAAGCGTTACATGGTCTTAATATGAATAGCGATAGAATTAAATTTGCTGAAAACCTGTCTGAAAGGGGATTTTCATCGTTCTTTAGTGAAACATAGTGAAACCTGTGAAAGTGGAATCTTTCTATAACGGAATCCTGTCTCAAACGGAAGAGTTTCAGAATCCCGGCGAAACGAACAATAGGTCTTATTGAGGTAGTGTATCTTAGAAGCATAGTTAATTACACTTCTTTCTATGGAAGCCTGTCTAAAATGGAACTTTTTACCAGTCCCTTTGAATCTTGTCTTGACTGTGTATGTATAATAAAAGTATTTCGAGTAACTTTAAGAAATTAGGTATATCCTTATTTAATTTCTTAATTTAAAAAAAAAGCATGGATAAAAATGTAAAGCCAATCTCTGTAACTGCAACTAATAATACATTGAAGTTACATTAATATTTACCAATGAAAAAGATTCACTATGATGTAAAAAGCTGAGAGCATACTGAGTAGTTAAATTTAACTAACCCATCCACTGTCATCCACGAGTATACTCGTGGCTTTAATTTATTAATCACTTTGTCACCACTATTTTAGAATTAAAATAAAGTTGCCCCATTTATTGGCAGAAATTTCGCTGTATTAGTAAAGCGAAATTTACCTTTCTGAATTTGTGGTAGCAAACGACTTTTAACAAAAAAATTGAAAATTATTGCTTTATAGTTTTGGCAGCGAATGGGCTAAATCAAGTTTCATATTACATAAATTTTGCCTACAATAAAGTTAGGATCAAGTGGTTAAGTTTAAAACAGCAATTTCCATGTTTAATTTCTTGCCATTGAATTAAGATCTTGTGCTGTAATAGATATTGGATAATGATTTCACATAAGTGTCAATCGCATGAGCCATTCATGCGATCCGCCGCGCTGCCCATGGGAGTTTTTGAGATAACCCAGATAGCATGAACATTAGCAGCAAGTTTATTTTTTCTGATATTATCTTGCCGTGACAAATTTGAATTGAGAAATTCGCAGCAAAACTCCCGCAAGGTATACCATCACCCACTTGCATGAGTAGTTTGTTGTGAAACTGATGCAAGACTGTCTTTAATTCACGAAAGTGACGAAAGCAAAAAATCCCTCTGTTGAGAGAATAGACAATCAGCACATACACATAAATTTCAGAAATTTTATTCGGTAGGCACCGCTTTTTCTAAACGCTATACTTATTAAATGCCAAAAAATGCTCGAAATGAATAGTACAAATATTACCTAAACTTGTTTGCGGTGATAAAACCGATGCATGCACCTTCTGACGGCGCTTTCGCATCAATAGACTTGATCAGGTCTATGGACCCCTTCGAAGGGGTTAAACTTATAGTGTGACATGGAAAGACTGCTACTTTGCAGTAAGTCTGCAGTATTTTTGATTACGTGTTTGCCGTTAGTATGCAATAAATTTGATAAAGTATGAATTTCACTTGCACGACAAGTTAGCTGCAAGTTCAAAGTGTGGTGACTTCGGCGTTTGCGTTAGCTTGCTACAGTCTTCTTATGAACTTTCAGTCTTGTCATGCTGAGCTTACTGCAACTTGCAGGTTTTCAAAGCAAAACAGTTGCAAATTTTCTGCAAACTAAAAATGCTATGTGGGAAGGTTTTAACTTTAAGAAAAAGATCTTGCATTTTCAGCTACAGAAAATAGTAATGTAAGAAACACACACATCAAATATAGTTCATGCTGGGAAAAGCAGTTTTGTTACAATTATCTTATTCAACCATAATTCTTTTGGGTTTCCATGTTTCATGTCTTGCCACTTTTGATACCATATTCGATCTAATAGTTGCTTCTGATATCTGTCCGTCTTTAAGGAAGTTAAATTTTTGTAATAAGATTATTTGTGATGGATTAGCACTATTTTGGAAGTATTAGAATGTGTAAAAAATGGTTCATGGTGGTTTCTGTTTTTGAACTTCCCAGCCAATTTATTTTAGATAGTTCAAAATAGTTTTAGAACATTCTCCAAGTTCAGAAGTAAGCTTCGGACGAGTCGGATTTATGCAGCTCTGGAAGGGGCACTTTGGAGTTCCATGGAAGGTGGTAGCGCCCTTCAAGACCATTAATAATCATAAAATTCCGAATCTTCCGATTGCACCCTTAAATAACTTGACAGGAGAGTCAAGAATCTCATCTCTGTATATTTCAGCATTCACAGTTGCACTGGTAAAAATGTGTCGGTCACTGCGGCCTGTGGCGCCAACTTATATGGTCCCATGGGGCGCGAGCCCACCCAATAATTTGATTTCTCCGAACACCCAATTTCAATTGATTTAATTCGTAATTTATTTTTTTATTTATTTAATCGCTGAAATGAAATTTGGTTTTATTAACATTTTTTTTTTAAATAGTAAGGACATCAATTAGACTTTAGCACTGAAAACCCCTTTAGCAGATGTATAAAACTTCTCACGAAAACAAATTTCCTGCCTATTTTGCCATCTGTTTTGATGTCTTGAATTGATAAAGAACTTAGGTGACTAAAATGTATGCTTTTCTTGACATTTAGTTTTTTGCATTGTCAATAGTTGGCAATTCCAATGTTATTTTAAATAAATATTAATTTCAATGTATTTATAAGGAAAAGAACTTATATGAATATAACTTTATAAAATTGTTTATAAATTTTAATTAAACTAAAATAATTATAATATTTGCTTAGAAAAATCATAATTTAATTTCAAATTATTATGTTTAGTCATTCGCTTTTCCCGTCTCTCTCTCCACACACATACACACTAAGGGAGAAAAAATATTTGTGTTATTTTACTCACAATTGTTTGAGCCCAACCAATATTTTTGAAAAGTTGGCGCTACTGATTGCGGCCATTCAAAATGATGTCCTTCCATACCACGATTCCACGACCTTTGTATCGATGCCTTTCACGGATGTTTGCAGCCTTATTGCATGTGATTTTCTCCCTCCATAGGGTAACACGTCTGTAGTAACTCTCTCAACAAAATCGGGATTCATCGGCAAAGTGAACTCGGTTCCAGTCCGTGGTACTCCGATGACGATGATCTCTGCACCACTTTAACCGGGCGCATTTCGCTACCGGAGTTAGTGGAACACAAATCATAGGTTTCCTTGCACGCAGCCTGTCACTCACAGTAAACCAGGATAGTCGAGTTAGTGTTGCTGCAGCAAACTCCCTGCAATCTGAACTGACGTTAATTGCCTATTTCTTTTAGCAATCGTTGGAAAATTACAGTCCTGAGAGCTTATTGTGGTGCATTTTCTACCTTGACCTGGTTGTCCGTGGACATTATACCAGTGTCTTTAAACCGTTTACAGATTCTTGACATGAGGCTTTTGGCTATTTATAAGTCTTTATAGACCCCTAAGAGTGTCTGTCCTGCTTCCATTCTCCCTATCGCTCGCAATTTTTCAAAATTGGTCAAATGTCTTCTGGGCGACATATTCCACCTATTAGAAGCAAAGTTTTACCTAATTGCACGTACAATCCTTAAAATTAGACTTCAAATTACACACGTGCGCTCCATTTCACACATGAACCGAAAGAACGGGCTGAGGCTGAAAATTTTGCATATATTTCTGAAGCGAATGTGAATCCCATTGGACTATGTGATAACGTTGACATTGAGTTACCTTTCTGGAAGTTTCCTTAATAGAATTAACATAAAGCACCTTTTTATGGTTGTTCCTTTAATTTTTCTCGCCAGTGTATTTTGAAAGTGGTAACAAATAACCGGTCCAAAAATAAAGTTACTTTTTTTAATTGCAGGCAGCAGATTTAAAGTAATTGTTAATATTGTGCGTTATAATGTGAACAAAGATAAGGGTCATGAAACTCAACAAATATACCGTTATTGCGTTCGTAAGAACTCGTTCTTTCCCATAAGTGTCGACAACAGAACCCCATAAAAGTCTAAGATAAAGAAGTTTTACGTTTAATCTAGTTACAGTAAATTTGTGTAAACGGAATAGCAGGTATGCTTGTATAGTTATCCTTCCGTCTCGGGACATTAAAATGTTTTTGTTTCTTAGAGGATTCCGTGTTTTCAGAAAACCTGCCAAGAAGGATTCACAATTGGAACAAGTTTCATTTCAGATAGGTTTCAAACGTTAGAAAGCACAAATATATAGTGTTATTTTCGTGGAACCTTGAATTGTTTTCATTTGAGATAGGTCATCTTCACAGATTTTCCTGTAATAGATTTATGCTCTTCAGAGGTGGTGTTATAGCAGCGGTTTCCAACCTGAGGTAGCGTAACCCTGGGGGTACGTGGCGGGTCTGCTGGGGTATGTGAAAATAATATCGGTAATTGCGGAAGTCACAAAAATGTTAGGAATATCAATGAAATTTGCATCGATTTATTATATGGTTGTGATAAGAAGATTACTAATGGAAAAGAGCATGTTTACGTTATCTCCTTGAGTGGAGGGGGGGGGGGAAGGGGGACGTGTTTGTGAGAAATGAAAAACCTAAGAAATGAGTACGTGAAAGAAAAAAGTTTGGGAAGCGAGTACGTTTTAGCAGTTTTAAGGGATACTGTGAAAACAGAAAGTGTTTATAACGGAATCCTGACTAAAACGGAAAAGTTCATAGTCCCGAAAAAAGACATACCTTTGAATTATACCTTCTAAGACGAATACCTCTCTAAACCGGAATTTTTTATAGATACTTAGTGATTTTGTCTTAGCAGTTTTTACTGTTGTATTTGTATCCATGATTCAGTAAAACAGGTCTAATTTCGGTGGGGGGGGGGTCCGGACCCCCTGGACCCCCCCTTGGCTACGCCACTGCTTAAAGGTATATAAAAATATTATACATACATACAAACAATAAATACAATAAATCCAACTGGAGTGAAAAATTAGCCAGAGCCAGGAATCGAACCCGGGACCACAGTATACAAGACTGCTGCTCTAACCACTGAGCTACTCCGGCCGATGCCTGAGTCTGCAATTTCTCACTAATAAACCATGTTGGGGAAGTCACCAGCCAGCTATACGACAGCCTTGGATGACCGGGCAACGATGAATAGATTTTACTATTACATCGATCTACGATTATTATAATAAAATAACTGATCTACTCCGGCCGATGCCTGAGTCTGCAATTTCTCACTAATAAACCATGTTGGGGAAATACGATAGCCTTGGATGACCGGACAACGATGAATAGATTCGTCGTTGTCCCGACGAATAACTATTAATATATATTGTAGTATGAGTGTTTTATTATAATATGAATCTTATTTGCTTCGAAAAGGGAAGTTTATTCAGAAAAAGTTTCATTGCAGAAATCTGAATTATTCAATAATATGAAGTAAATATTATTTTTAGTAATATTTTAATAAATAAATTTTCTTATTAAAATAAATATGATATGGAAGAATTCTTTTTTTAAACATTGAAGCAGTCAAAGTTGTAGACTATCATCTTGGGACAACTATTTAGAGCATAATCAAAATATGAAAGGCTTTTACTTTAAATCAGGTGCAAAATATATTTATCAGAGACTGCTTCGAACAACTCTCTAAAACATATTTCAAAGAGCATCGGATTTGCATTTGTCAGAACGTACATATAATATACGTGATATCATTTTCAGAAAATCCTATAGACTACAACACACAAAGAAATCTTTTTTACTTGAGTAAACATGCAGATGTGTTTTTAGATGGCCACTTTATAAACATTCTAAAAATTCATTAGAGCATAGATCAAAAAACAAGAGGTCTTTAAATTTATGAGCAAGATATCCTTTTTTAAATTGCCAATTACTAAATATTATTTTAAACATATTTTCGATGCGGAAGCGTTTTTCTATAAGAATGCAAGTGTCTTTATATGTCTACTTTCTGTAAATCCCTCAATTATAGTTCGCAAACAAATGGTTTTGCCTTTACATGGGTGCACAAGTGTTCCTTTAAATTTCCAATTTGTGAAAATCCTTCTGCACATATTTCGCAAACAAAAGGTTCTTTCTTTTTATGGTTTCGCAGATGTCTTTTCAGGGCACCAGTTTGTGAAAATCCTTTGGAACAAATTTCACAAACAAAAGGTTTTTCCTGTGTATGGATACGCAAGTGTCTTTTCAGATTACCACATTCAGAATATCCTTTGGAACATATTTCACAAACAAAAGGTTTTTCTTTTGTATGGATACGCAAATGTTTTTTCAGATCACCCTTTCGTGAAAAACCTTTGGAACATATTTCACAAATAAAAGGTCTTTCATTTGTATGGATACTCAAATGTGTTGTCAGGTGACCCCTTCGTGAAAATCTTTTGGAACATATTTCACATACAAAAGGTTTTTCATTTGTATGGCTACGCAAATGTATTTTCAAATCACCACTTTGTGAAAATCCTTTTGAACATAATTTACAAACAAATGGTTTTTCCTTTGTATGGGTCCGCAAGTGCTGCTTTAGCTGACTATTTCCTATAAATCCTTTGGAGCATATTTCACAAATATAAGATTTTTCATTTGTATGGGTACACATATGTATTTTCAGATGACCACTTCGTGAAAATCCTTTGGAACATATTTCACAAACATAAGGTTTTTCCTTCATATGGGTGTGCAAGTGTACTTTCAGAGTACTACTGTGTGAAAATCCTTTTGAACATATTTCACAAACATAGAGTTTTTCATTTGTATGAGTGCGCATGTGTTCTTTTAGAAGATCCCTTTGTAAAAGTTCCTTGGAACATATTTTACAAACTAAAGGGTTTTCATTTTTACGGATATCGAAATGTTCTTTTAAAGAACAACAATATGAAAATACTTGAAAATGTAATTCTGAAGTTTTTTCAGTTGCTTGAGAGTGAATCTCGGGCACCGACATCTTTTTTTAGAGAAAATCTTTATTTTCAAAGGATACAAAAGATAAAATATCAGCATAAAAGATACTTTGTTGAACTTCTCCAAGAAAACGCTTAAATAATTTAAAAAACAAGTATCTCAGTTCTCCACTTTTAAATCTAAAATGTTGAAAAAAATTTTTTTTAAACTTTATTTTTTATGCTAGATACATAGTATTAATTATCAATTTTCAAAGAATTCAATAATTTAAACAGTTATAAAATAAAAATAAGATATATTTTAGAAACTATATGTCTATATCTTTACATATCTACCTTTAAAAACATGGGTGGTTTGAAGTAGCTTAAAGAACATCAGGGAAGTCTTCTGTAAGACAACACAGTTTTGAATCATAAATATACTCTATAAATTATACAGTCGACGCTCGTTTTTATGAACTCATAAGGAACACTCAAATAGTTCGTAAAATAGAAAAACACCAAATACTATTATTTATGTCTATTTTTATCAAACTGCCCCCTCTTCACAGACGAAGCAGTATTTCAAGATTATTTATTCTGAAATACAGTTATATAAGTATTTTTTAAATATACAAGAAATAAATGCAAATTTATGGACTAAAAATTTCAGTACACAGAAAAATAAGTTATCATGCTTTGAAAACATTACATATGAAAACATAGACTGTATTAGTACTTGGTAGATGAAAATCATAGATGAAAACATAGATAAAAAATAAGGAATGGAAATAATTACTTATCGTTTTTGTTTTCCAATCACATTTTGGAAAATACAAGTTTCCATTTTATTTATGCTTGAAATCATTTCACAGTTATTGTTCTCTTCAAAAAAGTGCCTTAGTCCTGATAACCTTTCAGCTGCTTGTTTGGCAGTCGGTCGTTGGGTTATTTCATTTTCTTTTTGTTCAAAATCTGAAAGTTCTTCCTTTTCATTCATTATGTCAGCAATAATTTGTTCATCTGATACCTCTTCCGTACAAATCACATCTGAATACACATTAAAAAAATTCTGGAATGAAAATTCAAGCAGTAGTGGGGTTTCTTCTGCTTAGTTCATTTATGAGTAACTCATTTTCACTCATGTCATCGGGTACATTTTCTTGGTTTTCTTCAATTACTGTAGTAAAGCCTGCGTGTGGAAATGCTCTAGATATTGTAGTCTCTTGAACATCATTCCAAGCACGTACTGACAAATGCATTTCACCTAGAACATCAATTTCGTAAGGTTGCTCCAACTTCAAACCCATGACTACTCTTTGCAAAAGCATCCTTCGATGTATGCGCTTGAAACTGTTAATCACACCCTTATCCATAGGCTGCAAAATTGATGTTACATTCGGTGGAAGAAACTCCACACGGATGGCTTTAAGAACTGACACTTCAATGTGAGCTGAACAGTTATCCACAATTAACAGAACTTTACGTTTTTCCGATAAAAAGCGATGGTCCATGTCTCTTAAATCTTTCATAAATGTTCCCAGTCATCCACGTATTTTTATTAGCATGGTATGTAGCTGGTAGTTTGTTAACATTTTTGTAGCATCTAGGCTTCAAATGTTTTCCGATGAAAAACGGGGGCAGTTTTTGTGTTCTATTCATGTTGGCTGCGAGCAAGATTGAGATTCTCTGCTTAGCCTTTTTGCTTCCGCTACATTTTTCACCTTTGAAAGTAAGTGTCCTTTTAGGCAGTATCTTAAAAAACAGACCCGTTTCGTGGGCGCCCCTACATCCTCTGGAGCGTACTTAGTTAGTAATGCTTTTAAATCGCGTTCTTTCCATTCATTTGCCAATGTCGTACTCGCTGCTTCACTTTCAGAACACAACTTTCTGAAGCGTGCCTGGATTTAAATTTTTGTAACTAACCGTCTGAGGCCTTGAAGTCTTTGATGTTCAGCTATAAAGCAAAAAAGTTCGATTGTTCTTTAAGGACTACTATCTATAGGAATGTTCATTCCTCTCATTTTCCTCATTCCAGAAATCTAATCCAATTGGGGGTATTTTGTTTCTCTGAAATATTTACGTGGGGTTTTTAAAGGTATTTCCATTTCCAACGATATTTTCTCGAGATTTTAGAATTGTCGAGAGGTTATTCTTTGGAATTTCACACTTTTTCGAGATTTCTGCCTTGCTTAAGATTTCCTCGTCTACTTCTTTTAAAATTTTCTTTTTTATCTCAACAGGTAAGCACGTGCATTTCTTGAACTGCGACATACTGAAATTATCTAACGTCTCTGGCCCAATCTCCCTCTCAACTTACGAGACTTCATAGATGGAATAGTCCAGGTGATAGGTGAAAATATTCGATTACAGAACACAATCTCACAATCCTTTAAAAGTTCCCCGATCAACAATGGCCCCTGCTTGTTGAATGAGGATACGCGGGACGTGAAAAACGTCCGAGATTCGCTCGCCAATGAGAGGCCTTCCACCCACGTGCCTTTAAAATAAGATAAGCAACCATATGAATCACGTGACGCAACATGAGCTTGTTGCTATGCCCCGTTCTTCCAAAAGAGGGTGGGGAAAACAACACGTTCTTGGAATGCACCTGCTGTATCATTGCAACTGTTGAGAGTTTAATTGACGTTAGCACTTCTTTCCGATATTCTAAAAAAAATGCAGAAGTATAAAAATTAAGTTTGCAAAAAAGACATTTTTCATAATCTGTAGTTCGTAAATGGGAGCGAAAAATTACATTGCGTCTGTGGGAGTGTATTCGGGATCATTCTCTAGTTCGTAAAATCGCAAGTGTTCGCTAAAAAGAGGTTCGTAAAAACGAACGTCTACTGTCTTTGTGATTAACATAAAATCAAGTAGTACTGTGAAAGTAAAAAGCAAAAATTATAAAAACACTAATCAGAATAAATGTAACAAAATACTATAAAAACTGTGGTAGACAATTTGCAGCAGTAAAAATTTGTAATAAAACAAATAAATTCAAAATGATAAAAAGAATTTCTGTAGCTTGGGCTTATTCGGCAATTATGGTTGCTCTCACAGATGTGTGCTCAGGTAGTTTCAAAAGTAGTTAGCATGTAAAATTGGAATAATCTGGTGATATAATCTGTACTTCAATAATGGCTTTTTAATAAAAATAATAAGAGATGGTGTAAAATAATTAAATTTTCAACTTTAAATACTGGTTAAACACTGTTGGGTTATTGAGAAGGGGCTAAATAAGGCGCAATTATTAAACAAATGATTATTCTCAAATTTACAGCTGCTTTTCCCCATACAGTATACACAATGCCCCATGAATGTTGCCAAATGTTACACAAATCCACATTTAACAGTTTTTGAAATCCACTTCCTTTCATTGGAATGGTTCATTTAAACATACTTAAATGAACTATGAGAATTAATACATGACAAACAGACGAAGTATAACTGAAATTCATAAAATTGTAAGCTTTGTAACATTATGTGATTTCTATAATTTTATTGCTCTGTTTAACTGTGCCTTACTTTCATAGTAGTCACTGCATTGCTTCTCTACGTTGTTCTTCTAAAAATTGCTGAAATGTCATGATTGGTATACTGCCACTAGTTGGAACTCTCTGGAATTGGGCATTCCATTATTTTGAACGGAATTTGAGGCGTTGACTAATACAATGAGACATTTTACATACATAGGTGAAATCAATTTTATAACAGCTTTTCATGTCCACAACTTTATACTTTACATTTTTTTGAATTAGTATTAAATAATTGTTACTGCTCATATGTTTAAAAAAGGAATAATTTAGATTAAACATATTTTATTCCATTTCTTACCTCAATTAACCCATTTTACCACTTATAAAAATATCAAATAAATTTGTCCAAATGACTATAGATGCAGTTTCAAATAAACTGTATTTTTAAACATCATGCGTAATATAATCCCTAAAGGTTTAAATTTAAGTAACTGTTTTATATTTGTTGAAAAAATCTGTTTAATTATTTAAAATATTTCCTTTGAAAAAATCTGTTTATTTAAAATATTTCCTTTGAAAAAATCTGTTTAATTATTTAAAATATTTCCTTTGTTGTAACTTCATTGAATTAATTTTTATGTCCTAGAAAAATAAATGTAACCACTTTTATTGCATTTCCATATACCAGAATATGT
Organism: Maratus speciosus; assembly: GCA_963932465.1. Lineage (NCBI taxonomy): Eukaryota > Metazoa > Arthropoda > Arachnida > Araneae > Salticidae > Maratus > Maratus speciosus. The sequence continues at coordinate 331,682 of CAWVRF010000209.1, read as the reverse complement.
AAGAAGAACCAGAAAGCACTACAAAACCTCACTCAAAGCATTTCCTAAAAATAAATTTAGTGTCATTTTTACTTAGTTCATCAAGTTTTCAGTATTTTCAGTAATAGGTAAGTGCATTTCTTCTTCGTGACTTCTGTTACCTCAATTGTTTTAAAGATTTAATGTTCTTTGCAATTTTATAAAAATAGATAAAGTTTTTAAAAGAAAACAATGTATTTGTTTGCACACATTTACTGAAGATGCAAATTTAATTAATTAAATATAACCTTTGTTGCGTTATTTTTCTGTTTTACTTTAATACAAATTTAAAAGACTGTATTTTAAAATTAAACTTTTTCATGCTGGCTGCATAATTGAGAGAAATTATAAGGAAGACTAGATATGAATAGAAATTTTTTGTTTTTATTGCTTGCTTAAAAAGTGTTGAATCTAAAGATACATAACTTAGCTCTAATTTTAAAGTACAGACTCGCCAAAACATTAAAAGGTTTTTCCAAGCAGTAATAATTTAGGAAAAATAAAAAAATTTGGTACCCTTCAAACATGGTCCATCGAGCCTTGGTCTCGGGTTGAATGGGACAGCGTAAGAGAGTGAGTACACAATAAACAACTTAATTGTAGCTCATATTTTTATTAATATTTTAAATTTAAACAACCTTATATTAATTTTCAAGCCACTCTAAATCAGGGTGCAAAACTTCAAATCACCAAGTCGCCATTTGTGACCAGAAATTTAAGGCTGTTGCAGCATAAGGAAATATGCAGTCGCTTTCAGATGATGAAGCAACATTATATAATCATTGCTTCCCACATATTCCCTATTTTTCAATTTATCTACAGAAAAGAACTTTTCCTACCTTCTTTAACCTTTTTTTAAATTTAGGATAATCGAAACATATGAGATTATATCTTTGTTTCGAAACTAATTGTATTATTAACCTAATTATACATTTATTAAATTAAATTTATAGGTGTTTTTCTATTATATTCAGTTCATTTTATTCAATTTTAATTTTTTATCTAGTTTATAATTTCTGCTTTTTATTTTATTCCTAGGAATTCTTACTTTATTTATAAATCTTGCTTTCAATAATTTGCCCACCATGCATGTGTTTTACCTGCTGGGTTCACAAGTTGTGAACTTCTTAATTTTTTCACAATTATCATTTATTCCATCTTTGATTTACTTTGTAAGTACTGTCGAACCCAATGGACACTATTATCCCTTTGGGTTCGAGGCTGTGACTTCGGAAATGTTTTCCCAAAGCACTTGACCTCACGTCACAAGAATGTGCTCCGTTACTGCTCTACGTTACTTGCATGCAGCCATGCGTTGCGAAACGAGTTGTTCCATAATTAATGACTTAAGATGTCGGGAATGTTTCCACAAAGCACGTTAAATTGATTTCACAAGAATAGGGTCGATTAAGACGCATTTCATGGGTGATTTGAACACAGTTTCAGAAACTTGAGATATTTACACATCTAATCGTCTAAATGAGCTTTTGTTTATATGTTTACTTTTGAAAAATGTACCGTTTATGAACATTTAGATTAAAACTTAACCTATTGAAGTTTAACCCTTAGTTTATTTTTACTGGAACTACTGGAATAAATGGACTGTTCTGTATCTACAGGTTCGTTTGTTTACTACGCCATTTCAACTGAAAGAAATTATCGGAAATATATTTTAATTTACACTTGCTATGTTACAGGAACTGCATTTTGATCTAGTCTTCAATATGAGATGTTATATCAGAGTTTATTTCAAATCAACATCGGTTAATTTGTAGGTTTACCATTGTGTTTTCCTGCTTCCAGTCCTCCATGTTTTCATACCTTTGGGTACAGGAAAATACAATGGTAAACCTACGAATCGATCGCTAAAATTAGGTTTTCAAGGGTTTTCCACCAAGATATGACTTGGCAGACCGATTGAGTTTTAATATGCGAATCGAATTTTAGCTAATTCTGGAATTTCAGCTATGTACTCGATGAGGTGATTGTCTGTGCTGCCACCTCTCGGCTTATTATGTAGAATATTAAAATCATTTCAAATTCAAACATCATTAGTAAAGTAACAGCTATGTCTTATGTTCCAAGAATGAAATGCTCCACCTCTTGAAACATTGATACTTTGAAAATCTCAATAACCAATCTTTGAAATACTATTACTACTAAACAAATATATATGATGTAGTTTCATGAATATACTATTACTTTCTTATGGCTATTCAAAAATGTTTTTTAGAAATATTGCTATCTGGAATCTCCAATTTTTCTGTTATAACACAACATGAGCTTTTATAATTTTTGAAAATAAAGATTTTTTTAAATGAATTCCTGGATAGATTTGACATTTAGCAGTTCAGTCTTTACATCTTTCAAGAAGTATTATGTATTGTCATTTGACACGTCTCTTCTAAAACTGGGAGTTTTTTTTTTTTTTTTTTTTTTTTTTTTTAAGCGACAGTAAAATGACCAGAAAACCTATTTACTAGCTTATTAGACAACTGGACATATTGATTTTAAAATGGACATTAGCTTTATAAAAGCTATCATCCAATCAAACATTTAATTTGTCACCAGGTCATTTTTCTAAACTGTATTGTAATACATATTAATTTTAAATAACTAAAGTAAAAATTAATAATTTATCTTTTTAGGCATTTTTTTATGTTTATGTCACAAGGAAATTTTTTCTCGATTTTTCCCCCCATTTTCTTGTTCGATCTAATGTAGTTTGTTTAATTATACTTTAAAGGATTCAAATATATTTTGTTACATATTTGAATTAAAAGTAAACAGGTGCGTATTTAATAGAATTTGAAAATTTTAAATAAGAAACTACCTTTTGCTTCTTTTTTTTTACTATCCTATATTTTTGATTATAGAAGCCAACACCAATAAAGGATTTTCTCTAACTTGACTGTAGTATTTTTTTGTTTTTTTCAGCGAAAAATAGTTTGATGAACAATTTTATATATTTTTTTTTTATTACTTCACAATTATAAACAAATTCATATGCAAGACAATATCTCCAAAATGGTTACCTTTTTATGTAATATATTTTATATAATATTAATTATTTGAGGCTGTTGAAGAATTTTTTTTATTTAAATACTTCTTAAGACATTGATTTTTGTGCGATAACTCCGAATCAAGATTTTTGACCACTAGATTCGGCAAGTAACAGAAAAAAATCGATTGGTAATATTGAAATGCTATAACCAGCACCCAATTTTTCAGTGTCCTCTTAATTTGACTTCATATCTTTGGTATTTTTTTATTCTTAAAAGATAATCTCCCCAAACAAGAAAATTTTCTTTTACAGCTGACTGAAACCTTAAAGGTCATTTTATGTTAATTAATTGCTGTAAATAATCTGCATTTTCTCAAATGAAAATATTTTATGCTAAACATTGAATATTTTAAATCTATTTTATATTTGCAAATTCACATGTTTTAAGTTTTCTCTTCAGAGCCCCAGATATGTTCTCAACACATGCAATTTTCCTCCTGCATGCATACCGACATAACCTAAACTCACTACGAGAGGGTATCAATAAGTTTTTGCCCTCACACAGTAAAATTTATGAAATTGCTACATCGTATTAGTCCTTTTCTATATAGTCAGTGTGCACAGTAACACATTTCTGCAAACGGTATTTCAAAAAGAGGGGGGGGGGTATATAGTCATGAGGCGCAATAGTAGACCCAAAGGGGGGCATTTTTCTAACTTTTACCGACCCCCACATGTGACATATTGTTGGAAAGGTCTGTGACCACTTATTCATGTTATGCACATCCCGAGCCCCTTCGAGAGGGCACTTTTCTTGATTTTGCGGACACCATTCATGCCCCCGCGGGGTAAGTACTGTTAAAAGTAGAAATTATTTATATCCAATAATTTGAAATACTTAAATTAAGAAGAAGAAAAAAGAAAATATTGTATTAGATTTGTTCTAAAAAAACCAATTGGTTAAAAAACATGTTGGTTTAAACCGTGCCAACCCGGTTTAAAATAGTTAATTTTCTAAGTGAATTTAATATTTTTGCAAGATATGTAACATCACATAGGCTAATTTATTAGGCTAATCAGCTACTTTGCACATGCAAGAGAATGTTAAAAAATGACTCAGGATTCATTTTTTTTAATTCGCTTCTGGCTGGAAAGCAAACCTTTAAATAAAATGTCCTCTGGGAGTTTCAGAAAGTTCCAGAGTATGTCCTGAGCCCATTTAGCAATTCTTTTACAACTGGAGATGCAGCTGTTTTTGTATGATGTACTGGCTGCTACAATCGATTCTTGTAGCTTTTTCGTCAAATCCCAAAGCTTTTACTATTGTTTTCTGGTTAAATTATACTGCAAATGTTCCTTATTTGTGAGAATTTGTTTCAAAAAGAAGCATTTTAATATGTATAAATTTTAAACAAACTGTTTTTATAGAAAGAAACGATAGTATATGAATTGAATTTTTCCAACTGAGCGAAAGTATGCTAAACCAGGACTCAAACCCAGATCCTTGACTTACATTGACAAAGCTTTACCGTTTAAGCTACCTGGGCTGACAAGCGACGAGCACATTTCGCTCAGTAAAGCTTATTGGTAATAAGATCTGGTTTGCCAAGTAGGCAGCTCAAGAGAATAAACCACAGGTAAAAGAACACCATATAAACGATGGGTGCATAGATATGGGGCATTCTCACAATCTTTTGACTTTCATATCCCTGAATAATAATTTTTATTTTAATACACTTTTTTGTGTTTTTTTTATTTCGTATACTGGGGAACATCCCATTGCATGATTGCACAACAATATTAACGAGATAAATACATTTTGGACGATGGTGGGGGTCCAAACACCTGGAAATCTCCTATACCGTACCGTGTACCTGATGCTGATTTTTAAGTTTGAAGCTGGCTGGATAAAATTGTTTCAATAAAAATAATTCGATGTAATTTTTTTCTGAAACTGGAACTATTGTTTTATATAAATATATAGCTAAAAATTAACCTGCACACATTTTTAGGGTTGTTATTATTTTTTAAACTCTGTCCCTGGGTTTTAGATTCCTTACCATCCCTCTTCTAAAATTATACAGAAAATCATTTCAGATGCAGCCACAGAATTTTTTTCAAGTTTTTTCTCATGCAGAAGTATGCTAGAGAAATAATGTCAAAAATTCTTTGGCAGGAAATTTACTGTAGAATTTAAATCAGCATTTAAATATCAATTTCAAGCATCGTGGCTTTATTGGTAGTCTCACCGTCCCCAAGGTTTATTCCTGCACTTTTGGAGGTAAATTTTAAAAATAATAATAATTTAATTCAATGTTAACAACTGTTTCTAAAAATCAATGAACATTGTGGCTATCACTTAGTCTTAACATGATTTTCCTAAAAATGGGTGGTAATTTTCCTTACCGTTCCATCGTTACCGTCACTTTTCTTTAACATTTCGTCCCTTTTTTCGAATACCATCCCCCTTTTTTACCTTACCGTCCCTTCTTTAACACCCCTTCAAGACAATGTTATACAAAAAATCTGTATTAAAAGTACTACATTGTTATTATTTCTTATTTGAATGTCCTGTGGTTACTATGCAAATTCATTATAAGTAAAAATTTAGAAGAAAATAAAAAGTTACAGGGGTAAAATGGTAAGGAAAATTAAATTCGTAAGTTTAACTTAAACTTCACTTAAATAAAAGAAATTTTCGCTGCTGACCATTTTTTCTTTATTTTGAATCATTAAGGCATTCGTCTATCAGATTTAAATGTTATTTTAGCAAGTTTAATTTTGTCAGATTTTTTCCCCCAAAAGTCAAAAGATTGTGAGAATGCCTCATAAACTATTAATTTTTTAACATAATCATACTGATGGTTAATGTTATCACATAAATTGAATTTTTCCATCTGAATGAAAATATGCATGAGTTGTCAGCCCAGGTGGTTTGGGCATATTTTCACTCAGTTGGAAAAATCCAATTGGTATGTGAACATTACCAATCAGTATGACTGTCTTACAAAAATTAATCGGAAAGATAATAGCCTACAATTTTAGTTTCTCTGCTTGCCTCTTCTACAAGCATTCAGTGAGTACAATTTTCATTCCTTATTCTAGTAATTTAGACATAAGGCATACTGATGCCACAAAATTACTGAATAAAATCATTAACACACATAAATGGCTAAGTTTTAAGCATAAATTGATATACATGTGGCTAAGAATAACTTTTAATTAGTGATGACAACTGACCAAAAAACTACTAAGTAAAAAATGGCTATTAAAAATTATCTGTCACTTTTTCTGTTTGAAAATGTCTCTAAAACGAGCTTCATATGCTCCATATTACATGATTTCTATTTCCGCATCATGCTGTTTTTTCAGAAGGATATCAGTCAACTCAAACTTTCATTCTGTGAAATACCCCAAGTCCAGTGAACTATGATCTATATTTACCTTTTACTTTAATATTACTTGTTAAGAGAGAGCAAAAGTTGAGCAGGGTAAGCATAGCAAAATGGACCCCAATGGAAACCTATACTAAAATTTTGGTAAGTTATGATCTTCATACACAAATTATATTTTGCCTTGATATATCAATTGATATTTTATGTGTTTTTAGACTCAATACTTGAATGTGACTTTGAGATATAAAATAAAATATTGCATTTTGAAGTATTAGTTTATTTTTTTAACATCTTATAAACTGTTTATGTTAAAGAGGTAAAATGAGTGGCATCAACTTGTTAGGATTTTATTAGTGCATTTTAAAATTGTTTTCTAAATTTTCGAATAATTACATGTATAAAAAAATAATAAATTTAACCTTTAATTCATTTATCTGATACAACAAATACTGAAACATATATAAACTTCATTGAATAAAAAATTAGTGCAACAATTTACAAAATAATGACTTGTTACTACTTATTGGATTATTATTATTTTTTTTTTTTTTTAAGTAAATGTGTTATCATTTAAAACTGTAATAAAATCTTAATGCTTATTTTTTTTTTCAAAATTACAGAAATGTTTTGTTTCAAATATCATTGGTAATGCTTCTAACGGACCTAAAATTTGGAATAGACAGTGTCTGTATGATAAATAATAGACTGTAGTGGCAACATGTGAAGAGTATCCCACTATGCTATTACAATTTTGATGCTTGCAACAATAACACCTAATACATTTCCAATTACTGCCACGGGGAATATATATGACTAGAAAGATAGCCCGTCAAAAATGACGGAATATGAGACATAAAGATATACACAACGCATATGCAAGAATGTGATATTTTCTCGCTTGTTCCGCAGAGATAGATGAAAGTAACAGATTTTAAAAACGAAACTCATTTATGAAAAACTGATCTGCACAGCTTGGTTCCAAGTGTTGTGCGTATTTGAGGTTTTTTGCGGATTACAAGTCATGTCTATATTATAAAAATAGATATATGTCTTCTTTATGCTAAGTAAATTGCATAAATATTGAAAAAAATTCGTGTGTATATGAAATGAACAGCGAAAAGTTGCCTGAAAACATGTTGCCAATTTTCCTTCTACGCCAATGCCCCTAAAGTGAAAAAGTAATTTAACTTTTATAACGATAATTTAACATCTGTATCCGACTATATAGAGTCCTCTGTACTTCTAAAGTACAGGAGCCTTGGCGTACTTTTTAAAAGTTTGTCATAATTTGGGCTTCAGAAGTGAGATTTTTTCCCAAATGATATAAACAGCTATGAAAACAAAATTAATGAACATTTCGGTTTATTTAGATAATCTATAAACATTTTTTTATATCTATATTATATATATATTTTTATATATAATTTATTTCCATTTGTATACAAAAATAGTTAAATGGTTTCTTTATATTAAGTAAATTGTATAAATATTGAAAAATTACTTGTGTATATGAAACAATGAAAAAGTTGCTGGAAAATATGTTGCAAAATTTCATTTTCTCTATCTCGCCAAGACCCCATACACTGGAAAAGTCTCCAAAGCACATTAAAATCAGACAGTTAGGAGCTCAGATAGTACAGCGTCGTCTATTGGCTGTTATGTTATTAGTAGCATCTGGATGAAGATGTAAAGACGTACATTTTCGTATATTACATTTTAAACTCTCACCCATAGATTTTGAAAAAAAAAGGTACTTTTCGGTTAGCCGGGCGCCAGTGTTATATTTACATTAATATATACACATGTATGTACATATATATATGTACTCATACACACATAAATATACACATACATATGTGCATATATATGTATATATTAATGTAAATATAACACTGGCGTCCGGCTAACCGAAAAGTGCCAAAACAACCCTTAAAAGAGCGGAGTTTAAATTAAATTGCGGCGGTTTCGATTATGAAGTATTAGTTGTTTTAAACGGGAATTTCACCAAATTTGCTAGCTATCGCCAAGTTGGCTTCATATATGACAACTTATTTTTGTCGCCAAATTTGGCAATATTTTGCATTAGTAATTTTCAACAATTACTCATTACAATGGAGTGGTCCTACCGGAATTGTGAGGGGCACAGAGAGACTTGGATTTTATATAAATAGATACTTATACAAATGATAAATTTGTCTTTTTATATTAGTTCAGTTAAGTATACTAGGGGATTAAATCCAGGCTTACCAGGTTACAGATGAAAAACCTTTTTTAAAATTTTAAATTGATATTTGTTACATTTAATATATTGTTCAGATTCTTCACTAACCCCATGAGAATAATTTTCATATGAAAAATATTAATAATGCATTGAAATAAAATTTTCAAGTTTCTTTAAAAGTGACATCTTCTTATTATGTGCATGCTAGGAGTACTAGGAAGAGCTAAGGCACTTTGGTGTAATTAGGCATTCAACATTTATTAGGAGTTCCTTTAACTGTAGTTTCTGGTGTTGAAGTTAGACCAGGAGGCGGAAGCACAGACAGTCACCTAATCTCGTTTACGGCTGAAATTCCAGAATTAATTAAAACGCAATCGATCTGCCAAGTCACATCTTGGTGGAAAACACCTGAAAACCCGATTTTAGCGGTTGACTCGTAGGTTTACCATTGTGTTTTCCTGCTCTCAGTACTTCATGTTTCCATACATTTGGATGCAGGAAAACACAATAACTGCTAAAATCGGTTTTTAGGTGTTTTCCACCAAGATAGCGCTTGGCAGACCGATTGCAGTTTAGTAAGCGAATCGAGTTAACTAATTCTGAAATTTCAGCCGTGAACTCGATGAGGTGATTGTCTGTGCTGCCACCTCCCGGTTTATTACCTAGGAAATTGAAATCATTTCAAATTCAAACATTATTAGTAAAGTAACAGCTATGTCTTATGTTCCACAAATGAAATGCTCCACTTAGTGAAACATTGATACCTAGAAAATCTTAATAACCAATCTTTGAAATACTATTACTACTAAACAAATATATATGATGTAGTTTCATGAATATAATATACTTTCTCATGACTATTAAAAAAAAAAAATTCGATTAGGTGATTGTCTGTGCTGTGTTTCTGTCTAAGTGGTTTCTGTGGTGCTGTCTAAGTGTTTCTGATAACAGATCAATTTCCAAAGGGTTGTCTGGGTGAAATGTGCCTCTGCTGGATTTGTCAGCAATAGTTTAGTTGGGAGAGTTTTGACCAAGATTTGAATCCGAGCCTGGGTACTTTTACACTCAGTTGATAAAAAATACAAATTGTATTTTACTGTTAGATTAACACTAAATGAAATCTCAAAAAAATTTGTTGTTTAACACTTAACGTTAAAGTACCAAAATATGTCCAATACGATTGTTTAAACAAAGCAAAATATGAACAACAGTGGTAGTTTGAAATAGATAAGCACATAAAAAGGCAATTTCATTTGTTAAATAAATTTTTTTGGTGAATTTTTTCAATTTTAAACTTTTAGGACAAAATAATGAATATTTGCTATTTACCACTGACACCTTACTAACTCTTTTCAATATACAAGGTGTCTTTTAATTAACCAACAACTTTAAAATGAAATAACACAAGAATCGTGTCAGATAGCACAGCAAAAAATTTTTATTGAAAAGAACATCAAAAAGATAATTAATGCATAAGGTTTTCAAAGTGAGAACCTTCAGAGGTGATACAGTAGCGCAACCTAATCACAAAGTTTTCAGTTACTTGTTCAAGTGTTTCTCTTTCAATGCTTGCAAATGAGTCAGTAATGGATTTCTTGAGGCTATTGAGGTCTGTCGGCTTCTTCTTGTACACCAAGTCTTTCATGCGACCCCAAAGATAGAAATCGCACAGATTCATATCCAGTGAATAAGGTGGCCAATGCAATGCACCAGGATGGTTGTTCGGGTATTGATAAGCAATAGCCCGGGTTCCAAACACACTGTTAATGGTGTCAAATACTCTGCCTGTTCTATGCGGAGGGGCACCGTCCTGCATGAACCAATATTCATCGGTGTTCACACCCAAATTACAAATTTGGAGAACGACGACTGTCTGAGATTAACTTTAATATTATCAAACCTTTGAAATTTTTTTAATCAGATCTCTTACCATTGCTCTAGAAAGGCTCAGGTCAGTTTCTGAATGTTAAAGCCCATTTCCGTAGAAATAGTGTTGCATTTTCACCACATAAATATCAATTTTTAACATTATAAACAGGATCTTCAGTTGAATATGATGCTTTGGTAGACATTTTCAAAATTGCATGGAACTGACACTAAACAAATTCATTTTATTCCCTCTCTCACTGCATACTTTCGTGCTGCCATCTAGTGAGGCCCTGAGAAGTTATTTCAGATTAAAGTTGTAGGTTAATTAAAAGTCACCCTGTATAATAAATATACTATTTGAAGTACGAAGAATGTAACAGAGTATAACATAAAAGTGTCCTTAGAGAGATTGATTTAAAATGTCAGTTTAAAGATTTTTCATATCCACAAAAAAAAAAAAAAAAAAAAAAAAAAAAAATAATAATAATAATAATAATAAAAGTCAAATTTAAAAAAAAATTAAATTAAAAAGAAAACAAGGTGAAATTTGTGCCTAAAAATGATGTGGTATCAAATTTCCAAGCTTTTATTTTGATACTTAAATTAGTATACTATTAACTAAATTACTACAAGTAGGTTAACCCTCTAATGCTCATGGTAGCACATCTGCTACCAAATGTTCAGCTTTAATTTTTAGCACGAAATTTCATAAATAATGTATATTTTAAGTCGTTAAAATTATAATTGAGCTTTTGTGTAATATTAGTTATTAATTTTGAATGCAGATGGAGCACTAAGTAAGAAAAAATTAGTTTGAAGCAGCATGTCTAACAAACAGGACAAAATTGCATTGACAGTGGTAAGTTTTTGGTCAAATTTTCAAATATTTTACTGAAATAAAACCAAATACATATTACATATAGGTATAAAAAGAGTTACTTCTATTCTCTCCACAAAAAGTTCAATATAAGTTTGTTTTTTAATGATAAACTGAGTAATTAAAGTCCTGGTAGCAGATCTGCTACCACGGGCGTTAGTGATTATGAGCCCATGGTAGAATTTTTGTTACCATATTATTCTCAAAGGAAATTTGTACTTAGTATATTAGCTTTGTACTTAAGATACTTATTTTACTTTTAATTCACAAGCTCATGTTATTAAATAAATCCGAAATAAATTACTTGAAATGCATAATTTCCATATACAATAAAAGGAAATTATTTTTTTTAACATTTCGAACAAAATGTTAAAATTCCTTTTTAACATAGAAATAGAGAAAATTATGAAATAAATCCCAAATTAATATTTTGAACTTTATATCTCTAAGTACAAATATACGCAAACGTTTTTTATTGAGCCATATCTCTCAAGTATATCATATTTTGTATGTTTGCACTGCATAGTATATATTGCACTAGCTGATCCCGCGCAGATCAACTGAGCTGTATATTATTCTTTTTGAATTAATTGCTGTGTTTATTGTGCGTTAAATTTTATTGTGTGTTTTGAAAATTGGCAACAATAAATAGTAAATGTTATAGAAAATAGCTGTTATCTTGCTTTTTTATTAATTAAAAATGAACTATAGTTTATTGAGAATCCAGATTGCTTTATTTGTCTCTGCAATATTTTAATATGCCTGTATGTAAAATTTCATTGTTCTAACTTCTTAATTGTGTATATTTTTAGAAAATAGAGTTACAAATTTTATTTTTATATGTGTTAGATAAACAAACCACTCGTTGCCAATGGCAAAAAAGTAAGAGTTTTTTTTTTTTCTTTTGCCGCTACATACTACATTAGTGTTCTATTTATATAATCATACACAAAATCAATAAGTAAAATGAAGTTTTATTATTATTATTATTACTCTGTAAAACTGAATAAATGATGAAAAAAATTTAAATTATATGAAAAAATTGGATATATACAGTAAACTTCCAATTATCTGTCACTAAAATCAGAAACGAACAACGAAAATTCAAATGCACAAAAGTCCAAGTGAGATGTCGCTGTTTTGAGTAAAATACTTGTCTCACGTCAGGAACAACAGGTAGAAATATTTCTGTCAATGAAATTAGAGACTCGCTTAACCATTTAGGGGAGATCTATCCATACCTGAAATATCTTTATACCAAATATAAGCTTACAAAAATAGGCTTATTCTTACTTCTGCAAAATCTTAAGCCCTATAACACAATTTTAGTGAAATTATGGTATCTGATTGTCCCGCACGTGACAGCAGACTAGTTATGAGTACTTACCATAGTTTACCATATAAATTGCTGATTAATCTATCAGCTTAAAAATTGCTGAAACATAGTTTAAATTTCTAGATTTATTGTATCATTTTTTTATGTTTTCTTTATAAGTATCCGGGCAAGGTAGACAGACCACCAAAAATGGTTGTCAATAGGTAATTTTGTTTATCATTGTCAATTACGTTTAAAACAATATTTAATGTACATTTAAAAAATACATAAAATTGCTTAAAATGAAAAATAATATAAAAGCAAGTTAAAATAACACATAACAGTAATGTAGTATACATTTATTAACTACATAGCATCAAATTGGCAGCTTTTAGAAAAGATTCATGTTACTGATTATAGTTTTATTTCCAGAGGTTTGTTATGTCAATCAGAATGAACACAATATAAATATTATGTAATATATATTGTATTAATAATTATATTTATATATATATATATATATTATCCTATTATATACTTACATGTATATAAATACTTCCATCCTCTGCCTTTAAAATGGCAACTATATAACATTAACTCTAAAGTTAAAATGAAGATAGCACTTAGTTATCCCCTCGGCCAATTTCGCCAAATTATATAAATTGCCAAACCACTCGCCAAATTATACAAATTAATAATTTTTATTTTAAATAACAAAAGAATAAATAAATTAGTATAACATTAATACAAATACAACGTCAAAATAAAAATCACTTGATGACGTAAACATGTGTACCTTGCTTAAAGTCAAGCGAATGTGACATTTACGATCAACCATTATTGACATTTAATCCTATAGTTTGGCGATAGATTTTTGGTCGACGGGATAACTAAGTAGTACCCCAAAAAATAAACAAAGATTACTGTAATCAGGGTTGCAAAAAAGCCGGCTAAAAATTAAAAAAGCCAGGCTGGTGGCTTTTATTGGTTTTAACTGGCTTTTTTTGGCCACAATTGGCCATAATTGGCTTTTATACAATGAAACACTGTAATTATAAACTACACATTTTAAAGTGTTTTTAATTAGTTTTAATGACATTTAATTGATTTAGAGTTTAATAAGAAACCCATATTCTCAATAATCAGGACATTAATACTGGAATAAAACTTAGATTTTTTTTTTGCTAGTGATTAGTAGTCAGAATCGCCAATATGTCAGCTAAATTTTAAAAAGGGTCATACCAACTGCCAATTTTTTCATTTTTACTGCTTTATAAAATTAAAGAGGATAACAGTTACTTAGTTGCATGTTTTATTACTTAATTAATTTTAAGAGCTATTATACAAGTCTTATTTTATTTCTAGTAAACATTTAAAATTATATATAGTCATACTAATAAAAACACCATTTCTCACTATTAAAAATATTATGAATAGCATATGCTTGAATATGCTTAGCAACAAACTTTTCAAAATTTTATTTAAAGATTTTTTTCTCCTTGTTTAAATGCTCTATTTTTTATACACTTATGTACCACTCACCTCAAATATTACGCCCTTTCTAATTTCTCTTTTAACATATTATAACTTAATCACTCCATATGGGCACATAAAAAATATTTCAATTTGATGTGCTACATTTTGTCATAATTAAATATAATCTTTAAAACGTGTAGTATATGTGGAGATATGTAATATAGAATTTCAAAACACCAGTTTGGAGCCTAACGTATATTCTTTTCAACGTTTATAAATTTTTTTTTTTTTTTTCCAGACATAATGCCTTTACAGTTGCCTACTAGAAGTTATGCAGAAGTTATATATTTACTTATTTATTTGAGAAAATTTAATAGAAATCCATAACTTCTTTTAGTAGAAAATATTCATAAGTGTATTAAAAATTAATTGATTCAAATTTAAAATGAATTAACTGTAAACCAACTTTAAAAAATAAAACCGGCTTTTTTTAAGTGGTTAAAACCAAAAAAAGCCGGCAACCCTGACTGTAATTAATATATTTGGCACAGTAAATGTAACTTGGCCCGGATAATATGCAAGTACAGTAGACTCCATCAAATCTGCACAATTTGGAACCAGAGCTTCTGCGGATTTTAGATTTCTAGGCATTCCTTTGTTTACATTTTTTAAACAGCAATTTGAATGTAATAATGCAATCAAAATTATAATGAATGTTTACAAAATAATAGAATATTAAAATAATTAAGTAAAGTAACAAACTGAGAGGATAAAAAGTAAGATAATTTTAAAAATCCTTAAAAGTAAAGGTCAAGTAAATAATTAATAATGTATAATTAAATATGCATAATAAAAATGAAATAACTAAGATGAGATTAACAGATGTTTGTAAAACAATAATTATTTTTAATTATTCTGAAAAATATTTAATAATTATTGTGAAAAATATACAAAAATAATAACTCTTTTGGAGTCATAACAGTAAGGTAAAGATCGACGTTATTCTCGTAACTATGACTATGGTATATATGATGTATATATATATTTTTTTTTGAGTTTTGGAAAATTAAAATTGTCAAAATACTCTGTTATATTACGTTTAAAAACAAAAGCTGTAATTTAGGAAAGTGATACCATAAAGTTACTTACATCTGCATGAGATAATATCAAACACAGTAATATGATTACCTTTATCTTAATTTTTCTGCAAAATCTTTTGAAAAAGCTACGCTAGGTTCTAATATACAGCTTTCTACAAAACACTTTCGCTAAACCTAAATTGATTGTATCTTGGATGCAAATTTTTTTTATCTAAAAATGCTGTAAGATTCTAACGCCAGACTTACTTGTATAAACAACAAGTCACATAAAAAAAAAAGACGTAAAAATAATTATTTAAATTTGTTTTAGTTCTGCTACCTACTAATTCGTCTGCGTGTATCAGATCAGCAATGCAAATGCTCAGGAATGAATCATTATAATTTAGGAATCATTCAAATTGAATCGTTCGTTTAGCGCATCTTGTCTCTTTACACTTAAAATCGGCACAACACACTAATTATCCTTTCCATAAGTGCATACTTTGCTGGTATCCCCATTTTACTGAGTATTCACAGAAATTAATGGATATATACTAGAAATATATAAACCGAATTTCAGTTTTAAAGGAGTTTTGAAATGAGGTTTCAATATCAGGGTTTGAAATTAGGAATTCTAAGTAAGGCATCAAAGGATGCCTACAATTTCTTTTCTCAGTGTCAAACTGCATTTCATGATTGAAATTTCATATTATATTATTATATAATATTTTCTCATTTTTTCGCAACTATGTTAACAATAATATTGTTTCTATGATTATGTGTTATAGGCGATACAGGGTGTCTGTATATATTAAACACTTCATTCGTGTGTTAATTACTAAAATAACATAAAAACTGACTTTCTATAAATATGAAAAAACTAATTGAACTACATTATTTGGAGTTTGGAAAAACGTTTATCTTATTTTTTTCAAAACGCAAATATTCATAAAGAACAAATTATCACACAATTATGTCCATAGAAAGAAATTTGAATTTTTAGATACAACTAAAGAAAAGCCTCGTTTTTAAAAAAATTCCTGTGACTAACAGCACTGCATCAGAAAATAAAAAAAAATAGAAAATAAATTAACCTTTTTATTCCAGTTATGAAGTTGCTTTTAAAAATATTCACAAATCTTACGCAGTCCTACATCAGTAACTGGTTACAGTGAAGTCAACTTACAGGTGATTGACAGGTGCAAGGGAGCCCAAGACACGCGCCACTGTCCGATCTTTTATCGAAAACAGGTGCTCTGGAACTGCATGCAGCAGGCAAACTTACGTCAGAGTATGAAAGAGATCAGAGTTAAATAAACATTAAAGTGAAAGAAAGCTAGGCATAATTTTGTAGTCGTTAAATGCATTAAATTAGTTGCATTTCATGACTAATGACCGCTAATTTCTAACCCAGTTTGATATGTATATCTTCATTATAATATAGGGGAGAGGGGGGCACATGTGAACAATTTTTACATTTTTGACTTTTTCTCAAAATTCTTATCAGCTATTGAACTAAAAATTGATTTATATGAATATTTAGAATTTGTTTGTTCTTTTGCTCAAACTTTTGGATGCATTTATCAAGAATTTCTAACTTATATCATCATTCTAAAAATTGTCTAAATTTGTTCACATGTGCCCCGGTGCAGGGGTAGTTGTGAACATAGCTGGGGCACATGTGAACACATGCATAAGACAAAAATAATTTTTTGTGAATAAAAACTGTGATAAAAACTAATTAGATGACCTCTTTCTAGTTGTGTGAATAAATCAATAAATGTTTCAACATAGATACAAGAAATTATTCGTAAAATTGAACACTAATATGCTTATTCCTTTTGAGTCACTTTTAATTGTTATCTAACTTCCAGTAAATTAAAACTGTGGAGCAATCCTAAAAACATTGAATATATAGCTCAGTGTTTGACAAGGGTAATTAAATTTTAAACTAAAAAAAAATAAAAAAAAAAAATGCATTCACAGACTTAAAAAATACACTTGTGAACTGTTCATATCTGCCCCCATATGTTCTGTTCACAAGTGCCCCATCTACCAACTTCAGCCTAACTTATGAAAAAAATATATTTTTAATTAAAATAAGGAAACAAAACTTTTTGTAGGCTTACCTAATTAATGCCACTATAGAATGCAGTGCTGATATTCTTCTTTAAAAAATGTCTTGAATGAATTTTTACTTCAATAACTTAGAAGACTTTTTTACTTCACACCTTCTAAAACAAACAAATTACAACTACCAGAAATCAAAATGGCCTATTGTTCTGAAAATTCAGACAAAAGATAGTACCAGTACTACCATCAATTGGTAATTTTTTGAATTTTTTTATTTCAAATTAACTGAGTGAAATATGTACTGTTCACATGTGCCCCCCTCTCCCCTACTTTTATAAAAAAAAAAAGTACCTACTCTTTTACTAAAATACCACAATATGAATTATACCTTTGCTTTAGAAAAATTTAACGGCTGAATGTTCATCATTTTACAAATGCTGAATTGGTCACAAAAGGTTATTTAAAAAAGTATGCAAATGGCAATTTAAAACCTGATTAATAAATAAGCATTTTATTGCATTTTGTGCAAAATGTTGACTGGTATTCATTTAACAAAAAGAAAAGTACCCATAATTCTTATGTTTCATGTTGGTAGAAATAGATACCCATAGTTAATAAATTCGGTAATTGCTTGTTATAGGGGGCTTGGCACATTAAGAAAAGCTTGATTTAATTTGGCCTTAACAATGTGAGATTTGTTGTTAAATGACAGTTGTCAGCCTTGTATGTTACAGGTCTGATATTCATCATGCTGCTGATAGCATAGTCCTAGGTTGTGCAAAGAAAGAAACTATATGTTCAATTTCATGTTGAGATCAAAAGCAATAAAAATGGTGATTGCAATTCTTTTAATAAATTCATTTGAAAACAGGAATAAACTTTAATCAATAAATGATTTAAAACATATTATTATTATTATTCAAAATAAAAACATGGATAAAATCAGACTGGTAAAAAAGTAATGAAATTGTTTTCTATTTCTAGAAGAATTTCGATCTGAAAATGATAATTAGGATACTTGATTTCAAGTCATACTTATTTCTGGTTAAACTGTATTTCAAATTCATAGCCTAAAAAGTATTCACCTTACATAAAACCAAAAGATCCTTTAACCCCTTGCAGAGCAGTGGGATATATTACATCCCACCTAATTTTAATTAAGATTAGCATAAAAAAAACTTAGAATTAAATTTTACTTTTATAATTTTGGTAGAAAAAAGTTGTAAAATTGCTTTTCCTTATTTTGAAATAAAATATATCCGAATTCAGCATTGCAGAAATCATAACTAATTTTTTTTTTTTTTTTTTTTTTTTTTTTTTGCTTAAAACAACCATTGTGTAAATTAATGAAACAAAAGTAGAATCATATAAAAGTAACTTTGGCTTAAACAGGATGTTAAAGAAGAAATCATAACTTACTAAAATCAACTCAGCACAGCTTAAATAAAGCAAATTAAAGCAAAGCTGATACAAGGCTAATACTTCATGCTATCAAACATTTTTTATACTTATGAAAAACAGAAGTGCAAATTTCCACTAGCATAAAAGGATGTGTTTCAGAGTCGTTAATTACAGTACAATTTGATCAGAACAGCCAACACCATCTATGAGACGGAAATGGAACTTCTCAGAAAACGAAGAATGTATAATCTTACAAGATAGTAAGTAAAATAAGTCGTGGCTTATTTACATTAACTTATATTTCAGCAAAATAAATTATACAGTAGACTCCCTATAATTCGCAACTCTAAAATCCACATATCATTACAGATGTAAACGATCAAAGTTTTAGTTCAGATGCAAGAACAAAATTAAAGAATTTTTTAGTTTTATATCATTCTGCATGTATTTTGATATGTAATTCTCGATAATATGACTGAACTCATGGTTTTTCATGAAGGAGATATAAATTTATTTCTAGAAAAAATCAAGATATTGCCAATATCATTGGTAACCACGATTTTTTTAGTAAATATATCTATCTATTAATCAAACTTTTTTGTTTATTAAGTCTGACTAAACCTGAAATACAACTTCCTTACTTTATGATTTTTATGTGAATTAACAGGGTACCTTTAAAAGGAAAGTTTTATTGAATAATTCAAGAAAAATACATCTCATCTTTATTACTTTAATTATACATTATTAATTATTTACTTTTTAATCCTTTACTTTTTAATAACTTTAATATTTTTATTTTAATATATTAATCATTTTTTAAATTATCTTACTGTTTATTATTTTAGTTTATTACTTTACCTAATTATTTTAATATTTTGCTTTATCGCAAGCATTCGACTGCATTAAGAATTTCGACTGCATTATTACATTCAAATTACTATTTAAAAAATGTAAAAAAACAATGACCAGAAATCTGCAAAATTGTAAAATCCGCACATCCTCTAGTCTCAAACCGTGCAGATTTGAGGGAGTCCACCATACTACTCAGAAAACTTGAAATTGAATTAGAAGAAATATGACAAATAATTTGCTCTGCAGCAAGATGTGGTGGTTAGGTACATGAACTGCCTGCAACCCTACTACTATTGGCAAAAGGTTGGTGCATTTCTTTTTTCCTCTCAACAGTTTTCAAGTATTTTACAAGCAGTGGCGTGGCGTCCGGTCATCGCTGGGCGATGACCAAGCAATATTTTAAAACTCTTAATAAGCTTTTAAAACTCTACGATCCAGTTTTAGCAGAACATTTGGAGTTCATGTATAAGTGAAGGTCAGATTTAAAGTTTCTTTTTTGAACATTCAACCATTGAATTTTAGAGTTAATAATTTTTCACCACAAACTTAAATAATTGCGATGACCAACGAAAATTTTCACGCCACGCCACTGTTTACAAGTCAGTTCAGTTTCAGTTTTCACCAAAAATTTCAACCTGCCTCCATTTTTGTTTACTTGAAGGGCTTATCTCTAGATTTTTGTCCTTGGTGGTGTGAATCAATTACATAAAAGGTGTTTGTATTTGTAAAAACATTTGCTTCGTAGGAGGCGAAATTTCTTTTGGTATTCTACAAAATAACATTTTTGCAATTCAAAACCTAACTGAGAAATATTTTGTTTTCCTAAATCAGATAATTTAAAAACTTACATATTAAAAAGTGTGTGAAAAAACATAAAAATTAAAAAATCTTAATTTTTGTCCCAAATTTTAAATGAAGGTTTCATTGTTTTTACATTTGCAATGATATGCAAATTTAAGGTTGGAAGATTTTAAAGAGTCTATTTTACAATGTTTTAAAGTGAAAAAATTATTCCAACTGTAGATAATAGATCTGAAACATAGAAATTAAAGTAAGGAAAGATTTTAAATCAAAGGAAATCTTTTACAGTTATAATTTACAATATAGGCTGATTAGATAACAGATATAAACAGCTAGAGAAACAAACCTGATGAGCTTTTATGCTTGTTTAGATATGTATTTATATATATTATGTATATATGCATAAAAATTTACTTGTACAGTACAGGACCTCAAATCCGGAATCCTAAAATCCGGACGACCCAAAATCCGGAATAAATAAAGAAATCTGAAATTCCGCGATGAGACGGAATAAATAATTCTGGAAAACGCCCATAGATGGCGCTACGCGCATACGTAACACAGTTTCCAACTAAGCAAGACTAAACAACAGCACTCAACTGAATAAGTTTGTTGCAATGTTTTTATATTATAGTTTTAATTTAAATACTATTTGCTGACAGAGTTAGAAAAGTTAGTGTGTGCACACATTTTAAATTTATTTTAAAAAGAAACCTTGTTCTTAATTTAATAGGGCATTCCCCCCTTGGGCCCATATCCCTCGTGCAGATAATTGGCCGTCAAAAATCAACCAACCAACCATCTTGATTTAATAGAAAATACCAAAAGAACAAATAAATAACCAGAAGGAAGAACTATTTTTAAAAGATGCATAGAATATATTTACAACATTTATATGTAAAGATGTTTTGCTATCTCCTCCCCCCCCCCCTCTCCTTCAAATGTTCAACAAATTTCATTTTTCGAAAAAATTCTGTTTGTAAGCACCATACTAAAGATATTTTTTCTTTTACTTAAAGGGGGAAAAAATATCTATGCATGGTTTCTTTCTGCGTGACAAAACATACCATCCATCCAAAGCTGATGATCTCATTCTGATAACGTTGACTTCCCACTTCACAGAGTTAAATAAACAAAACAAACCGCAGATAGATAGATATCTCGTTTTTCTTTGCAGTTACTCTATAGTGGCCTTTTTTTAGAGGTACATTATATTTTAATAAAAATTTGTTACACAGGCTAATTTACTATTATTGCAGCTTGCTGAAAATTTGAAAGATATTAGTCAATTAGCAATGGAGATAATTATTTTTTTAATAGAGGAAAAAAACTGGTTTTGCTCTTTTTTTTCTGTTTGCTTGCAACTCAATAATTTCTTTCTCGTGCAATGCGAACTTAATAACACATTTACGAAGTCCTTTTTATACGAAAAGAATAGAGTTTGAATAGATTTCCTCTTGTTTTTGTTTATTTTAAAACTTTCTTGGAACATTTTATTTTAAAAATTTAAATGTTTTTCTCTTTATTTTCACTGAGTCTAATACTGCAATTCCCGATATAGATTCATAGACCTTGCTAGGCTCTCATGAACAACGATGCATTTTCATTTTCTAAAAGATGCTTTAATGTTGCTAATAATGTGCAGGATTTAAAAAAATATTCTTATTCTTATTTTACATTCTTTTTTTGTAATTTGTTTTCGTCTGTTTACTTAAACTAAGCCCTACACGGCAATTGATATAGATTCCTAGGCCTAACTCGGCTCTCGTGAACAACGACGCATTTTCTAAAAGATGTTTTAATATTCCTAAGAATATGATGCATTAAAAAAAATCTTATCCTTATTTTCAGTTATTTTTTGTAATTTGCATTTTTGACTGTTTATTTACTCTAAGCCAAACATGGCAATTCGCGATATAGACTGCTTCGCAGCATGTAAAATTTTGCCACGGGCATCTACTGTATCTGTTTATTTATTGTTTTGGTTAAGGACCCGAAATCCGGAACGATCGCGGTCCCGGCCAGTCCGGATTTGAGGTCCCATTATAGGCGCAGATCACCGTCACCAGTTGCCATGCAGCAACCAATATTTTTGCTGTGGCCACTAACTTTTTGTGTCTAAAACCTATGTATTTTTTATTTATAGAAAAACAAATGTTTAAAATGTATTTTGATACTTATAGTTAGAATAATGTCACACATTCCTAATTTTTGTAGGTATATATACTTTTGTATGACAAAATGAAAATAAGAAATATTTTTTTTCTAGTATTTCCCACTATCATGATTGCTTAGTGTATACATATTTTTTAAACTGTATAATCGTGTCCAACTTTGTGACTGTACATAGTTTAAGATTTATATCATACTTAATTAATATTCTCATTTTGAGAATTGTATGATTATATTAAGTACATACCTTGAATATAATTATTCTGTGTTTTGTTGCATGTGTGTATATATTAAATAAATCATTTTTCACTTTGAATTCCTGAGTATTTTCTCATATAAACAATATTGTTTTTATGTGTTTCTGTCACAATGTGGCCGCTGGATTTTTTGACTTCAAGAATTAATGGCTCTTTCCAAATTTTGGAATATGCACATTTAATATACATGTATTATATTATTTGGTACACATGAGCTCTGTTTGTATACGAAATTACATAAATGACTTTTTTATATTACGTAAATTGTAGAAATATTGAAAAGAGTTGCTTGTGTGTATGTAATCTAAAATAATCATTTTTTTTTTTCTTTTGCCGAGGTTCATATAACAAAAATGTACCCCGAAATCTTTGTATGTAGACATGTGTTTTAAACTCCCAACAGTGCTATATTTTATTATTGTGCATGTGCCAAGATATCCGAGATGAAAAACAGATTTATGTTAGGAAATATATTTCAGGTTTTCACATGATAACTTTTTTTTTTTCTTCTAGAGCAACAGAGAAAGCCATTACGAGAATTTCTAAAAGAACATTATTTATTTTTAATAGATTAGTGACATTTCCAGATTTCTTCATGAGACTGGGCTTTAATGTATTCTGCATACATATATATAAATAAATTTGTATTAACTTCTCTTTTAAAATGATGAATATTTCTTTTCTAAGAACAGCAGAGAGCAAAAGTATATTAAAATAGATCTACTAAAAGTATTTCCATGTAATTTTATGATATTGCATATTTCATTAATTGTTAATGTTTAAAATTGATTTGAAAACTTTCCATATATATTTTATGTTTTTGCAGATTCTTGAAATTTTTGAGTACTTACCCTGATATCTAATATTTCATCAGTGTTTATGAGTAAAATTTACCATTTGAAGACCACCACAAAATTTATATGAAGTCCTTTCTAATGATAGTTATTGAATTTTTCTTGAGAAATGTACACTTTTTTAACACAATACAGTAGACTCCCTCAAATCCACAATTGCCCAAAATCCACACATCATCGTAGATGTAAACAATGAAACTTTAAGATCAGATATAGGAAAAAAATTACAGAGTTTTTTAGTTTTATATGTAATTCTCGATAATATGATTGAACTTGTTTTTCATTAAGGAAATATACATTTATTTCTGAAAAAAAAAAATCAAGATAATACTGATATCACTGGTAATCACAGTCTTTTTATTAAATTATTTAATAATCAAGCTTTTTAATTTATTAAGATTGATTAAATCTGAAATTAATAGGGCACCTTAATGAGGAAAGTTTCATTGAATAATTCAAGAAAAATAGAAAAATATATCTTACTTTATCAGGCATATTTAGTTATACATTATTAATTATTTACTTGACCTTTACTTTTAATAATTCAATCATTTTTAAATCTTACTTTTTATCATTCTAGTTTATTATTCGTAATTATTTTAATACTATTTTACTATATTGTAAGCATTTATTATCAGTTTGATTGCATTATTATATTCAAATAACTGTTTAATAACAAAAGCAAACAAAGCAATGATCGAAAATTCGCAAAATTCTAAAATCTGCTCAACCTCTGGTCCCAAGCTGTGCGGATTTGAGGGAGTCTACTGTATTAAAATAATGACTGAAACTTTTTCTGAAGCAGCCATTGAACAGTATTAATTAAGTAAAAAAAAATAATAAAATAAATAAATTTGGTTTTCAATTTTTCAACTGTTGCAAAATATGAAAATGGGATCAACATATCCTGCTTACAGCATAAATTTTCCAGAAACATGTATCTGACTGAAAAAAATAGTTTACTTGATGGATGCTTGTAATTTTAATTTTGATCAGGACAGTGGTTTAATTTTTTTTCAACCAGCTAAACACTGATTATATCTCTGTATTATATTTTAATAAGATTAATAATATCTTAACATTATTAAATATAGATAAACATTTTGCCTTATTTAATAACATTCCAAACACATATTTCCTAAATTTTATTTTTCTTAAAATTTAACTGATCCACTGAAACATTGTGTGGGCAGAAATGGAAAACATCAATTTGAATTTTGTAAATTCGATAATGAATCTAATGAATGGATGCGCAAACTCTTTATTTGTGCAGAGTTTTTTCTTCCTCCGTATTTGATCTGAAGAATAAACTATGAAATTGTTTTAGCTTAATACAGGAACATTTCTGACTTGTAATAATTTTTTAATTTTAAATAAAACTTTAAAATCCTTTTTTATATGCAGTGTGATTTAGTTTCCTTCAATTTTTACATAAAAATAGATATGTAAGGATACTTTTATGTTCAAGTATATACGACTTCCCAAAACTGAATCATCTTTTTCTCCATAAGTTTTATAAACAAAATTTTCAGAATTTATTGAATTTTTCTTTTTTTAAGAAAATGGATTTATTTCTTATAACAGAAGATATATGATTAGTCGATAAATGTTAAATCTATGAAAAATTTCCTATATATAAATTTTTTTTACTATGGGACTTGCACATGTATCCAACTCATGTTTCAGATTAAAAACCCTATAGTTCTAAATTAAATTATTTCTATTTTTCTGATTTTTTTAATATATTTAAACATAATTATATATTTTTTTTTAGATATTTTTTATTAATTAAAATGTTTTGAACTGAATTATATATCATTTATTGTCTTTCTCTTATCAAGATAAAAAAATAATAATTGTTTAATTTATAGTAAAAAACTTTTTTTAAAATCAAAATATTTAACTAAGTATTTAAAACTGATTCAATAAATAAAACTTTACTGTATTTAAAATGCTAACTGCATTATTCAGGAAAATTTAACATTATCAAACACATGTAAAATGCCAATTCATTTCCATTTTTTTTTTCTTTTTTTTTTTTTTTTTTTTTTTTTTATTGCCAAAATAAATAACTGTGAATTTTGGAGCTACATTTGTTTATTCTTTTACTAATTAAGAACTTTAAAGCTGAAAAAAGACGTAGCAGTTTCGCATTAATTGTTTAGAAAGCATAAATAATGTGATATAAATTAAAGTACCCTACTTAGTAAAATATTTAGAAACCCTACCAAATGATGCATTAAATAATGCTCCACTCTTTCTAATTGTTTGATTGTTATTCCATCTTTAATTATTCATAAATTTTAAGAATAATTTTCAAATAGTTAATTTCGAATAATACACAAAGCAAAGGTGTAGGAAATGGGGAGTCTCAAGGGTTCAAGCCACCTCCCCCCCTTCTGCAAATCACGTTTTTTCATCTAATTGTATTGTCTCCTTTAAAGTGAACTTTAAATTCTAAGGGGCTGTCCATAAATGATGTCACACTTTTTTCTATATTTTTGGCCCCCTACCCCCCTTATCACAAAGTGTCTCACTTCACCATACCAACTCCCCCCCCCCCTTGTCACATGTCATGCTATACACATAAACATATACTTGCATTCCAGAAACAAAGCACTACGTTATAGATCATATTTCAAATTTTATTTTTAAACTTTAACTATATGTTTTAATGACATTTGTGAGCTAAACAATAAAAATGATTCGTGTACTTATTTTGTATGAACTAAGATTAAGGTTTAACGCAAAAAACATAATTAATATACAATAATAATAAAATATTAATATGCAAGAGCATTTGAAAACTGTAGTATTTCGGAATTTGAAATGAAATTTAATATATTTGACTTTAAATCTTAACTTTATGAACACAAAACACTTTAATTTCAAAATTTAATGCTTTTATTTTAACGCTTTTTAATGCTTTTATTTTATGATTAATATATAATATGATTTTTAATGCTTTTATTTTAACCAAAATCTGTGATGTCACCAGTGGCGTAGCTAGACATTCAGCGCCCTGGAGCAAATAAAGTTTGTGCGCCCTCTTGTTATTGTTACTCGAAAAAGTCCAGCGTAGTTTTCTTTTGAAGTTTAAAATTTATATTCTATTCTTAATTCGATTTAAAACCTTACTTTTATTTGAAAGTCAAAGTGTTTTAACGTATTAAATATAAATAATAAAAAATAAATAATGAATAATGGAATATACTTCTTTAAGTACGGAGTATCTACCTACCAATATTTTCTGTGAACTGGACTTTATTTTCGTTGTAAATGCGCCAATGGGCCAGTACAATCTGGCGTCCTTACTATCTGTTTTCTTTTCAAGGGTTTCGAAGCATTGTAGATTATTAATAAAAAAACACTATTGTTAAGATTTTTTTAAACTTTTCGCGTAAGGAGAAAACAGTTTTCTGTTTTTAGTGCCAGAAAATACTAAAATTCCAAAAAATTCAAAGTATCATAACTCGGTACGTTTTGATCGTAAAGAAATTTTTATTTTCTAAATATAACCTATAGAACCCAGGGACTGTTTAAAAAATAACTATTTTGACAGAAATTACTTTTAACAGGATGAAGAATAACATAAAAACTTGTTTACTATTGGAATTATTTCTAAAGCTAATGGTTTAAAAAATTAACCAATTTACAAATATAAAAGTTGACACCGAGGTTCTCACATGCGAATCTGAGCAAATGACTAATCTGAGCAATTTGGCTAATCGCTAAAGAAAATCTAGTCAAGTTCAAAGAATGGTTTCAATAGATTCGTCCTGAAACACTAAGAATATCAAAGCACAAGTAATAAGTTACACAGAAAAGGTTTAATCGCACAATAACATCATTGAGAGTATTGCCGAAGGAAAAATAAATTTGTCGATTTCATTCCTTAGTTTTCTCGCCAAGTGAAACATTTTTGCGCAGTGGCGATCAGCAGCGAGAAACCTGTTTAACACCTTTATATATTACTTAAAATTCCAGTTTTTACTTTCCAAACACATACAGTGTAAGGAAGGAAATAGGAAAGCATTCTAATCACATTAAAAATAAATGAATATAATGGAAATAATATATTTAACAATTTTGACAATTTTAACAAACTCTGACTCCATCCTCACTATTTTTACAATGATTCAATATGTATGTGTGTATGTATGGGCGTATGTTAAAATTTCCTCACGTTTTCAGATTCCCATAGCACGATTTGGTATGTTTTTAATGATGTTGGCAGGTATGTTATTAAATCTGTCACAAGAATTGCATTAATTTTCGAAGAAATTGGCCGACGGGTTTGGTATCTAAACTATTCTTCAACCATTCTTTGATGATAACTGATGAACATTTTCTCTTACATATAAATTATTTTTATTGTTCACGTTCATCTTATATCTATACAACAATGTTTCACCATGCAGACAGTGGCAGATCGACAAAGAGTTCACAATCACTTTACTACCAGTAATTTCATAAAGTAATTTATCCTTGTTTAATAGTAGAAAATTCCACGATTAAAACAGATCAAATTTTATATACTAATATTCTGGTAGAAATGTAATTGTGAACCTTTGAAGAGCTGCTACTACTGTACGCAGGGTCGGTCAGATTCTGTCGTTGTCAAACACGCAGACCTTGGATTTTTGGAGGGCGCAACATTTTAGAAACTCATTATTCTACCACCTTGCTAGTAAAAAACAATAATATCCATTACCATTTCCAGTTTTTTTTTTTCTGGAGATGTTTGCAATTTCGGAACTGCAATGAAAATTTGTGGAAAATTATGTTATTAAAAAAAATATTTAAACTTTATCAATGAAAGTGCACGTTTTCATTAAAACACTAGTGGAAATATTTCACCTTTGTATAAAATTTAGGATCTAAGTTTTTATTCATTGTTATCAGGGCTTAATTTCTAAAGAAAACAATTTCCGGAGCCCTGATATTGTGCGGTACCGGTACTAACAACTGAATTGTTCTCCCTCCTCCCCCCTGCCACTCGAATCTGCATACTTATATTTTGTACATTATTCGCAAAATTTAAAGCATTTTTTTTTTCTTTAGCAAAATAAAAATTTTAATTATATCTATCAGCATATACTTAGCTGTCAACTATTTCACTTTTTAGTTATCACTCCTTCCGCATAGTAAACTTTGCCTAATTATAATGTTTATTGCGATTTTTTGTTAATTATACGATTAAATGTAAGGATTATGATTCGGAAATAGTGTTAACACAAAAAACGGATAGTTCACAGCTATGCATTTTTATGAAAAAATTAATGAAATTTACAGAAATTAATATTTATATCCTGCAGAATGGAACAATGTTTTTCAATTTTCTATAAAAGGTGCATAACTTAAACTATAATCGATTACTTCCGCATAACAATCTTTTGTTATGAGTCCTTGAAAATCAGATTAAATAAAACATTTTACACCATTATCGGAAAGATTCGATGCTTTGATAGAAAAATCGGAAAGCTTTCTATCAAAATAACAATACATGGCAATTATATCTACTTACAAATGAAAGTGACTTCGTAAATGTGTAGAACAGAGCCTTAGCATGACCAGCGTTCATGGTACAGAATAAATAGAAAAATCTCTAACGTGATTTTTTTATACTCGTACGCAATAGAAAACAGAAAACCTCAAGCTGATGCTAGTTGACTAAAAACAGAAAATATTCCTTTCAGGTTAGATATCTAAATAATAAATAAAAAACCAAGCAATTAAAAAAATTGTCCTACTGTCATAAAAGAAAATCGTATTGAAAGCAAATTCATTGCTCTGTCTCTTGATTGGCGCCGTATCAATGGGTCGCCGACATAAATTTACTACTATCACTAGACTAGAAAAACACGATTTCTGTTTTCCCTTCATTCTGATCAAAATAGCATTAAAAAGATTTGAAATAGAATATAATACGTAATTTTGAAGAAGGAAGTTTTTCTTTTGTACATGAATACATAAAATTTTGAATATAAGACAGATTGAGCTTGGGTCAGTCCATGCCCAAAAGCTGATATAAAAATTGAGTCCGTTTTATCTTCATCTTCTATGTGTGCGGAACATTATGTCACACATAAGTGTTTTGATGAAAAAGAATGCAAAAACTTGGAGATGGGAAGGAAAGGGCAAGGTAATTCAGGCTTCAGTTTTTCGGAAGCGCTATTGCAAGCTCCGGTGAATTCCGACCAATATTTAAATATTTACTAAAAACAGAGGAGTACCGGAGCTGGGATCCAGTGCAATTTAACCCTAATTGTTATACAGTACTGAACACAACACACAATATATATATATATATATATATATATATATTTGTAAACTGAAAGGGGATTGGAGTAACTAGTGATTGATATTTTTTTGTATAATTCAAAAATTCATTGACTACCAACATGTGATATCGGATGGGGGTGATGTGTGTGTGTGGGAGGGGGGGGGGGTGCCTGATTACGGCCTAAGCTAACTAACATAACTATTTTCGAAAAATATGTTTTGCTTTATTTAATTCTAAAATTCTGCTACTAAATAAGGTTTAATAGGGAAAAATACGTATCCAAAAAAGTGGTGCAAATTTGAATAGGCGATAATCAGTTCCTAAGGAACACTAAATTTGATATTTAATTTTTCAATCTTTTTGAAGGAAAATGCTTATCGATTCTGTGTTTGAGACTTGCCATGTTCTCAAAATTTCAAAAATGATAAAGACAAAATTTACTCCCCTCCTGCCTCTAAATTTTATTGCCATGGATTGATGTAGAATATGCTTAAATCCGACTCTTCTTATTGTTTTGCAATCTATACTGATGCATGTTTAGTTTCCACAAAACACAAAAACTTTCGTTCTCTATGTTTTTTGCTTGTAAAATTGTCAATTTTCTTCAATTTATCAAACTATTCTTTTAATCGAAAAATAACTAAATAGCTAATGCCTTTCTGTTACATCGTAAATATATGTTTCTCAGCGGTAACTTCCTTGGCTACCATTATTTTCGTACAGTAATCATCATGATATATTTTTGACATTTTCAACAAAACCTACCAAGAAGATTATTGTTTGGAAACAGTAGTAGCCAATAAAGTGACCCACGAGAGCCCTGCAAATAAGTTTTGATAATTTCAAGATTTAAAATTTTTCAACTGTCCTTTAAAGAAAAAAAATTGTCACGCTGAAATAGTGTTGGAGAAGTTACTTGAGGCTGCAGTATGATATGAATTAAAATTAAAACTTCGCGAATAGAATTAATTTTTTTAAACCGTTTACAAAAACATGTTTAAAATCTAAATGTTGAGGTACACAAGGTAAAATGACATAGGAATATGTTGATTGTAACAAGATTCATCTATAATACCTGATTATTAATAATAAAAAAATATGCAAATACTTTTACAAATTTTTATTTCGCTCTTTCTAATTTTGCGCCCTTCGGATTCGTGCGCCTGGAGCAGTTTGCTCCAACTGCCCCACGGTAGCTACGCCCCTGGATGTCACACTTCTTCTTACCCTTTCCCACCCACTTGTCACAATTTCATGAACCCCCTCCAAGCATGACATCATCTATGGACGGCCTCTAACTAAGAAAATATTTATAAACCATGAAAAAAAAAAAAAAAAAAAAAAAAAAAAATTATAGAATTCTTTTCAAATACTTCTCCTTGTCTCAGTTTTACATGTACAAGGCAAGTAATATACCTGATTGCTTTCAGATTTCTTGGAATGTTAACAGAAATTTTGAATAGACTAGTAGGAGGAATTTATAGTGGGAACCAATGCAAGAAATTCTGAAGTTCCTACAGAGAACGTTTTGTCTCTGTTCATCATCCATCTACTGTGATTACTAATCGAATATTCTGGATGCATAGAAAAGTTCAACGAAAAGGGATTTTCTTCCAAATTATGTTACATTGGAATTATGGTTAGATATTTGTGCTGCTCAAGGGTAAGAGGGAGGGGGGGATGAGTGCAGAAAGGCCTAAGTATCGTACATTAATTAATTTTTTTGTTACTTTGAAATAATGTGCATACACATTTTTAATTATGAATTAGTTTAATTATTAATTAATCTACATAATTACTCATTAATGATGCGTTTTTACGATATTAATTGATTTTCTCAGTTTCACAGTTATTTATTATTTGCCATAATTTTTACATTTTTATGCTACTGACATAGAACATACAAAGATAATTTCCTAAAACAGTTGTTCAGTTTGTATGGCAAAATTACTTGGTAATTTTTCACTACCCAGATGTAATTATTGTCAACAAAAATTTCTTTTCATTTTTTTATGTTGCACCATGACATCCTTGGTTACCGGTAGTTTAGATTTGAAAAAATAATCTGTTAGGCACCTCCCTATTATTGGAACCTTGGTGCATTTTGTGTTAAAGGTAGTGAGATTTCTGGCCAAACAATATAAACAGCTATCAAAACAAACTGATGAATTATTATTATGCTTGTTTATGTATGTACAGTATGGGACCCGTTATACGGAATGCTCTGAAAACCAGAATATAAAAGGATAACTGAAAAATAATTTGTTTCACTTTATAAAAAAGTTAAAAACTAAAGATGTATTTTACATCGAGTATGGGATACAGCAGACAGATATATACGCATCCATGGATGATACACTATGTAGTCATCTCCAATACTTTTTGTATGGTGTGAATGAGCATGAAGTTGAAGACTAAAATTTCTTAGAAGGAAATTATTACATTTCTGCTGGACTAAGCTAAAGAACTTTCATGTTCAAAAGCTCAATTGTTGGAATACCCTGTTCACACTAGAAACTTAAGATATCTTAGACTACCAGTTTTGAAGTGGTACCCCGGAATAGGATGCCAGTTCACATCGAAAAACTTACCTTAAGATATCTCAGTGTCAGTAAGATATCTCAGCGTCACTGTGTCTGTGATCCGAAAAAAAGTAAAGTATGCGCATGCGCTTAAAATAGCAACGGCCGCAACAGCTAATCAATAAAAGCGAAGGTTGATAGCCAACTAGAGTGAGTGGTCGTTCCTGTATCTAGCCGAAGTAAGTCGAAACTCACTGAGAGAGTTTGTGGAACTCTCTCAGAGAGTTCGGCGGCTTGAGATATCTAAAGGTATCCAGTGTGAACATAGTACAAGAATCAGGGGAAGATTGTCTAATTGCTGATGACGATACTCCTGTAAGTCATCAGATGACTGGCAGTGAGATTTGTGACATAGTAACAAATGATATGTCTAATAGAGGTGATGATGATGATGACCAGCAGAATGAGGTAGGTAAACAAATTCTCGTCTTATATGCTAAAGTATTTTTTTTTAATTTGAATTTTAATTTGGAATGTTTTTTATTTTATGTAAATAAATTATAAAATTAACATACTTGTAATTATGCATTTACATATATTATTAATATTTTAAACATTTCATACCGTTATTTTGTACTATTCTTTATACTTACAGTAAAGTGTTCCGAATTACAGAAAAACCCTCTTATCCAGAATACCTCAGGCCCCAAGCATTCTGGATAACAGATCCTATACTGTATTACTAAAAAAAGGCTTCTGATTACATGTATTAGATAAATTACTTTCCTGTCTGGAAATAATAAGGGATAAATGACTTCTATTAATAAATTCTACTAATATTGATAAAGCTGCTTGTGTATATAAAACTGTGAACTATATAAAACTGGCTGCTAGAAAAATAAAGGGGGAAAATTTTCTATGTCTTTTCTTCTCTATCTCGCCAAGATCTCTTTAACACGGAAATACACATTTCTATAACATTATATTCCAGCGGTTCTCAACCTATGGGTCGGGACCCATTTCTTTTTTGGTGGGGTGCAGAATAATCGAGGTTTTCAGTAAAAATATATCTTTAATTTCATCTGTTTAAAAAATATAACAAATACAATATTTTAAAACATTAACAATCATGAAAGCTATTACATTAAACAAAAACTTAGTAAGAAAACAGTGTTATAAAAGAAAATTTGCAAAGTGTAACTAAATTCAAAAATTGAGCAAAAACTAACTGTAAGTCTAAAACTGTAAAAGCAGAAAGAAATAACATTTCTGCTTCAGTACATGAAATGAAATTAGTATGAAGCATATTCTGAAATTATATTGTATATGTAATAAAAAAATACCAATAAATCAATCTTAATTTCTGATGTAAAACTGTTACTTTTCATGTGAAATAAGATGTTCCAGCTTTGATTTAAGTACCATAAATGACATCCCCCACCCATTCAGTGATTATTTCATTTTGTTCAATAGCATTAAAAACCTTTTTTTTTTGTAAATGCCCGGTGTATTGAAATTGTACATAAAATTATTTTAGGATATAGCAATTTGTTTGAACTTCATTAGAAATGTGTATCTTACTAACATAAGATACATTACAACTATACATTCGGCATTTCTGGAGAATATCGGTTCCCAGGCAGCACAGAACTATGGGCCCATGTGGGTTCCATATGGGTCCCATATGGGCAGATGGGCTCTAGCTGGGCCCATTTGTCCATGAGAAACCCAGGTACATCTATATAAATTGATTTTGTAGCATATAGTTCGGAGCACATTTATAATGTATTTATATTAATATTAGAAGTATATTAGCTTACTGTTTGACTAAATTAACCGTAAAAAGTAAGAAAATGTTGAAATTTTAATATCTGTACAGCATTCAGTAAATCTGTGTAGATTTATACAGATCGATATGGGCTATCTATATAGATCTTGATAGATTTTCTATCAGAATCTGGGGACAACTTTTTAGTGTTACTATAGCGTTTTATTAAGTTAATTTAAATAAGATTTAATCATAATATAAAAAATATGTAATTATTTATAGTATAATTAGCTATTATTGTTATTATTATAGAATAATAATAAAGATATCTATATAAATTGATTTTTTAGTATGCATTTCGAAGCCCACTTATTATGTGTTTATTTTAATAACAGATGTATTATATTACTTTATTAATCTATTAAATTAATCGTAACGTCTATTAAATTAATCTATTAAATTAATTGAATTAGCATTCAGTAACACAGATTTGTGTGGATCGATATGGGCCACCTATATAGATCTTTGTAGAACGTCTACCTGAATCTGGCTGCGAACAACAGTTTAGAGATCCGAGTGGCAACACAGAGTAAAGGCGGCAGTTTATTTTTGTTGTGTACTTCACAATCACAATGTTTACTTACTGTGGCGACCGGCAAGATCAGTTCTTCAAGCAACATTTCCGAAAAGCAAGGTAAGCTGTATAATATATACTTGTTTATTCTGTAATGATTTTTCTGTTTATGTACCAAATTTATAAGTCGAAATTGCAACTGAATCGATAATCAGTTCTTGCCTGTAAGTAAGCCTAAAGTTGTTAGAGTTCGGATTCTAGAATTATGTTAGAATAAATCCTAAAAGTAACCTTTTTAAAGATGTTAATTACTAAGAATTTATATTTAATAACTTAAATGCCATATTGTTTTAAACAACTTGATATGCATTCTTCTAGGATTCTATAAAAACAAATTTATAGTAGGTAGTACTGTTTTTGTTGACATTTTAAGTTCTTTTGTAAAATATCGTAATGGAACATTAAATTTTTGTTTGACACCTAAGTTTGATGTTTTTAAAAGATTAAGCGAAAAAACCGAATCATTAAACTACAATTTTGAATAAGTTTTACGAAGTGCAATTCTTATATAGGATGTTGAATCTTCTGAGAAATCCCAGAACTTTTTTCACAATTTGTCGTTATGATTAGTTTAAAATATTCCAGAGCGTCTTTTATAATTATTATATAGAGTAAACCTTTTCATGATCAACACTTTTGGTTTAAATGATGTATTACATGCATATCTTTCATATGATATTTAAATGTCTTGTTAAATCGGTTCTCTAAAAACGTTCCCACTCAGTATAAAACATTTCGATGAATTTTTAAATTTTAAAGCATAAAATTTGCTGGCATGATTATGATTATTAAAATTGTTTGTAATATAATTTTTTTTTGCTAAATTAATTAAATCTTTAGTTATGCCTAAATAACTGTTTCATGATCATGACACCAGTTTTTTTCTCTCTCCACTGTTGCTTTATAGAAATTTTCTTCAAAGTGTCAACTTTGACAGCATTTTGTAAAATATTTTCTGCCTTTACTTAAAAATGGGGAAAACTTTTTGATTGCTTGGCTTTTAAGTATGAGCACCAGCCAATTTTATGCATTTGAAAACCAAACTGAATTTCAAATGTTTCAGAAAGAGAAAATTATTTGTTTGGAATAGTTATTACTTAAATTAAATTTAAAAGTAATATAAAATGTATTTAATAGCACTGAAATTTTGATTTAGATTATTATTATATTATTAATGAAATCTTTGCTATGTTCTCAACTTATTTTCGGTTGTTTCAGCATGTTTGAAAATTTTCCAGGTAAGCGGTAAAACTGGGAAATTTCATTAGTGGCCAGTATAGGTGAAAACTGGGAAATTGAGTTAGTAGCCAATGGCCGGTAGACTCAGTTTCATTAGTGGCCACTTTTCAAAGTTAGTGGCCACTATAATGTTTCAAACTTTCTTGACATCTACATAAACTATAATCGTTGTGTATATATACATATTTTTCTATAAATCAGTTTTATACCAGCCAACTATTCATGATGAGAATAGGGAAGCAGTCAAAATTTAAGAAAATTACTTTAAAACCACAGAATCTGTTATATTGTTTTTTTTTAGAATATATTTTTAGATTATTTGTATATGTTCATATACACTATAATCAATTAAATTACTATTACTTTATATAAAAAATAACTAAATCAAAATTCCAACAGTTAGGTGTATACAATAAAAAAAATGATCAAATAAAGCACAAATAAATGTTATTTGGATTTTATTTAATAAGTAAATGTGTTATACTACACACATATATACAGTTGAAATCTAAGCTGATGCATGTGTTGCGCAGGATTAAACAGTATTACCTGAAGAAAAATAATCTAACTGGTGAGCATGTGGCAGGAGTTGAAATATTGAAAATACTGCAATGTCCTTAAAATCCGCTTGCATACAGTTTAAAAAAAAAAAAAAGGAATAAATTATTTGAAATTCATGTGGAATTAAAGCTGATGAATATATTTTGCAGAATAAAACTGTATTTCTTGAAAAAATAATCCAACTGAAGAGCAATGGCGAAAAGCCAAAATATTGAAAATACAGCTAAATCATTGTAATCTGCTTGCATCCAGTAGAAAAAAGAATTAACCAGCTTTCTAATTAGATGTAACCAAAGTAGAGATGCATATTTCTATGAAAAAAGCTATATTTAACTTGGCGATCAATAACAGATTTTTTATCGCCACTTGGCGAGTGGCGACTAGGGTGGCGATCGATGGCCGATTTTTTAATCGCCAATTTTACAACTTTAATCGCCACGTGGCGAGTGGCGACCGTTAATTTTCACCTATAGTGGCCAGTAGTAAAATTTTATAAGTGGCCACTTTATCTAAAAGGGACTACACAGTATTACATTATTATGTACTAATCAGTTATCCTGTTGACCACT
The DNA here is from genome assembly GCA_963932465.1 of Maratus speciosus. Classification (NCBI taxonomy): domain Eukaryota; kingdom Metazoa; phylum Arthropoda; class Arachnida; order Araneae; family Salticidae; genus Maratus; species Maratus speciosus. The sequence continues at coordinate 294,439 of CAWVRF010000209.1, read as the reverse complement.
TTTCATTCATTAAAAAAAAAAAAGAAGAAGAAAATTGCCAAACTGTAGGATTTAAAACCAAAAATGCATGACCGTGCCGTCAAATTCATTGATGTCAGGTGCATCGCTTGTGTTTATCTGATCAAGTGTTTTTTAATTCAACATTTATCTGTATTTTTAATGATGTTTACTGATTTATTAGTTATTTTGTTAATAATAATAATAATAAAAAAATAGCTAGTCATTAAACTGTGACATCACAATATTAAAATATAAAAAATCTTGAATAAATGTTGCGATGCATAATTACTTACAATTTACAATAGATCAGTTTCAATTCATGTTACAAGTCACTTCATGTTTCAATTCCCATACATTTATCCACCACCCAAGATGGATGGATAATTAAGAAAAATAATGTAAATAAATATTGGTAGGTACTACTTGATTATCCCGTCGACCCAAAAACTATCGCCAAACTATAAGTAGTGTCGACTCTAAGCCGCTTTAGTAAGGCGCAGCGCCTGGAGGCCCTTTTTATTTCTTTTTTGCATCCGGCAGCTCTTTTACAAACCCTTCCGATGCACCCAGCTACCCTTTTTAACACTTCCTAATGCACCCCGTGGCAATTCAATTGATATTGGGAAAATATTGCAAATTCTAGGCGTTCTAGACAAACCAGTTTTGTGAACAAGGTACAAGTGTGCTCTTTTGTAAAAAAAAAAAAATGTGCCCTTATTTTAGAATAGTGTTCCTTTTTTGAAAAATTCCTGCCTGGCAGCCCCTTTTTCTAGATTCAACACTATATAAGATTAAATGCCAATAATAGATGATCGTAAATGTCACATTCACTTGACATTAAAACACGATACATGTCATTAAGTGATTTTTAATTCGACTTTTTATTTGTATTTTTATTAATGTTTTACTAATTTATTTGTTCTTTCGCTATTTAAAATAAAAATTGTCAATTTGTATAATTTGGTGAAATTGGTTGATGGGATAATCAAGTAGTATATATACCTAAATATCCAAGTTTTTTTTTCTGTTGTCATTTAATACATTGTAAGTTTTATTGCTTAAAGTTTCTGGTATTTGATACTTTAATGAGTGCTGTTCTTCTGAATTTCTTGTGTTTTTTTAAGAATCTAATGGCACAATATTTATTTATTGGAGTTACAGTTTGGCTTATGTTTTTTTTTTTTTTTTTTTTTTTATATATATAAAAAGTGGTTGACTCTGTTAATATAGAAGCATCTATTTTTGTTAAAAATGTCTGTTAGCACTTACTATATAAAATTAAATTCTATGTATGCTATTACAGTAGATTCCTTCAAACCTGCACATTATCACATATGTAAACAATGAAACTATCAGTTCAGATTTAGGGACAAAATTACAAAATTTTTTAGTTTCATATCGTTCCATATGTATAATTTAATATGTAATTCTTGATAATATGACTGTACTTATGGTTTTTCATGAAGAAAGTGTAAATTATTTTTAAAAAAAATTAAGATATTGCTGTATCACTAGTAATCACAATCTTTTTACCAAATATACTTACGTATTGATCAAGCTTTTTGGTTATTAAGATTGCAAGGCAAACCTGAAATAAAATTTCCTTACTTTGATTTTGATGTGAATTAATAGTTTCATTGAATAATTCAAGGGATTGAATAATTCAAGTATCTCATCTTTTGCTATGCATAGTACTTAATTATACATTAATTATTTGCTTGACCTTTACTTTTTATCATTTTAGTTTTACTTAATTTATTTTATATTTGTAAGAATTCATTATAATTTGATTGCATTATTACATTCAAATTACTGTTTAAAAAATGTAAACAAAGCAACAATTAGAAATCTGCAAAACCTCTGTTCCGGGGCTGTGCAGATTTTGAGGAAGTCTACTTACTGTATTAACATAACCTGAAAAGTGTAATCATTTCAATGGAATATAAGAATTTTTTTTTCTTTCTCCTTGTAAGAGGAAGAGAAAGGCAGGCAATTTATAATTTTAGCTTTTTTTTTTTTTTTTTTTGTGGTCCTGTGACCTGCATTAATTTTGCCATTTAATTCTTTCTGGACGTCGTAATTTTTGGTAAAATTGTATGTCAGCATAAAACTGACTTATTTTATTTTTTGAAATAAATTTGCTTACTCAAAAGTTCTTACGGAGATGATTTGTAGTTGTGCAATAATCTAAAAGTTAAATTTTGTGTTGAATTGCTGATTTTCTATAGCTAATAAGAAAAAAAGAATTCTTTTAATGATAATGATGACATTTTCAAGAAATACATCTTTCATTAGTTTATAAAATGCTTCAAAACTTTTAGTTTATTGCGCGAAAGATTTAAATATTCAAATTTAGTATAATTGTTATATATATATATATATATATACATACATTTTTAATTTTTTTTAAATTTCCATAGGATTTATCACCATAAAGTTTGACACCTAGCCATCTTCTCAGTCTGCTTTTTAAGATGATGTTGAACTACATTTAATTAATGTAAGTACATTTTATTATATTTTAAGAACTAGGAATTAAATGCTATTACTGTAAAATCCGGTTAATTGCTCCCCCCCCCCCCAAAAAAAAAAATAAAAAATAAAATAAACAAACAAACTATGTTTTACATGTATTTAAAAGGAAACCTGTCTGTAATGTACATTTTTGCATGTAGATATTTCTGCTTCACAAGGCTGTTTCAGATTAGGGAAATTTTTTTATTTATGTTAGAAAATTTCTTCTATTTTTTTAATTTTTAAATCTAAAGTTATTCATTAAATCAGAATTATAAATTCGTGAAATCAAAGTATTTTTGTTGAGACCATAGAAAAATTTTGCTAAATCGAGAAATTTATTAAATTGAGAAAAACGGCAAAATAATTTAACCTTTTCTTCCTTTTTTAATTTTCCTTAGACAATAAATAAAAATGCTTGAGCCATTTTTTTCATGTTTTTTAGTGTTCAAAGTTTTTTAAGACTGTTTGAAGAAACAGACCAGCAGGTGCTGCAAATTATTTTAGATCTTCCAGATAACTTTAACAGTTTAAAAAGTAATTCTGAGCTTAAAAAAATTGCTAAAATACAGGGTTCATTATCATGATATTTTCGAAAATATTATCCAATATTTTCGAAATTCTCAAATTATTGGTTATTATAAATATATTCAGACCTAATTTAAATTAGAACCTAAAACATAACTGCACTTAGCTTGAAAACATTAAAACAATATTCGGTACTTTCCTGTTAAATGGGTATATATATATATGTATTTGTATGTGTGTGTCTTGGACATGTGTGAATATATATACATATGTATGTATATATAACACTGGCACCCAGCTAATAGAAAAGTACCCAATAGTCTAATAAAACAAAATGGAAAATCAACTAATTGACTACATTTAAACTGAAGAAAACCAAAATCGGAAAAAATTCTAATGAAACTGTAAATAACTTTTCTAAACTAGACAGCTTATCTTTCAACAGCTCTTTTAAGCAAATATTGTTCCACAAATAATTGTTCGTTCTACATTTTAAAAATTCAATTGCAATTGCAAAGCTTGAAAAATATTTTTTAGGGACAGGGGGGAAGACAAAAAAGCCACAGCCAAAGCAAAAGTTCTTATTTGCAGAATGACACTTAATAACGGTAAAAAAAAAAAAAAAAAACATTTGCACCTGTTTTGACTTAAAATTTCAAAAATATTATGCACAATATTTTGAAAATATCAAGCTTCATGATATTTTAAAAATAAATATGGATATATGTCATAATATATATCACCGAACCCTGCTAAAAATATATATTAATTTCTAGATTTACTCATAATTCTGATATGTGTCTTCTTAATATGTGTATTTTCACTCATATTTTTGTTGTAAATGTAATTTTGCTTATTTTATGGATTACTATTATTTCATATAATACTGCATTTTTGGGATGTAGAAAAATTTTTGGATAGCCCCAGAACAGAATACTTTACAATGTTCTGTAACAAACTTCAGCTGATCAAGAACATTCTGCGGCGATAAAAAAGAAAGACACAGGGAGATTTTCTTATATATGAAGAAGTGTGGCTGCATCTTTTTATAGAAATGCAAAGGACATTTTGTAAAACGTTGACATACACACACGAAAGAAACTAATGGCAAATTTCGCGATTTTACCCTGATTGAATGATGAATTTTGGGGTTTTTTTTTCCTCTGTTACCTGACTAATTTCTTATATTTTTTTTCTCAGAACCAATCGTCAAATTTCACAATTTTTTTTCCTGTGACTGATTTAATAATTTAGATATATTTTCCACAATTCACCGACTAATTTCACGTTGAACTGCGGCCAGTAGCCAATCTTTGCGATAATTTTCTTCGACCAATTGGCGAAAATCATAGTTTTTTTCACACTACTGGACTATGAATTTTGTGTTTTTTACCGACAACTGATTGGCAAATATTAGTTTTTTCTTGCAACAGATGGGGAAAAATCAACTGATTTCGTGATTTTTCTGACGATTTTAATTTTTTTTTTTTTTTTTACATGCAACTGATAGGCGAATTTCATTATATTTTCTTTTTACTGATTGGCTATTTTTTTAACTTGTGACTGATTGGATTGAAGAATTTCTGATTTTTTCCAATGATCCACTAAAGAATGTCGCAATTTTTTAGCCTTGACCGATGGGCAAATTTCACGATATTTAATTTCTACTCATTGGCAAACTTTGTTGTTTTTTTCTTTGCAACTGATTGGCAAAAATTGTGGATTTTTTCCGCAACTGATCGATGAATTTCTGATTTTTTTTTTCCTTCATTCTGACGTTTTGCTGACAAATTTTGCTTTTTTTTTCCATGACCGATTGACGAATTTTGTGAAATTTTCCTTGTACCAATAAGCAAGTTTTGCAGCAGCTTCTTGATTGATTAATTTTGCGTTTTACCTGCAACAGATCGGTAAATTTTGCAATATTTTCTTTCTGTTGATTGGAAAACTTTGTTGCTTTTTTGCAACCAATTGGCCAAATCTCAGGGGTTTTTTCCACGACTGATTGACGAATTTCTGATTTTTTCCGGCGATCCACTTTTTAAAAAAAACCTGTGACAGATTTTAAAATTTCGCGATATTTTTCTTACCAATAGGCAAATTTTTGCAGCTTTTTCTTCGGACCGATTGGGGAAAGTCGTGAGGGTTTTTTTTTTCTGCTATTGATCGACGAATTTCACAGTTTCTTCCGTCTATCCACTGGCAAATTTCTCAATTTTTTCCTAGTACCATAGGCAAATTTTTAGGCTTTTTTTTTTTTTGCAACCAATTAGAGAAAATCAGGGTTTTTTTTTTTTTTTTTTTCGAATTTCACGGGGTTTTTACCTGCGTCTAATTGGTGAAATCGTTGATTTTTTCCCGCGACTGTTCATCGAATTTTGTATGTTTTTCCACAACAGGCTGAAGGATTTCACGATTTGTTCTCCATGATTGTCTGACGAATTGTGCAAGTTTTTCTCGCGACCAATTGATGAATTTTGTAATCTTTTTAAATGAACAATTAAAGAATGTTGTAATTTTTTTTTTTTTTTTTTTTTTTCCCAGCTGTTCAGTGATAAATTGAATGGTGAATTTTCTTTTCTTGAAACTGAGAATTTGAAATGTTCTGCAGGGAAGTCTGTTGTTCTGCAACGTACATCGCACTTTTAAGCATATTCTGCTTTGAGGTTGGTTTGCTACAGATTGACAACAGAAAATTCTGCATAGCTGCAAAGAAATGAATCTTTTAAAAATGTTCAAGAATGAAAGTAAAACAAAAAAATCTTATATTTACTATCAGAATTCGCAAAATATTCAAAAATTCTCTTAACTCCATTTTTCGAATGCTCTGCTTGAATCTGAGAAAATCTGTTTTTTACTGAAAACGCTGCATGTCAGGATTAATATAGTAAAATTTCCCTTATTTTTCCTCTGATTTTTATTGTATGTGAAACCTGAAATAATGCCTTATTGTTAAATTTTTTGCTGTTTCATCCAGGGTTTCCGGCTGTTAGCCAGGCCAAAAAAAGCCGGCCAGCTTTTTTTGGTTTTAACCACTTAAAAAAAGCTGGTTTTTGTTTTTAAAAGTTGGTTTACAGCTAATTCATATTAAATTTGGATCAATTCATTTTTAATACATTTATAAATATTTTCTACTAAAAATATTATAAATTTCTATTAAATTTTGTTAAATAAATAAGTCTTTTATAACTGCTAAAAGGCAACTGCTAAGGCAATAAGTCAGAAAAAAAAAATAAATATTGAAAAGAATATAAGTTAGACTCCAATGACTGTATGATTTTAAATGTTTATGAGAAATAAAATAAGAGTTGTGTATTAATAGCTCTTATAATTAGTTAAGTAATAAAACATGTAATTGAGTAACCATTGTCCTCTTTAATTTTATAAAGCAGTAAAAATGAATAAAATTGGGGGGGGGGGGAAATGTCCAGTGTAAACCATGTAAAGCAGTTGGTATGGCCCTTTTAAAATTTAGCTGGTATGTTTCACAAGCAGCTCCATCTAAGTTTTAATCCAGTATTAATGTCTTCATTATTGAGAAATTGAATTACTTATTAAATTCTAAATCAATTAAATGTCCTTAAAACTAATTAAGAACACTTTAAAATGTGTAGTTTATAATTACAATGCTTCACTGTATAAAAGCCAATTATGGCCAAAAAAAAAAACCGGTTAAAGGCTTTTTTAATTTTAGTTGGCTTTTTTGCAACCCTGGTTTTATCCAACTCTGCAAGACCTGGAATTTCCCATCCCCCCCCCCCCGCCAAAAAAAAATATGTATGCTGTTTGAAAATCTGTTTAAGTTTTTAAAAATCAAGCAAAAAACTGACAAAATGGGGGAGGGGGGATGTTAAATATTTTTTACTACCAGGCTTGTTTCTATCTAGTACCTTCTAACAAATTTTTCTGTTTGCCGTTTAACATGAATGTTTTATGTTCGCATATGCAGTTTGATTTTTAATTTTTTTAATAAGTAATTTAATTTAATAAGTAATTCAATTTCTCAATAATGAAGACATTAATACTGGAATAAAACTGAGATGGAGCTGCTAGTGAAATATGTCAGCCAAATTTTAAAAGGGCCATACCAACTTGCTTTATGTAGTTTACACTGGCCATTTACCCCCCCCCCCCCCCCAATTTTATTAATTTGTTTTACTGCTTTATAAAATTAAAGAGGACAATGGTTACTCAATTACATGTTTTATTATTTAACTAATTTTATGAGCTATTTTATACAAGTCTTATTTTATTTCTCATAAACATTCACTTCTGATATAATTGAATATTACTGAATATAAATTGTGGTTCTGTCTGATCCCACATGGTCAGGAGTGGGGAAATACATCATTTTATTTGCCACTGGCGAGCTGATTTTCCGACAGGGTGAGTGAATTTTTAGTTTGTCTTCGGAAACTGAAACTAAAGTGATATACCGAAAACTTTTATTTTTTTATTGGTTAGCTATATTTTCTAAATTACTATGGTGTAAGCATGGTACTATATTCTATATTAAAATTTCCTCTCTTGTATATATTTCTTAATTTTATAGAAAACAAATTATGAGAATTTATTGTAGTAATTGTAATCGACTATTTTTGCAGTTGCGTAAATTTTTTCATAACAATTTTCAACTGTACGTTCCACATTGCTGGCTGGTAAAATTTTCTAGAAATTCCCCACCCCTGCACATGGCGTATGTTAAAAATGTGTATGTCTTCGCCACCTATCCCAACTTCGAGTTGACTCACGTGAAGATTATACCTCTGATTGTTCTGCAATAAAAATGTTAATTTCCATCATATTTTCTGTTTTTACTTTATTCTCATCTTCACTTCTAGGAAAAACGAGGATCCTGAGTATGAGGGGAGGGGGGGCAATATATATATATATATTTTCTTTTTGAAGTTTATCTATTCTTACTGCTGTAATAATATATTTTGTTTTTCAGAATATCTTTACTTATTTATACACCTTCAGCATACACTTTCAAAATCTTTAAAACCCCAGTGTAAAAACTTTCCTATAATATAATTTCGGCACTAAATTCTCCCCCCCCCCCCCCCCCCCAAGAAAAAAGGAAGGGCATTGTTTTTTCATACATTTTGGGATAGGTGTGGGTGAAAACAAACATTTTCCACTGTTTTGCAATGCCACAAAAGTTGCAAGTTAATATTATATATATATCAGCGTTCGAAATCTTTGGTGGTCCGCTGGTCCGAGACCACCAAAAATGCAATCGGACCACTAATTTGAAAAATTTAGAGGTCCGCAGAACCAGTAACTTTTTCCCGCTTTCTCACAGGTAAACTTAGTTTCCCCGTCCCCTAGAAAACCGCAACCAAACACAAATCACACAATAATTTAAAAAAGTTGCATTAAATCTTAGTCATTTGAAATAAATAATCAGATAAATAAAATATCTAATTAATAATTTTATAGTTTTTCGTTATGTATACTGTTTATTTAATTTTTAGTAAATTACAATTTTACATTTTACTATGCTGAAAATTTTGGATGGCTGTAAAGGAAGTTTGGTTTATATTCTAAGAGGGGGGGGGGGGTCACTCAAGGGTTAAAGGGACTTAATAGAATTTTATGTAGCGGGCCAGTGATGATGACTGCGGACCAGTAAATTCTCATGCTTACTGGTCCTTGGGACCAGCTACTTTTATTTATCAATTCTACTGCTGTATATGGGAGCATTCTTTTCGCATTTCTCATTTACATTTTTTTCTTTTCTTAACGTATAGTATATCAGATTTCTTTAACTTGGTACCTTTTTACTTCTTCTATTTTGGTTGCAATTTTTATGAAGACATTTTTTCATAACCAGTTTGAAAGTAGAAATTGAAGCTAGAAAAAAATCTGAAATCTTGAAGAATCCTGTACAGTTTTAGAAATGCAAACGAGAAATTTGAAAAGAATGTTGTCATAGATTTAATATTAGCTTGAGTGTGA
>CAWVRF010000209.1:0-285236 GCA_963932465.1 Maratus speciosus | reverse complement strand
ATATTAAATCTATGACAACCATTCTTTTCAAATTTCTCGTTTGCATTTCTAAAACTGTACAGGATTCTTCAAGATGTTCAGATTTTTTTCTAGCTTCAATTTCTACTTTCAAACTGGTTATGAAAAAATGTCTTCATAAAAAATTGCAACCAAAATAGAAGAAGTAAAAAGTACCAAGTTAAAGAAATCTGATATACTATACGTTAAGAAAAGAAAAAAAATGTAAATGAGAAATGCGAAAAGAATGCTCCCATATACAGCAGTAGAATTGATAAATAAAAGTAGCTGGTCCCAAGGACCAGTAAGCATGAGAATTTACTGGTCCGCAGTCATCATCACTGGCCCGCTACATAAAATTCTATTAAGTCCCTTTAACCCTTAAGTGACCCCCCCCCCCCCCCCTCTTAGAATATAAACCAAACTTCCTTTACAGCCATCCAAAATTTTCAGCATAGTAAAATGTAAAATTGTAATTTACTAAAAATTAAATAAACAGAATTAAAAATTAAAAATTATTAATTTATTAAAAATTAAATAAACATAACGAAAAACTATAAAATTATTAATTAGATATTTTATTTATCTGATTATTTATTTCAAATGACTAAGATTTAATGCAATTTTTTTAAATTATTGTGTGATTTGTGTTTGGTTGCGGTTTTCTAGGGGACGGGGAAACTAAGTTTACCTGTGAGAAAGCGGGAAAAAGTTACTGGTCCTGCAGACCTCTAAATTTTTCAAATTAGTGGTCCGATTGCATTTTTGGTGGTCTCGGACCAGCGGACCACCAAAGATTTCGAACGCTGATATATATATATATATAATATTAACTTGCAACTTTTGTGGCATTGCAAAACAGTGGAAAATGTTTGTTTTCACCCACACCTATCCCAAAATGTATGAAAAAACAATGCCCTTCCTTTTTTCTTGGGGGGGGGGGGGGGAGAATTTAGTGCCGAAATTATATTATAGGAAAGTTTTTACACTGGGGTTTTAAAGATTTTGAAAGTGTATGCTGAAGGTGTATAAATAAGTAAAAGATATTCTGAAAAACAAAATATATTATTACAGCAGTAAGAATAGATAAACATTCAAAAAGAAAATATATATATATATATTGCCCCCCCTCCCCTCATACTCAGGATCCTCGTTTTTCCTAGAAGTGAAGATGAGAATAAAGTAAAAACAGAAAATATGATGGGAAATTAACATTTTTATTGCAGAACAATCAGAGGTATAATCTTCACGTGAGTCAACTCGAAGTTGGGATAGGTGGCGAAGACATACACATTTTTAACATACGCCATGTGCAGGGGTGGGGAATTTCTAGAAAATTTTACCAGCCAGCAATGTGCAACGTACAGTTGAAAATTGTTATGACAAAAATTTACGCAACTGCAAAAATAGTCGATTACAATTACTACAATAAATTCTCATAATTTTGTTTTCTATAAAATTAAGAAATATATACAAGAGAGGAAATTTTAATATAGAATATAGTACCATGCTTACACTTAGTAATTTAGAAAATATAGCTAACCAATAAAAAAATAAAAGTTTTCGGTATATCACTTTAGTTTCAGTTTCCGAAGACAAACTAAAATTCACTCACCCTGTCGGAAAATCAGCTCGCCAGTGGCGAATAAAATGATGTATTTCCCCACTCCTGACCATGTGGGATCAGACAGAACCACAATTTTATATTCAGTAATATTCAATTATATCAGAAGTGAATGTTTATGAGAAATAAAATAAGACTTGTATAAAATACTGGGGGGGGGGGATACTGGATTAAAACTTAGATGGAGCTGCTTGTGAAACATACCAGCTAAATTTTAAAAGGGCCATACCAACTGCTTTACATGGTTTACACTGGACATTTCCCCCCCCCCCACCCCCAATTTTATTCATTTTTACTGCTTTATAAAATTAAAGAGGACAACGGTTACTCAATTACATGTTTTATTACTTAACTAATTTTAAGAGCTATTAATACACAACTCTTATTTTATTTCTCATAAACATTTAAAATCATACAGTCATTGGAGTCTAACTTATATTCTTTTCAATATTTATTTTTTTTTTTCTGACTTATTGCCTTAGCAGTTGCCTTTTAGCAGTTATAAAAGACTTATTTATTTAACAAAAATTAATAGAAATTTATAATATTTTTAGTAGAAAATATTCATAAATGTATTAAAAATGAATTGATCCAAATTTAATATGAATTAGCTGTAAACCAACTTTTAAAAACAAAAACCAGCTTTTTTTAAGTGGTTAAAACCAAAAAAAGCTGGCCGGCTTTTTTTGGCCTGGCTAACAGCCGGAAACCCTGGATGAAACAGCAAAAAATTTAACAATAAGGCATTATTTCAGGTTTCACATACAATAAAAATCAGAGGAAAAATAAGGGAAATTTTACTATATTAATCCTGACATGCAGCGTTTTCAGTAAAAAACAGATTTTCTCAGATTCAAGCAGAGCATTCGAAAAATGGAGTTAAGAGAATTTTTGAATATTTTGCGAATTCTGATAGTAAATATAAGATTTTTTTGTTTTACTTTCATTCTTGAACATTTTTAAAAGATTCATTTCTTTGCAGCTATGCAGAATTTTCTGTTGTCAATCTGTAGCAAACCAACCTCAAAGCAGAATATGCTTAAAAGTGCGATGTACGTTGCAGAACAACAGACTTCCCTGCAGAACATTTCAAATTCTCAGTTTCAAGAAAAGAAAATTCACCATTCAATTTGTCACTGAATAGCTGGGAAAAAAAAAAAAAAAAAAAAAAAAATTACAACATTCTTTAATTGTTCATTTAAAAAGATTACAAAATTCATCAATTGGTCGCGAGAAAAACTTGCACAATTCGTCAGACAATCATGGAGAACAAATCGTGAAATCCTTCAGCCTGTTGTGGAAAAACATACAAAATTCGATGAACAGTCGCGGGAAAAAATCAACGATTTCACCAATTAGACGCAGGTAAAAACCCCGTGAAATTCGTTAGTGCATCGCCAGAAGAAACTGAAAAAAAAAAAAAAAAAAAAAAAAAAAAAACACCCTGATTTTCTCTAATTGGTTGCAAAAAAAAAAAAAGCCTAAAAATTTGCCTATGGTACTAGGAAAAAATTGAGAAATTTGCCAGTGGATAGACGGAAGAAACTGTGAAATTCGTCGATCAATAGCAGAAAAAAAAAAACCCTCACGACTTTCCCCAATCGGTCCCAAGGAAAAGCTGCAAAAATTTGCCTATTGGTAAGAAAAATATCGCGAAATTTTAAAATCTGTCACAGGTTTTTTTTAAAAAGTGGATCGCCGGAAAAAATCAGAAATTCGTCAATCAGTCGTGGAAAAACCCCTGAGATTTGGCCAATTGGTTGCAAAAAAGCAACAAAGTTTTCCAATCAACAGAAAGAAAATATTGTAAAATTTACCGATCTGTTGCAGGTAAAACGCAAAATTAATCGATCAAGAAGCTGCTGCAAAACTTGCTTATTGGTACAAGGAAAATTTCACAAAATTCGTCAATCGGTCATGGAAAAAAAAAAAGCAAAATTTGTCAGCAAAACGTCAGAAGGAAGGAAAAAAAAAATCAGAAATTCATCGATCAGTTGCGGAAAAAATCCACAATTTTTGCCAATCAGTTGCAAAGAAAAAAACAACAAAGTTTGCCAATGAGTAGAAATTAAATATCGTGAAATTTGCCCATCGGTCAAGGCTAAAAAATTGCGACATTCTTTAGTGGATCATTGGAAAAAATCAGAAATTCTTCAATCCAATCAGTCACAAGAAAAAGTTAAAAAAATAGCCAATCAGTAAAAAGAAAATATAATGAAATTCGCCTATCAGTTGCATGTAAAAAAAAAAAAAAAATTAAAATCGTCAGAAAAATCACGAAATCAGTTGATTTTTCCCCATCTGTTGCAAGAAAAAACTAATATTTGCCAATCAGTTGTCGGTAAAAAACACAAAATTCATAGTCCAGTAGTGTGAAAAAAACTATGATTTTCGCCAATCGGTCGAAGAAAATTATCGCAAAGATTGCCTACTGGCCGCAGTTCAACGTGAAATTAGTCGGTGAATTGTGGAAAATATATCTAAATTATTAAATCAGTCACAGGAAAAAAAATTGTGAAATTTGACGATTGGTTCTGAGAAAAAAAATATAAGAAATTAGTCAGGTAACAGAGGGAAAAAAAAACACAAAATTCATCATTCAATCAGGGTAAAATCGCAAAATTTGCCATTAGTTTCTTTCGTGTGTGTATGTCAACATTTTACAAAATGTCCTTTGCATTTCTATAAAAAGATGCAGCCACACTTCTTCATATATAAGAAAATCTCCCTGTGTCTTTCTTTTTTATCGCCGCAGAATGTTCTTGATCAGCTGAAGTTTGTTACAGAACATTGTAAAGTATTCTGTTCTGTGGCTATCCAAAAATTTTTCTACATCCCAAAAATGCAGTATTATATGAAATAATAGTAATCCATAAAATAAGCAAAATTACATTTACAACAAAAATATGAGTGAAAATACACATATTAAGAAGACACATATCAGAATTATGAGTAAATCTAGAAATTAATATATATTTTTAGCAGGGTTCGGTGATATATATTGTGACATATATCCATATTTATTTTTAAAATATCATGAAGCTTGATATTTTCAAAATATTGTGCATAATATTTTTGAAATTTTAAGTCAAAACAGGTGTAATTTTTTTTTTTTTTTTTTTTTTTTTTTTTTTTTTTTTTACCGTTATTAAGTGTCATTCTGCAAATAAGAACTTTTGCTTTGGCTGTGGCTTTTTTGTCTTCCCCCCTGTCCCTAAAAAATATTTTTCAAGCTTTGCAATTGAAATTGAATTTTTAAAATGTAGAACGAACAATTATTTGTGGAACAATATTTGCTTAAAAGAGCTGTTGAAAGATAAGCTGTCTAGTTTAGAAAAGTTATTTACAGTTTCATTAGAATTTTTTCCGATTTTGGTTTTCTTCAGTTTAAATGTAGTCAATTAGTTGATTTTCCATTTTGTTTTATTAGACTATTGGGTACTTTTCTATTAGCTGGGTGCCAGTGTTATATATACATACATATGTATATATATTCACACATATACACATGTCCAAGACACACACATACAAATACATATATATATATACCCATTTAACAGGAAAGTACCGAATATTGTTTTAATGTTTTCAAGCTAAGTGCAGTTATGTTTTAGGTTCTAATTTAAATTAGGTCTGAATATATTTATAATAACCAATAATTTGAGAATTTCGAAAATATTGGATAATATTTTCGAAAATATCATGATAATGAACCCTGTATTTTAGCAATTTTTTTAAGCTCAGAATTACTTTTTAAACTGTTAAAGTTATCTGGAAGATCTAAAATAATTTGCAGCACCTGCCTGTCTGTTTCTTCAAACAGTCTTAAACTTTGAACACTAAAAAACATGAAAAAAATGGCTCAAGCATTTTTATTTATTGTCTAAGGAAAATTAAAAAAGGAAGAAAAGGTTAAATTATTTTGCCGTTTTTCTCAATTTAATAAATTTTTCGATTTAGCAAAATTTTTCTATGGTCTCAACAAAAATACTTTGATTTCACGAATTTATAATTCTGATTTAATGAATAACTTTAGATTTAAAAAAATAGAAGAAATTTTCTAACATAAATAAAAAAATTTCCCTAATCTGAAACAGCCTTGTGAAGCAGAAATATCTACATGCAAAAATGTACATTACAGACAGGTTTCATTTTAAATACATGTAAAACATAGTTTGTTTGTTTATTTTATTATTTTTTTTTGGGGGGGGGGGGGGGAGGGGGAGCGATTAACCGGATTTTACAGTAATAGCATTTAATTCCTAGTTCTTAAAATATAATAAAATGTACTTACATTAATTAAATGTAGTTCAACATCATCTTAAAAAGCAGACTGAGAAGATGGCTAGGTGTCAAACTTTATGGTGATAAATCCTATGGAAATTTTAAAAAAATTAAAAATGTATGTATATATATATATATATATAACAATTATACTAAATTTGAATATTTAAATCTTTCGCGCAATAAACTAAAAGTTTTGAAGCATTTTATAAACTAATGAAAGATGTATTTCTTGAAAATGTCATCATTATCATTAAAAGAATTCTTTTTTTCTTATTAGCTACTATAGAAAATCAGCAATTCAACACAAAATTTAACTTTTAGATTATTGCACAACTACAAATCATCTCCGTAAGAACTTTTGAGTAAGCAAATTTATTTCAAAAAATAAAATAAGTCAGTTTTATGCTGACATACAATTTTACCAAAAATTATGACGTCCAGAAAGAATTAAATGGCAAAATTAATGCAGGTCACAGGACCACAAAAAAAAAAAAAAAGCTAAAATTATAAATTGCCTGCCTTTCTCTTCCTCTTACAAGGAGAAAGAAAAAAAAATTCTTATATTCCATTGAAATGATTACACTTTTCAGGTTATGTTAATACAGTAAGTAGACTTCCTCAAAATCTGCACAGCCCCGGAACAGAGGTTTTGCAGATTTCTAATTGTTGCTTTGTTTACATTTTTTAAACAGTAATTTGAATGTAATAATGCAATCAAATTATAATGAATTCTTACAAATATAAAATAAATTAAGTAAAACTAAAATGATAAAAAGTAAAGGTCAAGCAAATAATTAATGTATAATTAAGTACTATGCATAGCAAAAGATGAGATACTTGAATTATTCAATCCCTTGAATTATTCAATGAAACTATTAATTCACATCAAAATCAAAGTAAGGAAATTTTATTTCAGGTTTGCCTTGCAATCTTAATAACCAAAAAGCTTGATCAATACGTAAGTATATTTGGTAAAAAGATTGTGATTACTAGTGATACAGCAATATCTTAATTTTTTTGAAAAATAATTTACACTTTCTTCATGAAAAACCATAAGTACAGTCATATTATCAAGAATTACATATTAAATTATACATATGGAATGATATGAAACTAAAAAATTTTGTAATTTTGTCCCTAAATCTGAACTGATAGTTTCATTGTTTACATATGTGATAATGTGCAGGTTTGAAGGAGTCTACTGTATCAGCATATATAGAATTTAATTTTATATAGTAAGTGCTAACAGACATTTTTAACAAAAATAGATGCTTCTATATTAACAGAGTCAACCACTTTTTATATATATATATATATATAAAAAAAAAAAAAACATAAGCCAAACTGTAACTCCAATAAATAAATATTGTGCCATTAGATTCTTAAAAAAACACAAGAAATTCAGAAGAACAGCACTCATTAAAGTATCAAATACCAGAAACTTTAAGCAATAAAACTTACAATGTATTAAATGACAACAGAAAAAAAAAACTTGGATATTTAGGTATATATACTACTTGATTATCCCATCAACCAATTTCACCAAATTATACAAATTGACAATTTTTATTTTAAATAGCGAAAGAACAAATAAATTAGTAAAACATTAATAAAAATACAAATAAAAAGTCGAATTAAAAATCACTTAATGACATGTATCGTGTTTTAATGTCAAGTGAATGTGACATTTACGATCATCTATTATTGGCATTTAATCTTATATAGTGTTGAATCTAGAAAAAGGGGCCGCCAGGCAGGAATTTTTCAAAAAAGGAACACTATTCTAAAATAAGGGCACTTTTTTTTTTTTTTACAAAAGAGCACACTTGTACCTTGTTCACAAAACTGGTTTGTCTAGAACGCCTAGAATTTGCAATATTTTCCCAATATCAATTGAATTGCCACGGGGTGCATTAGGAAGTGTTAAAAAGGGTAGCTGGGTGCATCGGAAGGGTTTGTAAAAGAGCCGCCAGATGCAAAAAAGAAATAAAAAGGGCCTCCAGGCGCTGCGCCTTACTAAAGCGGCTTAGAGTCGACACTACTTATAGTTTGGCGATAGTTTTTGGGTCGACGGGATAATCAAGTAGTACCTACCAATATTTATTTACATTATTTTTCTTAATTATCCATCCATCTTGGCTGGTGGATAAATGTATGGGAATTGAAACTTGAAGTGACTCGTAACATGAATTGAAACTGATCTATTGTAAATTGTAAGTAATTATGCATCGCAACATTTATTCAAGATTTTTTATATTTTAATATTGTGATGTCACAGTTTAATGACTAGCTATTTTTTTATTATTATTATTATTAACAAAATAACTAATAAATCAGTAAACATCATTAAAAATACAGATAAATGTTGAATTAAAAAACACTTGATCAGATAAACACAAGCGATGCACCTGACATCAATGAATTTGACGGCACGGTCATGCATTTTTGGTTTTAAATCCTACAGTTTGGCAATTTTCTTCTTTTTTTTTTTTTTTTTAATGAATGAAAAGTGGTCAACAGGATAACTGATTAGTACATAATAATGTAATACTGTGTAGTCCCTTTTAGATAAAGTGGCCACTTATAAAATTTTACTACTGGCCACTAATGAAATTTCCCAGTTTTACCGCTTACCTGGAAAATTTTCAAACATGCTGAAACAACCGAAAATAAGTTGAGAACATAGCAAAGATTTCATTAATAATATAATAATAATCTAAATCAAAATTTCAGTGCTATTAAATACATTTTATATTACTTTTAAATTTAATTTAAGTAATAACTATTCCAAACAAATAATTTTCTCTTTCTGAAACATTTGAAATTCAGTTTGGTTTTCAAATGCATAAAATTGGCTGGTGCTCATACTTAAAAGCCAAGCAATCAAAAAGTTTTCCCCATTTTTAAGTAAAGGCAGAAAATATTTTACAAAATGCTGTCAAAGTTGACACTTTGAAGAAAATTTCTATAAAGCAACAGTGGAGAGAGAAAAAAACTGGTGTCATGATCATGAAACAATTATTTAGGTATAACTAAAGATTTAATTAATTTAACAAAAAAAAATTATATTACAAACAATTTTAATAATCATAATCATGCCAGCAAATTTTATGCTTTAAAATTTAAAAATTCATCGAAATGTTTTATACTGAGTGGGAACGTTTTTAGAGAACCGATTTAACAAGACATTTAAATATCATATGAAAGATATGCATGTAATACATCATTTAAACCAAAAGTGTTGATCATGAAAAGGTTTACTCTATATAATAATTATAAAAGACGCTCTGGAATATTTTAAACTAATCATAACGACAAATTGTGAAAAAAGTTCTGGGATTTCTCAGAAGATTCAACATCCTATATAAGAATTGCACTTCGTAAAACTTATTCAAAATTGTAGTTTAATGATTCGGTTTCTTCGCTTAATCTTTTAAAAACATCAAACTTAGGTGTCAAACAAAAACTTAATGTTCCATTACGATATTTTACAAAAGAACTTAAAATGTCAACAAAAACAGTACTACCTACTATAAATTTGTTTTTATAGAATCCTAGAAGAATGCATATCAAGTTGTTTAAAACAATATGGCATTTAAGTTATTAAATATAAATTCTTAGTAATTAACATCTTTAAAAAGGTTACTTTTAGGATTTATTCTAACATAATTCTAGAATCCGAACTCTAACAACTTTAGGCTTACTTACAGGCAAGAACTGATTATCGATTCAGTTGCAATTTCGACTTATAAATTTGGTACATAAACAGAAAAATCATTACAGAATAAACAAGTATATATTATACAGCTTACCTTGCTTTTCGGAAATGTTGCTTGAAGAACTGATCTTGCCGGTCGCCACAGTAAGTAAACATTGTGATTGTGAAGTACATAACAAAAATAAACTGCCGCCTTTACTCTGTGTTGCCACTCGGATCTCTAAACTGTTGTTCGCAGCCAGATTCAGGTAGACGTTCTACAAAGATCTATATAGGTGGCCCATATCGATCCACACAAATCTGTGTTACTGAATGCTAATTCAATTAATTTAATAGATTAATTTAATAGACGTTACGATTAATTTAATAGATTAATAAAGTAATATAATACATCTGTTATTAAAATAAACACATAATAAGTGGGCTTCGAAATGCATACTAAAAAATCAATTTATATAGTTATCTTTATTATTATTCTATAATAATAACAATAATAGCTAATTATACTATAAATAATTACATATTTTTTATATTATGATTAAATCTTATTTAAATTAACTTAATAAAACGCTATAGTAACACTAAAAAGTTGTCCCCAGATTCTGATAGAAAATCTATCAAGATCTATATAGATAGCCCATATCGATCTGTATAAATCTACACAGATTTACTGAATGCTGTACAGATATTAAAATTTCAACATTTTCTTACTTTTTACGGTTAATTTAGTCAAACAGTAAGCTAATATACTTCTAATATTAATATAAATACATTATAAATGTGCTCCGAACTATATGCTACAAAATCAATTTATATAGATGTACCTGGGTTTCTCATGGACAAATGGGCCCAGCTAGAGCCCATCTGCCCATATGGGACCCATATGGAACCCACATGGGCCCATAGTTCTGTGCTGCCTGGGATCTCTTTCAGGATCAAAGCAATTCCATTGCTAAAGTGTTGAAATATATGACTGACACCGGAATTTTGGTTACAGAAAATTCGGTTTATTATGTGTGTGAAATATATCTATTTCTTATTTACGAATAAATTTGTTTTCGAATTCCGGTGTCAATCATTAAATTCAACACTTTAGCAATGGAACTGTTTTGACCCTGAAAGGGTTATGCCCTTTTACAAATGCAACTCTAGCCTTCCTATTCTTAGTAGATAACAAACGTGTTTTTGCTGGTCTTCTGCCATGTAAACCATAGAGGTTTAGGCGTCGTTTGACTGATGAAACGTGTATTTCTATGCCGTAATTTTCTTTCAATTCATTTTTTATTATTACAGCGGACTTACGGCAATCACTTGTAGACATCATTTTTATAATACAGCCAACATTGCAAGTTGTTTTTTTCGGATGGCCACTTTGAGGCTTATTTTCGATGTATTTCTATTTATTAAAAACTTTACTCCATGTAATAACAAGTTGCCTAGACCCGTTAAAAGAACGAGCTAATTTTGATTGCAGTCTACCTTTCTTAAGTGCATTTACAATGGCTTTTCTAGAATCACTTCAATATTTTTTACATTTCGGCATTTAAAAATAATCACAATAAGTCGATATAAACACTAATCGAAGTTATAGCGCCACTGACACCTTCAACAATTAAATGCAAACTTATTGTCAAAATACTTTTGAGATAAGGAGGAGTCATATTTCTTCGGTGGCACCGAATGTAGTATGTCAAGTTGAAACTTGATACATTTGAATAACGGCAGTCATAGTGTTCTCAATTATAGGGATATTTTTTCTTTTACATTTTTATATTAAATAAAATAAGAGATAATATAAGGTTGTCAAAATACTTTTGAGCGCTGCTGTATATATATATATATATATATATATATATAATAAATTTAAAATCTCAAATATATGAACTATCTACCTTCACTTCAAGAAACACATATCTCCAATCCTCCAAATGACCGGAATCACAGTTGTCCCATTTTGCACAAGAGGGGAATTCAAAGAATTCAAACTTTGAGGAAATTTTTCTTCAGAGGATTCTTTCAGGAGAATTACTATATGACAACCTTAAAGGTCTGCATCTGCACGGCCGGAGTCCGGTACAGGACGAAATAAAGTCAAACTTTCAAATGGGCCGGGCAGATTAAAATAAAATTAAGAGGACCTCGATGTACCAAGTTTTAAAGAAATGGGCCTGTGCCTACCTCTGTAGACTTTCACGTCCAGAAGCTATTGGTAAAGCAATAGTATATCTTGAAAACCTGGGGTTATGCCCAAGGGCCCGGCGCTCCTATAAGTGTCTGGTACACTCAAAGCTCTCGGGGGACTCGGAGGTTTGATCCCCAAACTACGCCGCTTAATCCTCGAGTACTTACGTTTTACTGTCGTTGCGACCATGTCGTCCAATGGTGTTTGGGGAGCAGGGAAAGTGACGTGCGTTCGGCGGTGCTCTTCTTTGGCCAGTAGAATGTGTCATGGTGGCATCACTGGCTTACGCCAGTCCCGCTTGACACGATACACATAAGGGCTTCTCAGAGCTTAGACTGGCGAGATGACTTGCGTAAGGCATGTTCATTTTATACCAAATTTAAAAGAATCGGACTACGACGACGAAATGTAAACAATTTTCAATGGACTTAGTTGGATAAAAATAGGTTGTAAATGAGTTACACGAACCGATGCTAGTTTGACAGCACAATACAGAAATTTAACATGCCCAACTGTGCTCATTCCCCACAGTCACTTTCAGTTGTTTCCACACTTTCTTTCTACTGCTAAGGGTGACCAATCCAGATGAGAAGGAAATAATTATATTTCTAAGGACCAAATTCTATCACCTCGGGGCCCAGTGTCAAGTAAGCAGAGTTGGGCACTGTAGGTCCTGATCCTTTATGGATTGTACACAGCCACAGGTTTAGTTTTTTTGAAGGATCAAATTACATTTACTTTCCAGCAGTTGATTACAATTTTTGTTTTAGGATTTTTTTCTTCCGCATATATATAAATTGTTTTTATTAGGAAATAGATGTAGTAATTAAATCCTTTTTTTTTGTGGGTACCTGACGGCGCCCTTAAACCTTCTGTGGCACCCTACTAAACTAAACTAATCTCTGTGGCTATACAAGGTTCTGGGCCGACACTGCCCATCCCTGTTTCCTTGACCCTAGGCCCCGACGTGCTATGTAGTATACGTCCAGGTTAGGTGGCCAGCCAAACGCGGGACCCTTGCTGTTTAATTCCCAAGCACGCTTGGTACTCATTTCATCGACCTCGAAGAGATGAAAGGCTGAGTGTACCCTGTCCAGTCGGGAGTCGAACTCTGGCCACTATGCCACTGGGCTTCGTGGCGCCCTACTATTGAACATATTTGCGAACTTTTCGAATTCCTCTAGGTATTTCTTTACACTTTCTTTCTTCTGCCAAGGGTGACCAACAACTACCGAGATAAGAAAGAAATAACTGTACTTCTATCCTGCAATTGATTACAATTCTTGCTTTCATTTTTTTTCATTCCGGATGTAAAAATTTTCTTCGGGATGGGAAGGGGGGGGGGGGGTTAGTGGAAGTAACAGGTCTAAAATTCAGGGATGAGACTTCCGCGTTTTTGCACACCAGCATATTTTTAGAGAAAATAATGTTTTGTTAAACCGCAAAAATGTTCCGATTAAATGAAGTATCATTTTTTCTAACAAAATACTGGTGCGGAAAAACGCGGAAATCTCATTCCTGAAAATTGAATGCTTTATACAAGTTTTGTATGTAAAAAGTAACTCACTTTGTAATTTTAAATTTAAAATAAAATAATTTTATAATTACTTTTTACTACTGATAAACCCTTTTTAACGGGCGCCTGATGGCGCCCATAAACCTTCTATGGCGCCCTACTATTTGAACATATTGGGGGGGGGGGAGGCTCCCCCTTCCCCCCCTAAAGCTACGTCCCTGTATACAAATAATTTATTTGAAAAAAATCAAAATATATTTACTGGAATTTTGTTTTCATGTACCATCAAATATTAATTAATTATATACGGGAATTCTTTTAACTTATTGTATTAACATAATTTGTAAATTTTAATATATATTTTTTTACATTTCTTATAGTATGCCAATTTATAATCAAAAATAATTAAAAAAAAAAAAAAAAAAAAAAAAAAAAAAAGAAGAACGAAAGAGAGATGTTATTGTATTCGAATAGTTTAAAAAATGATAGCTAATACATTTTATTTTTTAAAATTTTCTTTTCTTGATAAGTAACAATTCAAAACCTTACTAAGAACATATTGAGGTCTGCTATATCAAATTTTTATTTTATTTTTTTCTACCATTGTGATATAAATCACCAAGCATAGTAATGCACTAAGATTAATAAATTAAAACTTTTTAATGCTGAAAATATACAAGAAATCATGACATTTTAAATTATGCAAAAAAAAAAAAAAAAAAAAAAAAAAAAAAAGAGAAGGTAAATAAATAATAAATAAGTAAGTAAATGAATAAAAACAATAAATAAATAAATATAAATAAAAGAAGAAGAAGGAGGAGAAAGAGAGCTGTTATTGTATTCGATTAGTGATAGCTAAAAATACATTTTATTTTGTTTAACATCAATTCAAAATCTTACTAAGAAAATATAGATTTTAGAGAGGTCTCCTAGATCAAATTTTTATTGTTTTTACCAATCTGTTATGACTTCATCGAGTATAGCTATACAATAAGGTTAATCAATTAAAGTTTTTAATAATCAATGTAATATTGCGTCTTTCTGCTTTAGTTTTGCATTTTCTTAACGTTCTCGTAACTCAATAAATCTGACAATTTTTTCTCATAAAAGTGAAAACATATACAATCATACACATATTCAAGTGTGAATATTTGAATACATATCAATATATGTACATAATAAATATGAATATATACATGTCTGCATAAATTTTATGTATGTGTGTGTTTCTAATATACTTGAAAATCGCATATGGTTTAGATATCTGCTGTCATCTACTCTAATTTTCATAAAATTCTTCAGATCACAATGCCATTCAAATATATCACTAATGTAAACAACATATATCAAAAAAAGGAAAAGAAAAAAAAAGAAAGAAAAAGTATAACTTCCAGATTCTAAGGTTGACCAAAAATGCATACCTATGTTTCAGTTACGCATTATTACTAATAACTTGCATTTAAATTAAAATATTTTTAGTGTTATTTACATCCATTTTTGTGAAACTGTCATTTAATACACCCTTCCTATTCGTAACTTGATATGTCTATACTAAACATATATGCATGGAATGATTGGGTTTCTACAAAGTATATAGTACAAAACAAAAGTTCATTTATGTCTAAAAAAACCCAAGTTTTTATCTAATATAGATTTTTTTTTCATATTTAATATCTCACTAGCTAGACAGTGAAAACTGAAGAAAATTAATAACAAACTACTAAGCTAAAACATTAATTATATGTTTAAATAATAATATTTATTAATATGAATTATAAATTAATATGAAATAATAATATTTCAAATGAAAATCAAATTTCAAATTATTTTTGCTTAAAAGGCGCAAAGACCAACTTAGTGAAAAAGATTCCCTGCCGGGAATCGAACCCGGGTCATCAGTATAGCGCACTGACGTTCTACCGCTAAACCACATGGAACGATACCCAGCCTGGAACTTCTCACTATTACAAGTTGGCAAGGCTACAAACGCAGCACAAGAATCAAAGCTTCGAGCAAAGCTTCATCGAGCAAAGCTTCAAGGCGAATGTTTCTCTCTGGAAAAAATTTCCAAATATTAATATATGAAATAATAATGTTAATTAAAATAATATATACATTTAAAAAATATATAATTTTATAATTATAATACATATATTAATTATAATAATTACATATAATAATATTATAATAATTATATATAATAATAGGTATATATTAATTAATTAATAATTAATATTAGTTATATATATTTAAATGAAAATATTAATTATACATATTTAAATAATTATTAGTTAATATCTATTATACATGTTTAAATATTTAAATATCAATATTAATTGTATATTTAAATAGTGATAATAATATAAGAAAAAGATATTATTATCATTATTTCAATAATTATTACTTGATATCAATTATGCATATTTAAATATTAATTAATTTGGTATATTTAAATGTCAATATTAATTATATATTTAAATAGTGACAATAATATAAGAAAAAAATAAAATCTTTAATTATGTTAGTGGAAGATTAACATAATTAAAGATTTTCTTTTTTATTCTTACATTATTATCAATATTTAAATATATAATAATATTAAAATTTAAATGTATAATTAATATTAATTAGTATTTTTATTTAAATATATATAATTAATATTTTTATGTTCCACTATTTTATAATTACAAATGAACCAGTAATTAGCAAAATTAATACTAGTAAATTAAAAGAGATTTTCTTATATATGAACGATAATACTTCACTTTAAAACATAAGAACTTTAAAAAATTGATTTTACTAATTTGATATCTATCTCTTACAACAGGGCGATATCACAATTAACATAAAAATATTTTTCATTTTATTTTAAGAATTATTGCATTTTAATAAATGTTCAATTAAAAAAAATAGAATTTAAAAATCTATTTGAATTACTTGAATTTATTTAAAGTTAAATTTAATGTAATACAGATTTAAATTAAATGTGATAACTTAAATGTAATTAAAATTTAAATGTCTAATTGACAATAAAAAAAATTATAAAGCAACTGATCTTTATATGTTAAAGACCAAAACAAAATACTAATTTGATATCTATTTCTTACAACAGGGAGGTATCACAACTAACATAAAAATATTTATAATTTTATTTTAAGAATTATTGCATTTTAATAAATGTCCATTTAATTATTTAAAAATTTATTTGAATTATTTAAATTTATTTAAAATTAAATTTTATAACTTAATTGTCTTTTAAATTAAATTGTCTAATTGACAATTTAAAAAAATACAAAGCAACTGATCTTTATATGTTAAGGATCAAAACGAAAATCTACAACAAATAGGACACAACTCACAACCTAACTTTTACAAAGATTGTGCTTTAACCACCGCGCTAGGACGTTCATACTTCTATTTCCCCTTGGATGCGTGAGAAAATGCGCAGATCTGTTTTGGGAGGATTTCGAATCTTTGAGGCGGAATGTGCTAGTTCTTTTATGCAACGCAGTGGCACTGCTGTCTCAGTGTTCAGCTGAGTAGAGCTGCCATCTATCGTCATATATATGTATACACAATCATTTTCAAATACTGAAATGTAAAGGAAAAATTCTAGAAAATCTCTGTCATTTGTTTTAGATTAGTTTGTCAAATTTTTGATTGACTAGTGTAGGTCTTAGTCCTGTAGGAGAGGTGTCATTTTACTTTCTATGTAGGGTGAATACGAAGTTTATTTTTTTAGTGCTAGAATATTTTATTCGGCGTCTTTACCTTGTCCAATCGTAGAATTCTTAGATTATATAAGCCAAAAAATATTGTACGGAATTTGTCGCTGAAGAATAATTCTAGTATGATTATTAAATCCTAAGTTTTGTTAAATTATATATATGCTTATTTCAGTAAAATGTGTTCACTAAATTTAAAATGATCATTTTATTTATCTTTATTTATCTTTACTTTTCATAAATTATGTATTTAATTATTTATTTACATTTTGAAAATGAATATTGCACTCGTTATTAGTCTCGTCTTCAATATAATTATAATTTAAGTGTGTTTTTGAAGCAGCAGTTAGAATAATTTTGCAATTTTCAGAAATATATGACAGGAGTATATTTTTAAAGGACAGTATTTGCAATTTTTATATTTGCTTGGAAATAAGTTTTATTTTATGTGTTTTTAATGTTTAATTTGTTTTATTACAAGAAAGATAAATTTTAGCATTATAATATTTATTCGAAGCCAATTTAGACCAATTAATAACTATTATATTTTGAAATAGCCTGTTTTATTCTAAATCTTTATATTTAATCTTTTAAAAAGAAATTTTCGAAATCATTTACACCGGAAAGTTTAACCGAAAATGGCTTTAATTATAAAAAGTCTTCCTTTTAATGATGGATTATTGAAGAGATCCTTGTGAAAAGTAATCGAGAAAGCAACTTGTACTAAAAGTTACAAAAATCAAATGCCATGACCGTGAGGAAAAAATCTTTCCAATGTATTTTCATTTCTCTGGCAGAGAAAGACTGACTGTAAAATAGATATTAAACTCAATTAATACGTGCATTTACAAACATACGTGCATCTTAACAAACATACTTGAATATATAATGTACAAACATTTAGTACATTTAGTAACTACAGTGACCTCCCGTTAGTACGGACTTCCAAGATAAGCAAATTTTTCTCCTGCAATAACCAAAGTCCGCATTAAACGAGGCAAACGTTTGTATTGTGTAAAATAATCCTTTGCGTTTATAAAATTGACTTAAATTTTTGACAGACACTAAATCTGACTCTAACAGTATGCTAAAAGAAACAACTTTTTCTTTCATTTAGTAATTTTAGTAAAAAGCAAGTTAAGAACAATTTGTTAATACAAAAGAATAAATTATTTATGGTAAAAATAACATATACATAGCTGCCAAATTTTACGCTTTTATCCTACCACTATATTTTAACAAAGAAATTTGTCTTATTTAATCATCGAAAACATAGGATTGAATAAGGCAGATGTTTCTGATTAAAAATAGTGGTAGGAAAAAAAACGTAAAAGTTGGCAGCTATGCATACAAAGAAGTTACCGGGTCAGAAATTTCCCTGACTTTAGGTCAATGAAGAAAGACTATTCTCTTAGAGAAAAACTCAACTTTTGTAAACGTGCGATTATATAAATTGAATTTTTCTATATAAAATTACTCGTATTGCAGCTGAAATTGTAGAAAACCTTAATCACCTCTCTTACATAAAGGTTAATCCATTTCAAGTGGTCCAGTACTGGTTGCTTGACAATTTTTAAAAAATCTGAAAAATTTCCTATAACAATCCTAACATGATGGAATTTCAAAATGATTATTATTTTAATTTTATTATTTTTTGTTTGCGCGTGGTGACCATCTTTGTTTTATCGTGTGCAACCATTTTTCACATTGAAGGGTTTGCACAATTGTAAATGTCTCATCTTTTATTTCTCCAATTCAAATGGTGTTTAAAGAAATTTGTTCAGAATAAAATCTTCTAAAAGTTTGGCAATAGAGTAGTTTCCTAAAATAAACCCTTATTGGTGAAATTTCCTCATAAAGTTTAAGATTTTTTTCCAAAATCTGTCCATTTGAAAGAGGAAGTTTTTCTAGCAAGGAAAACTGTCAACATGACTGAAAGTACTTGTACTCACACAAGTTCCAATTCTGGGACTTTGTTTGTTTGCTTTTTCTCTTTGTTAAAAGAATTTTCAAAAATTACACTTTTAAGGCTTTGATATCTCTGGTGGAGCAGAAGATAAAATTCTGAAGTTCTGGTTTCTGATAGTACTTTATAGTAGTGTTAGGCACAAAATATCTCAAAATGGGGATTTGACTACAAGCTGAGATATGGCAAGGCCAATATGTCAAAACAATACTGCCAAACTATTGCTTTATTGTAGTCACAGGTAAGTATTTATCTCTGAGTGTCATTTATTCTTTTTTATTGTCTTTAAATAAAAGTAACCGAAAAAAAGCCTTTTGCAAAGCTTAGCAATTATTATTCTTAAAAAGTATGCCTAAGGCCTACATTTTGCATGGTTTCAGTAATTTTTGTAACTAAAAGTAACCTCAATAATTTTACATAAAAAAGAATATTTTTATACAAGACATGGGACAACAACAGGAAAGGAATAGGAAAAAGGGAAAAGCTGTTAATGCTGACATACTTGTTGAGATATGATCAAATATGTCAAAACACATTCCTGCTTGTTGTTTTAAAAACCACAATTTCAATGCTGCTTGCCAGTCATTGAAACGTGTTACTACTATATGCATGTTCCTGTAAATGAAATATTTATACCATGTTACCATGCATCAGCTTCAAGTAATTTTCAGAAAGTAAATATATCCAAAGCCCTTTCAAAGTTTATACTGCAGTAAAATAACATTGTTGCATGTGTGCATGATAAGAAGTGGTTTCTTGGAATTATTAATGAACATAATGATTTCAAAGCTCTTTTCTATGATACAGCAGGGCCAAGAACTTCATTCATGTTATCAAGACAGGAATCCCAAATGGTCCGCCAACTGAATACCAATATTATTTTAGAAAAATTTTCTTTTTAGATTTTTCTTATAAACCGCTCCGGAACCACCTTTGAAATATAATTCTAGCGCAAACCTACCTTAAATTTTTCTGTTAAAATTTATTAGTATTCAGTTGGCAGAGCATTTGGGAGTCCTGTCAAGAGATGACGAGACTTGGTTCCTTCAAATAAAATTTTGAAAAAGACCATCCCTATGGAACTGACAACAGTCACTGGTTGAACTCATAACAGCTGTCTGAAATTGTGGGAAGATATTTTTCAGATCGTTGTTGAACGTATACAGCCGCTTAGTAAATTAAATATTTGTTATTATACAATTTCAACAAACCATATTTTGTGTGTAAATATTCTAATAGAATAGATAAATCTAATTCATCCTAAGGTACTCGTAATAACATTTGTTTATATCTTGTTTTTTCTCCTACTTTACAGAATCCCTAACTTTTTTTTTTACTGAAACAGTCCATGAGCACTCTGTGTACACCCTCAAGCAAAGAAAAATACTTTTTAAAAATGTATCATTAATGTGTTAGTAATTAACTCCTTGAGTACGTCGTCGAAAACAGCAAGCGGCTTCCAGCTACCATCAGTACTGCATAGCTGGCAGATTTTTCATTCAGATATATTAAATTCATACCAGAAAATTTTTAATAGCAATTTCCTTTTAGTTTATTTATGGAGACAAACAAATATTCTAACCTAGCTAAGGATACCCAAATGGATGAAAATAAACCGGTGACCACTGACGTTGCCGATAACGCGTCGGGAAGTTCCAAAAGTAGGATAAATCCGTTCTATATAAAACTGGAAGGTAATTGGACTATTTTGGCTAAAGAAATAGCTGATATAAATCAGGAAAAACCTAACATCGCACATAAGGGTGAGCGACTGATGGTGCTTTGCAAGAATAATAGTGATTTCCGGAAAATCCAAAGTTTTCTCGACCAACACACCAAAAAATATACAACCCTGCACCCAAAGGACCAGCGTCCAAAGAAAATTTGTATTAGAGGATTACCATGTTATATTGAAAATAGTGTTATAGTTGATAGTCTTAAAGAATACGGATATACTGTTACTAGGGCTGCAATGCTCAAGAACAGAAAAACGGGCAATCCTATGCCATTATATATGGTTAATGTACTACCAACTAAAAACTTTGAGGAAATTTATAAGATTAAGGAAATCTCGTATATATCAGTTACTATTGAGGCCTTTAGGAGCCATAATCAGGTAAAACAATGTTACCGCTGCCAGGGCTATGGTCACGCCAGCGTGGTCTGTGGGTTTACTGAGAAATGCTGCAAGTGCGGCGAACAACATCTTACCCCTAACCGTACTCATGAAGGACGCATTACGCCTCAGTGTGCGAACTGCGGGCTGGCACATCCAGCCACTTACCGCGGTTGTATTAAAAACCCTTATAGGGGGGAAAATAACAATCAGAACAGTAAAAATAAAGGCAACTCAGCTAGATATACTGGTAGTAAGGTTTCTCAGCAGGCCCAACAACTGGCAGAAGTCCTCAAAGAATTCAATTATACTAAAACTAAATCGCAGGAAAAAACTAACTCGGAATCAAATGATTCTGCTTCTATTAATGTTGAATCCCCAGTTGAGGTTGCTTCCTCTTCACAATCTCCTGAAAATACTAACTCTGCTAATTCTGAAAAAACAAATAATACTCCATCCCAGTCAACCAAAATTCCTCCCAGCTACAGTAATGATATACAGGAAATATTTAGTACTTTCCAAGACATAAAAGAGATTTTGCAAATATCCAAATTCATTAAATGTATACAAAATATTTCTACTCTAGCAAAAAAATATAGCAATCCCATGGAAAAAATTATTGTTTTTATCCAAGAGTTCGACAAATTAGCTAATGATTTCTCCTCCCCCAACCCTGTCTAGTCTTCATCTTAAATCTCTTATTGTGTTATCCTGGAACTGTTCTACTTTAAATAAAAAAATTGACGAGCTTCGTATTTTTGTCTCTAACCACCCTAATATTGATATAATTCTTCTTCAAGAAGTGCATAAACCTAATAAAAGTATCAAAATTTCTGGTTATAAGCTCTACCATACTCCCCGTCCTGGATCCGTTCAAGGTGGAACTTCCATATACATCAAACACCACATACCACACTATCCTACCCAACAATCTACATACACAGGTCTTGACTACACGGGAATTGTTGTACAATTGCCACGAGTTAATATTAATTTTGTTTCTTTATATGCTAGACACTCACCTTTATTCCCAGTCAATGATCTAACACAGCTTTTCTCACAAAATACGCGCTGTTTCATCGCAGGTGATTATAATGCGCACAACCGACGATGGAACTGTCATTCAACCACCCGTCGTGGCAGTGCACTACACAACTTAATCACTCACCTAGGACTTAATTTACATGCACCCAGCACCCCTGCACGTTATGGGCTTGGTAGAGGTCGCCCCTCCATTATTGACTTTGCAATTTCAAAAAATTTGGTTTTTCCTATTAGTTCTACAGTTATTAATGACTTAAGTTCTGATCATCTTCCTGTTGTTTTCAAAATTGACTGTGATGATTCCCCCTCTCCCCCCCTTCTGTGGCTGTGGACTGGAGTAAATTTAAAACTATTCTTTCCAATTCTGACCTAACTTTCCCTAATATTACTAACACTGATGATACTGACAAGGCTGTTGATAACTTTCAAAATATTATTATTAATGCTCAAAAGCAAGCTACTTACCAATATACTAAAAATAATAACTCTTCTACTATGCCTAACTACATTCATAATGTTAGTAAGCAACGTAATGACATCCGACGGTTGTTTCAAAATACTAGAGATCCTACTTTAAAGCCCATGATTAATCGGCTTAATAATAAAATTAAAAACCTCATTTCTAAGGAAAAACAAAAAAGCTGGAGCAATTTTCTTAACTCCCTCTCTCCTCAGGATAACTCTCTTTGAAAAATAAAGAAAAAACTTAATAATAATTACTCTACAATCCCCCCCCTTAACTGCCTTTAATACCACGGCATATACGGACAAAGACAAGGCGGAAATCCTCGCCAGGTCCTATGCTGAGCAGTTTTCCCCTAATCCTTATCTTGCCAGCCCTAATCATTATTTTGAAGTAAATGAAACTGTTCAAAATTTTTTAGCTACCCCCCCCCCCACGGACCCACTCCCGGAAATTCGACCAATTGTTATTTCTAATATTATCAAAAATCTTAAAAACAGAAAAGCCCCTGGATACGATAACATAACTAATTATGCTCTTAAAAATCTTCCTTGCAACTGTATTATATATCTAACTAAACTTACTAATGCTATTCTTCAGTACTACTACTTCCCTAAAGCTTGGAAGACTTCAATTATTGCACCTATTCCTAAACCTCAGTGTAATCTTCAAGATCCGACTAACTATTGACCCATCTCTCTGTTACCCTCTATCAGCAAAGTTGTTGAGCGAGTCATCAGGTCCCACTTACATGACATTTTAGACGCACAAAACATACTCATTCCTGAGCAATTTGGCTTCAGAGCTAAACATTCCACATTACACCAACTCCTTCGTGTTGTAGAGTTCTTGAGTGAGAAACTAAACACGAACACACCAGCTGCGGCTGTTTTTCTCGATGTCGCTAAGGCATTTGATAAGGTTTGGCATTTTGGCCTTATATACAAACTAATTAAGCTTGGAATTAATGCTAGACTTATCTTTCTCATACATTCTTACCTTAGCGACCGCACCTTTCGCGTCCGCCTTAACAGTATACTTTCCACTTTATACCTTATTCTCTCTGGTATTTTACAAGGGTCGGTCCTCGGGCCTACGTTATTTAACATTTTTTTCAACGATATCCCAAGAACACTGAGGACTTATCTTGCCCTGTACGCGGACGACACGGCAATGTACGCCTCTGCACAACACCCATTTACATTATACAAAATTCTCCAGAAACACATAGATAAATTCCTTAACTGGTGTACCCTGTGGCGTGTTAAGCTCAACGAGCAGAAAACAGCTGCTGTCTATTTCTCTAGAAAACTAACATTTCCCAATCACATTACTATCAATAACACTACTATTCCTTGGACTAATGACACCAAGTATCTGGGGGGTTACCCTTGATAGAAGACTTACTTGGAAAAAGCATTTTATTAATATCCGAGGCAAAGTTGCTGGTATCTCCCAGGCCCTCTCTCCTCTTCTCAAAATCAATACTCTTTCTATTCATAATAAACTAATCTTGTATAATGCATGTATTAGATCAATCTTAACTTATGCTTGTCCGATCTGGGGATTCGCTTGCAAAGCCAGTATGGAGTATCTTTACGGTTCTCATAACAAAAACTTACGCTATATCCGTAATGGTCACCATTTTTTTCGTAACACCACTATCCGCAGGGATTTGAAAACCACTTCCTTAAAACAGCGCATTAATAAACTTGCTAAAATTTTTTATAAATCTGTATACAACCTCCCTAACCAAATTATAGCGGAACTACCCGACTACGAGGTATCCGACCCCATTAACAGAAAACGCCCTAAATACTCGCTTTTGCTTAACGATGAAGACTGAGTTTCCCTCACCTTCTGCTATACTTAACCTTTCTGTTTGTTCTGTCCTGTCTATAGTATTTAAAAAAAAATTGTTTTTCTGCTAGTTCTTTAGCATTATATATTTTTAAACTAATGTATGGTCTCTGAAAAGAGTCTTTTTTTTTATGGGGCACTCCCCGGTAGCTTTTTTGTCGTTTCCTTCTTTTTTGGAACTAATGGAATTTTCTTTCTCTTTTAATTAATTTTTTTCTTTTCTTTGTTTTTTTTCTTTTTCACATATGTTATACTAGTACTTATGTACTTTGTTATTTTTTGTTAGTCTTTTTTTTTTCTTAAAAGTAAATTTAACTTTTGTGGCTACCAGCCACGTCTAAACATTATTTCTTTTTAAGGCTCCCTAATGCCCTTGCAACACAATCACCTATCCACTGGATTTAAAGGTGCAACGCAACTAGGTAATCCATTCAGCTGCTCACATTGTTCCACTGTTCCATGTCCTCAAAAATATACAAAGTAAAGGAGATTCTCTCTCTAAATTACTTGCCTTCTCTGAAATGTTGGCAAATTCCGCTAAAAATCCTAGTAGCGAGTCGTAAGTATTCGGCTCCTACCCTTTATTCAAAATTTTCTTAATATTTACTTGTTATTTTAACGTATGGTCACGTTAAGTGTCTTTTTTTGGTTAAGGATTAGGCTTTGATTCTATTTTACGACTGTTTCGAACATGCGAACCCTTTATTTTTTATCTATTCTTACACTTTCCAACATTTTTCTCATCTGAGCGCTTCACTTGTTGAAGCCTTCCTACTCTCCTGGTTTTCGGATTGGCTGACTAGTTCAGCCACTTACGTAAATAGACTTTCTGGCTCTTTCTCTCCTCATTTCGTCTCTGGTTCTCGGCAGTAATGCTGCGAATCTTAGACTCTCTCTATTTTAGTGGCTTTTTGCCGCGCTTAGACTAACAATTCATGTTTTCCTTAAATGTGCTCATGCTATTTACTCATATACAGGGTGTGGATTTGATTCTCAAATAGTTAGCCCCTGGAACTGCTCTGCTGTTCGCTGTTCGCTTTCATTGACAAAGCAAAAATAACTATCAAAACTTAGTCGTGATAATTCGGAATGCCCAAATAAAAAATCAGCCAGATGCGGCAACACTGGAAATCAGGTATGTAACGTTGCCCTCGTTACGCACGTACTGTATCGTACGTTGGCGTACTCTAGGGATTAAAGATATAATTAATCGGCATCTGAATATTAACATCAATTTTTTTATGAATAAATCAGAACATTATTTGTTGAATTATTTACACAGTAATATAGAAAATTCTAAACAAGTACTGCAGCATTCACTGCTTTATATTATTTCTAATTAAAGTTTTAATATCTGTGTCATTAAAAAAAATACAAATATCATAACCTAATTTATTTTTTCATGTAAAAATTTCAAGAAAGTTTTGTTGTAGGTATAGGAGAAATAAAAATCATGAAATCTTGTTAGTTTTGATCTACCTAAAAAGGAGAGTTAATAAAGTGGTACATTTCGAACTTTTTAAAATTCTGGTGATTGCAGATCCCATTTTAAGTATAAAAATTGTATATGTCCCTAAGGCGGATATGCATACTCAGCTATAGCTGATTGAAAGTTTCGTTATTTTAGAGATTTTGTAAGTACGCCTTAGATTTGTCACTAAAATTATTTTTGACTTTTGTTATAACTAGGACATCTTATATTGACAACACTAACAGATTTTTTGCATTTGGCAAGTTCATTGTGTTTTTGTAGTGTAAGTCACATAGCTGATAACTGCTATATTTGTTGGCCACCGTTATTTTCGTAAAATGTGCTTGGCCTTACTCAATTAATGAGATATCTCCCATAAAATAAGTCACATTTTTCCATTCTAAAATACTGGTAGCGAAAAATCGTAGCATGTGACTTACACTACAAATACTCATGGAAATAGCCATTTAATTATATTTGACGTTCGCCTACGAATAACACCAAGGAGCACTTTATTTTCAAAAACATCCATTACGTATTCAAATAAAGTTTTGAAATTCATTAAAAACGTATTTTCGTATTAACCGAATGCGGTGAGCTAAAATCCGCAGAAATTGCTAATAGTTTCGCTACTTTCCGCGTCCTTTTTAATTCTGGTTATTTAAGTGGTTTAAGAGCGTAGTTCCATTAAATGTCTGTTAAATATTTTACGTAAATTATTTATATTCTTTTATTTGTTTATGAAGTTTTAATTTATTTGTGAAATATTATGCAGAAAAGTTAATGCGGAACAATTATATAGTTTTAAGTGCAAACGAGTTATTTATTTGTTATCTGACTGTACGCGTCAGAAATAGATTTTTTTTAAATTCTGCTTTAAAATTATTTTAAAAGCCACAAAAAGTCAGTCAATTTAGATACAGTTTTCAAAATGCATTTAAAAGGACACTTTTGTTTTCTATTCGAATGTATAAAAATTGAATTAGTGGTATGTTTAAACAATTTAAAAAATGCAGTAAAAGTGAAATTTATTCGACGGGTCTTTGCCATCATCATAAGGCATCATGCATAAGACGTCAACGTTACGATACATTTTTTTTCTTTGTAATATAGAAAGTTTTGTCATATGACTTTATGTCGGCCTCATTTCATTAAACCTATTTCTAAAGAGTAAAAAGTGAGTCTCTAAATTCGTTTGTGGTATATTCTTCACAAATATAAAAGCTATATATAGGTATAAAAATACATACATAATTACGTCTGGATTACTTAATAATTAACACAATTTGCATAACTACAGACATACACACATTAAAATTTTATTAAAAACAATTAAAATATAGTTAAAAATATGTATAAACGTTTCGGCTATTTTCATAGCCCTCATCAGTAAACGAGCAGAGTCACAAAACAGCAAGAGCCACAGTAAACGAAAAAAGTCCTTCCGGCCAGTGCCGGGAGGAAGAGGTACCTTTCATATTCCTTATTTTAAAAAAGCCAACTTATATTATTCAAACACACGAAGCTCAATTAAGTGGAAACCAAATGTAGGAGATTCAATACTAATTTTTATCAATACTAAATCATTATGAATGAGAATTTCGCGAAATTAGTCAGCTGTATCCAAGCTGCTTTTATTTAAAGTAACTTATATTTGGCTGCCAAATTCGGCGATTTCTTAAAGTGCCTGCCATTTTAAGACAACATGGTGGATGAGGCTAACCAGTGAACTTGGTCGAGACCTTAGTAATTGCTATGCACATGCTCACTCACATCGGAATCGGTTGATATATACGAGTGCTGTCGCAGGCAAAAAATCAGATTTTTTGAAAATGTCACCCACGTTAGAAATTGAAACTGCTATATCTGAGCCATTTTTTAAGATAAAGACAAACAAAAAATGCTCCTGAATCCTTATATCAAGGTCAAATACTTAAGAAAGAAACCTTTTTCAATTTCTAATTTTTTTGCATCTCACTTTAAATATATTTTTTTTTATTTAATGGCCGCCATTTTGAAACAAGATGGCTGATGAAGCTGGCCAGCGAACTTGGTCGAGATATTGATGTATACTATCCACATGCCTTCTTCCATCGAAATAGGCGAATACGTGTGGTATCGCGTGACAAATACAAGATCGTTTCAAAGTGTTAGCCATGATAGAAATTCAAAGTGCTATAATTCAACCACTTTTTAAGATATAAACAAAAGAACAAATTTTCAGAAACAAAAACTGCTCCAGAATCTTTGTATCAAGGCCAAACACATAAAAAAAAATCTTTTTCATTTTCCAATTTTTTAATACCTCATTTTAAATTTTAAATTACATTTTTTTTTAAATGGCAACCCTTTTGAAACAAGATGGCGAATGAAGCTGGCCAACGAACTCGGTCGAGACATTGGTATGTACAGACCAAGTTACATTCAAATCGGTTCATAAATACGCCTGTTATCGCGTGACCAAAATCAGGTCGTTTTAAAATGTCAGCCACAATAGAAATTCAAAATGTTATAACTCAGCCATTTATTTAGATATAGACGAAACAAAACCTGTTCCGGAATCTTTGTATTAAGGTCAAACACATACGAAAAAAATCTTTTTCATTTTCCAATTTTTTAGTATCTCATTTTAAATTTAATTTTTTTTAATTTTTTTAAATGGCCGCCATTTTGAAACAAGATGGCGGATGAAGCCGGCCAACGAATTCGGTTGAGTTATTTGTATGTACTATGTACACACCACGGTACATCCAAATCGGTTCATGAATACGTCTGTTATCACGTGGCAAAAATCAGGACGTTTCAAAATGTCAGCCACGTTAGAAATTCAAAATGCTATAACTCAGCCATTTTTTAAGATATAGACGAAACAAAAACTGCTACCAAATCTTTTTATCAAGGTCAAACACATAAGAAAAAAATATTTTTTCAATTTTCAATTTTTTGGTACCACATTTCAAATTAAAATTTTTCTTAAAATTTTAAATGGCCGCCCTTTTTAAAC
This sequence comes from Maratus speciosus, assembly GCA_963932465.1. Lineage (NCBI taxonomy): Eukaryota > Metazoa > Arthropoda > Arachnida > Araneae > Salticidae > Maratus > Maratus speciosus. The sequence goes on along the minus strand of CAWVRF010000209.1, from coordinate 256,263 downwards.
AAGATGGCGGATGAAGCAGGCCAACGAACTCGGTCGAGACATTGGTCTGTACTATGTATAAACGAAGTTACATCCAAATCGGTTCATAAATACGCCTTTTATCGCGTGACAAAATTCAGGACGTTTCAAAATGTCAGCTTCGCTAGAAATTCAAAATGCTATAACTCAGCCATTTTTTAAGATATAGACGAAACAAAAACTGCTACGGAGTCTTTGTATAAAGGTCAAATACATAAGAAAAAAATATTTTTCCATTTTCAATTTTTTGGTACCACATTTCAAATTTAAAATTTTTTAAAATTTTTTAAATGGCCGCCATTTTGAAACAAAATGGCGGATGAAGCTGGCCAACGAACTCGGTCGAGACATTGGTATGTACTATGTACACACCGAATTATATCCAAATCGGTTCATAAATACGAGAGTTACAGTGTGACATAGGTCAGATATATATATATATATTGATATATATATATATATATATATATATCAATTTTGAACGGAGGGTGGTTTCGGGGTCTGGAGGTCATGATCGATGAAAATATACCAAAATTTTTTGAAATCGCTTTCCTCCGAACGGCTGCAATAGGTAGCTTTTTGTAAAGAAAGCTACCTAAAACTGTTAATATCACGGTCTAAGTAGGATAAAATAATCAGCAGGAACTTGGGTTCCTTCGTTGATTGGCGATTCAGCTAAAACAGTCAGTTCTCCAACCCTCAAGCAAGACACGGCTAAAATATACGGGGCAATTGGCTTCCACAATTCGTGCACTCTCAAAATCGGGGACATGATCGAACTCCAGTGCATGTGCAACCAATCTTGAATTCAGAGCACCTTTATTAAAAGAATTTTTATGCACCTTGAGTCTAGCATTTAATGAGTGTCCAGTCTTACCAATGTAAATCGAGCTGCAACCTTTACAAGGAATTTCATAAACGACACCATTCAGGTCAAACTATATGTAGGTATATAATAGTAATGCCTTTATATAATTATATATAGGTATATAATTATATAAAGACATTAAGGGGAGGGAAACAAAAGTTGTAATGAGATCTATTACATTTACGGATTTTAATAACAATTGAATTCTTAACTTAGCTATTGCATTATCAATGCTTGCTTCTCATATAGTATTTAGCACTATTCAAAGCATTCAAACACCTACGTAAGAGACGTATTGGCGTACATGTTTTGTTAATTCAATCGCTCTCACGATCAGTCCAAGTAATACTGAAATTACATTTACTCAATGTTAGGAGATAAAGAGCTAAAGAAATCAGGTGTGCGTACTAGGAAGAACACTACACAAAATCATGTATTCCAATTATGAGAAAAACCCCGAGAAGATAACTACAGTGAAAAAAAGGTTGATGTGTTTATGAAAGACCTAATATACTGAAATATTCAATGAAGTAAAACTATTTTGTATAATCATAATAAGCTCAAGTTTCATACATATATTATTATACCTAGATAGGAAATTCAAAGCAGCAAGTTTTTAAAAGATTGCAGTTTTACAAACTATCTTTGTAAGAATAATATAAAAGAAAATATATAAAAACATATATATATGTATTATATATATTATATATATATTATATATGTATTATATATATATTATGTATAAGCATATATAATATATATCGAAAAAATATATATTTTATGTTCTAGTTCTTGTGCTGAAAAAGTGGGCGAAATAGTCACATTGGAAAAGTAATGGTACAAATATTTAAAAAAATATATTTGTGATGATGTTAGGCTAAAAATATTAAAACCCTTAAAATCATACTTCTAGATATTATCTTTCCTAAGAGGCCATGTATGAGGTTTTCTGCGGGACCTGTATATGATTTTATTTATATTATACAAACATCTCATATTATACTTAACATAGTTCAACTTGAATGTGCATAACTCAATTAAAAACCGCCTTTAAGCTATTCACACTGATACGCCGAAATGGTTAGGAATTCTTTTCTGTAGCCCTATATATGATCTACAGCATTTATACACACCACATAGTAAGCAAAGTTATAGTTTAACACGCATACTATAAATGAAATCTCACTTCCAGCAATTATCGTTAGTAGACAATACTTCGGATACAGTGCATGTATCCGAATCTTTTGCGTGTCCCTGTGAATGAACGATAAATGATAAGCACGTCATGTTCTCAACAAGCATCTTGTAGTTAGCGTCAGTAATGTATATCAATTTCATTATATTTAGAATAGTTTAACAGAGCTAAAATACGCTGTAAACAGTTTTTCCCCGTAGACCATTCAAAGGAATTTTTTTGTGACCCTGTAAAAAAATAATAATTGCTTTTCGTCCCATATTCAACTGAGTTCATATTTCAGTGCACTTCATAAATGCATATTAGCTTCATTATGTTTGAAAATGTATAACATCATTAAAATGAACTTGAGACGGTTTTTTCCCATTGGCGATAATGTAACGGAATACTTTTGATCGTCCTTGTAAATGATCTATAAACGCTACAGTCTTCATTTTCAATGGAGATCATCCTATTGTAAACGTGAATAACATATAAAAAATTAAGGGAGATCTGAGTATATTTGCGAGAATTAGAGCTCGGCCAGACGGCCACAGAAACCGAAGTCATAAACATTTTTCAACTATGTTGGAAAGTTTTAAAAACGGTGACTGCCATATCTAACGTACAAGGAACTTCTAACTGAAACACACTTCCAACGTCCATATCTTGAATCATACGTCACAGCAGTACAGCATATTCCGGTGGAACCAAACTAGATTCATTGAGAAGGCATCCTTGTAATTTCGAAAACCAGGCTTCAAGGAACATTCGGCTCATATAATTTTCACAGTTTGACTTGATTATTTTTATATTTTGAAAATCTGAAACATGGTCAGTTTCAAGCGAGTAGTTTCAAGATTCGATAGTATTCGAACTTCTGTATCCAATTTTATGTTCTTTTAACCCTTTCAGGGACACCGTTTGTATGGTGCGAACACTTAATTTTTTCCCGAAACTGCTAATTGCCCTCAAGAATTCTTTAGTACAATTTTGTTCTCATGATATACGTGATCAAATCCTTTTGATAATTTTCAAATAAATTTGTTTGTAACTTGTGATTTCAATCAGTTATTTCAACCTTTTTGGATCAGAAAAGCGTTGCCCTGAAATGGTTAAGCGGATATCACACGTCCGTCCAATTTCACTTAAATACACAGAAATACAATCCTTTCATGGATTACTCTAAATAACTTTTACACTGTTTTTTTTAATCTTGTATTTTGTGTGATTTTATTAAACATCAAATTTTAATTACTTTTATAGGTTTATGACTTAGATGCACCAAGGTTCTCTTTTTGAAAAGAAAGGCTCCATCTGTATGGTATAGTTGAACTATTTCATTATTCAGAGATGTGAGATTTTACGTTTATTTTTTTTTCTCTTTCTTTAACACTAGAAAGTCCATGAGTGGTCATTTTGACCCCTATCGTATGAATATATTTCGGTTCGAACCAGAAGTTTCTTTATAAAATTTGTTTCAAAGATACAAAGAAGAAAAAAAAAAGTTAATTAAATAAGTTAAACTGTTTTAAATAAAAATACTGGTGCAATTTCTTTTATAAAACTTGAGTAAAATGTTATGGTCTTTCTATTGTTAAGAGCATACGCTAATTAGGCGAAAATATTCGCAAGAATTTGTTATCCTCTTTCCAAATTTCTCGCTTGAATTTCAGCAAGTTTTACCAATTTCTTTTTATAGGATATCCAAAGGTCGATCATTTACTATGTACATTTTTACTTTTTCGTATTTGGTTGCAGTATTTTCTTGAGGATCCTCCAACTTTCAAAACGGGGGGGGGGGGGATCTTAAAATGAACTGACTGATTTTAAAATTAAGTACTTGCAAATTGTGTCAGCTTGTTAAGGGGGTCCGGCGCTCAAAATTCTATTTTTTTTTTATTTATAGAGATTTTGTTATGAAATTTTTTTCTGAAATATCTTTTAATATAATAAGAATATTGCATGTAAAAAATATCTGAAATTTTTTTAATATTTAAAAAAAATTTAAATTGTAAGATTTTAAACATATTTCATTTTTGATATATCTCTGGAAGTACTTACTCGATTTACAAAATTTTTACACTTTTGTGTACAGAAATTGTGTCACTTTAATTTGTCTTCAGGATTTTTTTAAATATTGATTAGAAATTTTATAAAAAAATTTTAAGTGAAAAAATGAAGTTTTTTTATGAGTGGGTTTTGCATTCATTAGCATATTTTCACAATTATCACTCGAAATTAAAAATACTGAACACAATTTATTGGACATATAGCATAAAATCTCTGTTAAAAATTTCATACATATATCTTGCAAGCAACTTATATATACAGGGTGTTCCGTTAAAGGGGTCCAATATTAATAGGGGTAATAGAGGAGATCACACGGAGCATAAATCAGTATATAATGCCTGGCCGGATCTCAATAATTTTCAAGTTACAGCAAATAGAATGAAAAATCGGAAATTTGTAAATAAAACCCTCATTGCTAAACTATCGATAATGCTACATAAAAACGAAGCACATATTTAGAAAGAGCAGAAAAAATCCTACGAAATGACATAAGTTGTTTTAGAATATTGAGAATTAATGGCGAGTTACAAGCTCTGAAACAGTGAAAAAATACAAAATCAAATATTTAGCAAAATAGTTAATCGTTAATTCCAAAAATGCAACTCTACCTACATCAAGGAAAATGTTATAAAATTTGGTCCATTTCGAAAGCTTTCGAAGAAGCTGACAATAAACCATATCAGTTTAATTGTATGGGAGAAATCAAGCAGTTCCCTAGTTACAACTCTGTACTGTTGCACGCTCGGAAAGGGCGAAACTCCGCCCATGACGATTGTAAACACCCCGTTTTAATATCTTTCAATTATACATTTCTGATCAACCTCTATCAATACCCTTTCATTATTCAGTCTGGTCAAGTGAATGACATATTGTGCAGCTCTCGCCTTGTCTTAAAGCAAACTCCGTGACTGCTGCGTTTCCTCCATGAACTTTCAGGATGATGAAGAAGAAGTACTTTTTATGCAAATTTTCTATGTGTATAGGAAGAAAAGTGTAATAAAACAGCAGTCATCAGTTGGCGTTATGTTAAAGGGAGGCTGTTGTAAGTGGGATTGTAGTAAGTTGATGTATAATAATTATGCCGGAATACTCTAACGAAGAATATGCGGACATGCATCTGATGTACGGGCAAGCTCATGGAAATGCATGTCTAGCACAGCGCATGTACCGTGAGCAATTTCCAAGGAGACGTTGCCCAAGTTCGAAACTCTTCATAAAAATCGATAGACGATTACGGGAGACTGGATCGTTTAATACAGCAAGCATTGATGCAGGGAAACCTCGACATGTACGAACACCTGCAATGGAAGAAGATGTACTGAATATTTTTAAAGATAACCCCTCCACGAGTACACGAGCTGCTGCGTCTGAAGTCGGTGTTTCTCACCAAAGTGTGTGGCGTGTTCTGCGTGCAGAAAACATGCACCCCTTTCATGTGCAGCGGGTACAACTGTTATCAGTAACAGATTGTGCTCAGCGGACAGAATTCGTACGCTGGTTGCTTAATGTAACAGAAAATAAATCCACAATTTCTGGAAGATATTTTATTTACTGATGAAGCAACATTTACGAGAGAGGGCGTGGTAAACACGCACAATATGCACACATGGTCATATACAAGTCCGCACACTGTTTTCCCGTCGAACGCACAACAAAAGTTCAGTGTGAACATATGGGCAGGTGTCCTCGGCGATTATCTCATAGGACCATATTTACTCCCAGATGTACTCAATGGCAGTACGTACTTGGTTTTCCTACGGGATATCTTACCGCAGTTACTGCAAAATGTGCCAGCAACATTGCGCCACAATATGTGGTTTATGCACGATGGCGCACCGGCACATTTTTTCATAGGTGTTCGCAATCACCTCAATTCAACATATCCTGGGAAATGGATTGGACGCAGTGGACCTGTTGCTTGGCCTGCACGCTCTCCAGACCTCAATCCGTTAGACTTTTTTGTTTGGGGACACCTTAAATCGCTGGTGTATGAAACGCCTGTGGATACACCGGAGGATTTACTAGCACGAATCGTTGTCGCTGCAGGAGACATTCCCAACTCCGTCGGAGTTTTTCGGCGTGTTCGCCAATCTTTACGACGTCGCTGTCGGCTGTGCGATTCTGTTAATGGGCACAACTTCGAACACCTATTATAATAATGCCCGTTCGTCTGCCTTCCGACATTGAACTGTACAACGCAGGCCAGAAGACTATGCTTCACATATGTCATAAAGTACGTGGAATGTAATTCTTTATTTGTCATTTTTCTTTTATTTTCAACACTTTTTGGCACAGTATTTTGTAAGTCACAGACTGTGGTGTACTCAAATTGTAAATTACAAAGTTTGTATGAATTAATTTAAAATTTAGTGTCTTTTTTAAATTTATAATTAATAAAATTATTATGCTATTTGTTATTATTATTTCCTATCATAAATTATGATGCACATATACATACAATAATTGTCCATGTAAAACATGTACTGAAACTTCTTGCATAGTTACAAATCGCAATATTTTTAATTATTTCCGAATTTTCACCACCAGTTTAATTTTAAAGAATTTAACTTAAGCTTTATATCAATAAAAGACCACTTTAAAATGTAGACTATTATTGTAAAGTTATTTTGGTTCATTCAACTCTTGAATAATTAAAAATGTTGCATCTCAGAAGAAGCATGATCGAAAATGTATAGTTGAGAGTAATTAAAAAGGTGGTGTTTCCAATCGTGATGGGCGGAGTTTAACCTTTGCTAGTGTCAAAGAAAGCGGAGTTGTAACTAAGAAACTGATTAATTTCTCTCACACAATTAAACCGATATGGTTCATTGTAAGCTTTTTCGAAAGTTTTCGGAATGGACCAAATTTTACTACATTTTCCTTGTTGTAGCTAGAGTTGTCTTTTTGGAATTAACGATTAACTATTTTGATGTATATTGGATCTCGTACTTTTTTTCACTGTTTCAGGGCTTGTAACTCGTCAATAAATATTGCTATTTTAATACAATTGATGTCATTTTGTAGGTTTTTTTCTGCTCTTTCTAAATATGTGCTTCGTTTTTATGTAGCATTATCAATAGTTTAGCAATGAGGATTTTTTTACAAATTTCCGATTTTTCATTCTGTTTGCTGTAACTTGAAAATTATTGAGATCCGGCCAGGCATTATATACTGATTTATGCTCCGTGTGATCTCCTCTATTACCCCTATTAATATTGGACCCCTTTAACGGAACACCCTGTATATTCTTTTAACTCCTTAACCTACAATGACGGGTATAGCCCGCGTAAGATGATCGAACCAAATGTAAATTCTTCGTACCACTAAAATTTTACAGTAAATATAGTTTAATTTAATCATCGAAATTCCATGATTAAACAAGGCAAAAATCTCTATTAAATTTTAGTGGTACACATGGATTTGCCAAACCGTGGAACTGTTAGACGTAAATAAGGGGGTTAAGGGGTTAAAGTTCACAAATCCTGAAAAAATTCATTCTGAGATAAATGGAGCTAAAGTTCTCGTCAGCGGGCAGCTGATGCATCGCTTCTCAAGGCAAAAGGTTAACACCTTTTAAAAGCTGATTTAGATCCAGTTAAAGCTTCTTTAGTTCCAGTTATATCTCTGGATCTAAAGAAGATAAAAGCATGCGGTTTGCGGTATTTAACGCTAAAAGCTCAATATTTTTTAAAAACCAATAAAAAATGCATTTTTTTAATAGAATTTTTAGCCCCGGACCCCCTTAAGAAAATTGTCGCAGGAGGATTATGTAAGATGTCAGGAGTTCTTTACTGCGATTCTCGATTTTAGATAAAAATAGCAGCGAGATATGACGCTGGAAACAATAAACCGTGGCCGATTTTTTGCCTCTCTTTTCTATCAGTTTTCATGCGAGAGAAGGAAGTTTAATATATGTAGTGGATCCCTAACAACATAATTCCATTGGTGACTGAAAACCAATACATATATTTAACCTCTTTCTTTCGCATTAATATTGAGAGAAGCGAGAAAACCGATTAGCGCATAGTACTTGCAGCGCCACTGCCGCTGCCATTTTAAACTAAAATGTAGACTCACAGTAATCAAAAAACTCCTGACATCTTACAGAACCCTCCAGCAAGATTTTTTTTTAAAGATATATGTAGGTCAATTCCATCGTAACTGACATAACATTTGATCACCGAATTTTATTTTCAAAACTGTGTAGAAAATTTACTAATAAAGCTAGAGGAAATTTTTACAATTTAAAATATTTTTTACTAAGGACTTAATACCCAGATATCTGCAGATTATTTCAATCTCTCTCTTTTAGTCCCAAAAATTGCAATTCAAAATTCTATAACTGACGTAACATAAAATAGACAAAAAAAAAACATTTCTGCCTTCATTGAAGTGTAAAAATTATGAGAATTATCCCGTTAAAAAAGTGATTTAATGTTCGCAATAACACTAAGTAATGACAAATTATAACAGTAAGTTGTTTAATTAATTTCTGAACAAAAAAGAAGAAAAAATTGCACTTACACATGTAACTGGCGTAACCTTTATTATGTAACTGACGTAACATTATGACTTTACAAAGACAATAACGGTACTTAACTTAGTTTGTAAACAGTAATTTACAATGCCTTTTAATTAGGATTTTATTACAGAACATATAAATATCAAGCTTTCCAATCATACCTTTAAATTAAACATAATATAAATTTTATCCCCCCCCCCCACCACCACCACCACAAAAAAAAAATGAGAATTTTCTGTGGAATTGCCCTGTGTATACAATAATTTTAAAATACAGAAATGTTGACGAAAATTTTAGAAAACGTTGTCATTTTTTTACCATTAGCTTGTGAAGTCTTGGATTGATTAGTGTAAGTTCTTACTCTTGTAGGATATATGTTCCTTATATTTTCGGTATAGGGTGAATATGGAGTTTAGTACTAAAATATTTAAGTCTGAGTCTTTACCTTGCCCGATCGTAGAATTCGTGGGCCCCACCAGTGTCCGAGATGTTCTGCTCTCGAAGCTGGTAGACGGGAGGTGCTGGGTTCGAACCCAATCGCGCCCGTCGGCCTTATCGTTCGGAGTTTCGTGGTTTTCTTCGAACCGTGTATTTCCACGATTAAATACGAGTTAGGTACCCTTAGAAAGACCCCCACGGAGGGCACTTCCCACACTTAGGGCCTATATCCCTCGTGTTGATAATTGGCCGTCATAAACACAACCAACAACCAACAACCAACGTAGAATTCGTAGATTACATAGGCCGAAAAATACTGTACGAAATCGATCGTTGTACAACTATTCCAGTATAATTATTAAATTCTACGTGTTGTTAAATTTTATGTGTGCTTATTTCAGTAAATTATTTTCAATAAGATTTAAAATGATGATTTTATTTATCTTTATTTTCATAAATATTTATTTACTTTTTGAAAATAGATACTATATTTGTTATTATCTCGTCTTCAATATTTATAATTTTTAGAATGTTTTTAAAAAATCAGTTAGAATAATTTTGCCTGTTTCGCAATGTTTAAAAATATATGGCAGGAGTAAATTTTGAACGAAAGGTATTGGTAAATGTAGTATTTTCTTACAAATAAGTTTTATTCTATGTTTGTAATGTCTAACTTGTTTTATCATAAGAAAGACAAATTTTAGCACTATGATATTCATCCGAGGTCCACTTAGACCAATTAATATCTATTATATTTTGCAATAGCCTAATTTAGGATAAATTTTAATTTTTAATTATTCAAACTGGAATATTCGAAATAATTAACACCGGAAATTTTACCAGACAATTGTTTAAATTAATAAAAAATCTATTTACAAAATGTGATTTCCTCAGGATCAGCAACACATTCTAGAAAGCAACTTGTACCAAAAAGGTGCAATAATTAAATGTTAAGACAGTGAAGATAAATCTTAACAATGTATTTCCATTTATAAGTCGGAGATAAACTGGCTGAAAACTTAATACATAGCGCGATTTAATTCATACGATTCCTCACAAAGATGCTTGCATATAATATAGTTTAAAGATAAATTTAGTAACTACGGTGAGCTTCCGTTAGTACAGGCTTTAAGATCTAAGCTATATTTCGTCTGAAAAATTCGAAATCCGCATTACGATTTAAACATTTGTATGGTGTAAAAGTATATTGTTGCGTTAAGTAAATTAAATTAAATTTTTGACAGAAAATAAATCGGATTCCAACAGTCTGCTTATTCCTTGGGGACGAACGTCGAGTATACGTAGGTGCTTAGAATCCTTGAATCCCTGATCCCACCAGTTATTTTTTACTGTAAATTTTGACTTTTTTAATCAGGGGATTTTTCCGCTTAAAATAGGCAAAAAATTCTGTTTGGAAAAACGGATGATAACAGACTAAAATCTCTGTAAAAGACTAACCTGTAAAAGAAATAACTTTTTCTTTCTTTTAATAACTTTAGTAAAAAAGCAAGTTAAGAACAATGTTTTAATACCAAAGAATAAATTATTCATGTTAAAAATAACATACATACAAAGAAAATTACAGGATTCCTATAAATCAGGGAATTTCCTCGACTTTAGGTCAGTTAAACACCACTATTTTCTAAGAGAAAAGCTCACCTTTTGCAATCGCGCGAGTACGTCGTCTTGGCTACTTGGATCCACATATGTGGATCTCTATTACTTTCCTCATAAAAACTAAACTGTTTGATTTTATTTTACATTTTTACTTTATTTCTTAATAGCTGAAATATCTTTTTCTTTAAAAGCAAACCGATAAGTGGCATCATCTATGCTGTTTTCCTTACAAAATAAATGTTGTTTTCATCTGAGTTTGCAAAATGCCTTCAAGTCAGGGTGGACAAAAAAATTGAGAAATTTTTATAATTATTGAACTTAAATCCTTTACAATAACATGTTTTAAATGTTTGTAAATCATTTACTTGTTCAGGGTTCGTACACTTCAAGGACTTTCGAGTACCTTTTATCAGAATTTTCGTAACATAATATTTGCCTTGTTTAATGAAAAAAATCTATCTTCAGATATAGCGACCAGTACTTTACGAAATTTCTGGTACGAAAAATCCTAAAATCCTTTGAATCACCTGATGCGTAAGAACCCTGTTGTTTCAAGGCCTTAACTTTGTGATTGGGTGAATGTAGGTTAGTGATAATTAAATTGATATTTTAAGGATATTTGTATTTTTATATCCCTATTTTTGAAACTAAATTACTAGTACCCTTAAGTATCAAATTCAGAAAAAAGTTCTTTTTTCTGACATTTATGATGTTAGTTAGTTTGTTAAAAACCAATGAATGAGTATTTGTAGTATTATATTAGTTTCAAGTCTGAAGATGATATAAGTCAAGTTTTTCTACATAAAAAATATTGCAGCTGAAAGTATATGTACCCTGAATTGCCTTTGTTACACAAATGAAGAGTATATTTCAAGTAATATGTAATTTTTATTTGTGATAGATGAACAAATATTTTTCCACCACATCAATTTCCAAATTAGACTCAAAAATTTGGTTTGTTACATCGCATTTAGATTGAAAACACCGTTAAACAGTCGTTAGCAGTTTTTGATATTTTAAACCGTTTATGCCTAACATCCCATTTTTGGGACGTTTCGAATTTTAATAATTTTTTATAATTTTCTTCTTCTTTACAACATGAAAATTGTATGAAGTAATTGTCTTTAAATGTCTTTATCTATTACCGAGAGATGATAGCATAAGATTGATATTTATTTACTTAAATGAAGGCATTTTTTCGGTGTTTATAGTTTTTTCATTTTTGATAGCGAAATGTAAAAAGTAAGTTTATATGTATTTTTTGTATTAAGGATCCAAATAAATAAGTCATAATCTTAGCTTGTAGACTTCTTTGAAATACGTATTTTTTTAAATCGCGAAATTATATGTTATAGCCTATTTTTTATGCATGTTTGTAGCGTACAAAATATAGGGCACTAGGTGTAGATGGGTACATATTTGTACAAGTCATTTAGGGCACAGTTATTTTTGTAAAGTCCTTTTCAAGATAATTTTGAAATAATCTGTTTTTTAGCCTCAAAAACGATAATTCTTAATTTATTATTAATAATAGTTATAATGTTATTAGTCTCTGTAAAGAAATAAATTTTTAATAGTTCATAAAAGTACTAATTATAGTATATAATATACAATTTAAAAGATTAATTTATATAAATTTAGACAAGACCATATAATTATGCGTTTTTCCACATATGGATATGCCGATATTTAATACGTTTACATTTTATCAAATAAATACAAAAATATTTTAGCGTAATGTTTTTTAGTAATTTCTAGTTCATTTTGTAACATTTTAAAGTGATTTTACCAAGAAATTTGAGAAAACAAAGATTACGGCATAAAAGGGTTAACGTTTTTGGCGGTGAGATGTTTACTTTCTGTTCATCGCTGTCAATGACAATTTCTTAATCTTTCAGTATTAATTTACATTTAAATTCAGTACAGAATTTTCATTCTGTCTGGTCATATGTGGAAAAATTGGCCGTACTATCCGATGAGTAGCTCGCATTAACCCTGTGAGTGGCACAGCACTTTATACATAAAGTGTTGAAATGAATGAATAACACCGGAATTTAAGAATATATTTATTTGTAAATAAAAAAAAGGGCTATATATCATACACATTATAAACAGAAAATTTTATATCAAAATTATGTTGCCATTATGTCATTTTGGAATTAAAATTAACTGGTCTCATAAACATACTACCGCCCTTGAAAGAGTTAAGCGATGACCTTAATGTTAATTACAAATAAGAAATTGTGGGGTGATTTTACGTCTTCACGTCATTAACGTCGTAAACGGAGACGAATTATTGAGATTACAAAGCAAAGTCCATTTCAATAAAATATCATTAAAATATAGTCAATAATGAGACCCCTTCAGGAGGGCGCCATTTAACCACATTTAAATTTCTAATTTCAGATATTCTTTATACTATTTTCAGATTTATTTCCCAAAATATATTCTCAATCTTCTAATTTGGCAAGGCAAAGTTTACTAGTAATATATTCTGTTAATAAAAGAAGAAAATAAAATGGACCCTATATGGGACGCATACGCAAGACGTTAACCTTTTCCGGCACAGTGGTCCCACTACGGGACTTCCTAATTTTAATTCCAATTTACAATCTACACCAAGAATATTTAAAAAAAAAATTGGTTTTATAATGAATGTGTAATATAACAGGTCTTTCATTTCTAAGAAATCCGTTTGCAAATTTTGGTGTCGGTCAATCATTTGGTCCTTTTGCGAACAGAATATTTTCCGTGCCGGAAAAGGACAATACATGTCATCCGGATAACTGGAACTCCACAATCTAGCTTTCTTTTGGATTTTATATTTCACGTTATTTCTCCTATGCACAGTGTGCTCACTAAAATTCTATTCACTCGCTTGTGAATAGAACATTTTCTCATTCATACCAGAAAATTCCTATACTATTACTTTCTTTATTCAACAACGGCGAAAATTATAGTTGTGAACGTGGTATCTAGATATAGCTTTGCGGTACGCAATTCGACCGCTTACATAGACACTTAGCGGCAAACCTCACAGTTAGACTTCCTGCCCAGAAAACAGTACGAGATACACAAAACAATTGAATATATTGCCGTCTAAAGATGGTAATTCATTGGAAACACGTTTTAAGTGGTATTATGTGCATCTTGGCTGAATAAAATTTAGCTCAATATGTGGGGCGTAATTATAGATCAAGTGCGACATAAAAATTTTCAAGTTACATTCCATGAGCTGTGAATTTTTCAATATTTTTTGCGTTTAGTACCAGAGTTATTTTTTAAACAATGTGGTCTACATAGAAATTTGTAAATCTTATACTGTGATACCAGTGGGCTACTTTTTTAAAATTCAGATTTCTTGATTAGCACTACTTTATTGAAATAGTAAAATTCGCCTTATTTAATGGCCCATTAAAAAACAAAAGGGCATTTTACCGTTTCAAAAACGTGGTACCAATCAAAAAATTTGAATTTAAAAAAGTAGCCAACTTTACATTTGGGCTGGGAATAGTCGAAACATATTAAGCGAGTGAAATTTTACATCATCCTTTAATCAATTTTAAACATTTTCCTTTCTATCACTCAATTTTACTGTAGCTTAACAGAATAAATTTACATTATTTTAGATGCACCACATATACTCGCGTATAAGTCGACCCCAAATTCGGGAGGAATAACAGACTGAATACCAGTATTTTAAAAAAGTTATCTTCGTCTCACCTAAATGCAGAATTTGCTGATATTAAATAATCTGAAGATGTCTACAAGAAAATACTGGTATGCAACATATTTTTTTTCACGAATTTAGGGGTCGACTTATACGCGAGTATATACGGTATTACTATTAACCCTTCATTATGTACGTTGTATAATAAAAATATTTTCAAAAACACTTAATTAAGGGAGCTTTGACCATTTGGTCAACATTCTCACACATTGATTGGGTCAAACCTCCCCACATAAAGTTTAGCACTTCATGTTTAGCCTAATTTACTGTGCAATCTTTATGCCTGGAATGAAATCATAATATTTCTGCATTACATAAAACCTACTTACTTAAATTTGTATTATATATTTTATATGAAAAAACCTTACAAAATTTTTCTAAATAAAAGATTTTAAGCTGAAAACTCTTCACAATAGATTTTTCCACACCTTTTTCAGTTATCTGCATGAAACAAAGACTATTGTTTGAGCATTTCAGTAGCTTTGGTTGCCACCTTTTGGCAAAACTCTGAAATTATCTCAAATATGAAAACTGAAGGGTGGTCCAAGCCTCCCCTATGTCCAATCGTCCTTAGTCTCCCCTATAAATTTCTCAATAATTTTCAACGGCATACTTCTCGAAAAGGACTTCATTCGCAGCGAATTAAAATTAGTGTAAAATAATTAACCAAATGTATCCACCAATTTCTGTAATTTTAAATTCTGTATCATAAAAATGTTCAAATTTATTTCAGAAATTAAGTTACATTTTAATAAAAATGGCTTCAAATATTATCCGCATTGTGAAATGTGATAGGAAATTGTGCGAAAATTTAACTGAGTTTTATAGTAGCCAAATCACTTGTAAAACTGTTTATATTGATGCGCAGGCGTCTTAAGAAAAAAGAAAGAAAGAAAAATCCCCCGTCACGCATAGATTATAAAACCTCTCCAGAATAATATAACAAAGCTTCATTATTTAATAAGGTAATATAAGTTATCTAAATAAGCAATTTAGAAAACGCATAGCTAAGTTGAATACCCACTTTTAACTATTAGACCCGCAATCGGTAAGATATTCGAATTCTTTTGAGCAGCCGTGCATATGATGTACATTTTTTAACTCTCCACGTGGTTTGCTAAAATTTAATTCAGCTACAAAACCCAAAACACGTTTGATGTTTTATTCACACTAAGAACAAGTTGGAAATTGCTCGTCAAACGTGGCAAATGAGGTGCGTTCGTACTATAACAAATTTTATAATTATTTTTTGCACCCCATATTGTACGGAATGTATAATTTTTTTCACTTCATAAAGTGCATAGTCTTTAACATCATTAAAATACACTCCCAATATTTTTTTCCCCATTCTCCGAACACTTTTGACTGTCCCTGTAATTAAACTATACATCCGATTTTCCTAAAATTTGAAATGGCTCGACAAAATTTTGTAACAATTATTTAATATATTTAAAATTTCAGATCATTTGGAAGGCTGTAACATCATTAAAATGCACTTGCAATAATTTTTCTCATTGGCCCTAATGTAAAGAAAAACTTTTGACTGTCCCTGTAATTAAACTATACATCTGATTTTCCCAAAATTTGAAATGGCTCGAAAAAATTTTGCAACAATTATATATTTAAAATTTCAGACCATTCGGAAGGCTGTAACATCATTAAAATGCACTTGCAATAATTTTTCCCATTGGCCGTAATGTAAAGAAAAACTTTTGACTGTCCCTGTAATTAAACTATGCATCCGATTTTCATAAAATTTAAAATGGCTCGACAAAATTTTGCAACAATCTTATATTTCAAATTTCAGACCATTCGGTTGGGTAGTTTTTGCTCTGTTATATGCGGACAGACGGACGGACTGAACGACGACTATAGGTGCTACGTATTTATATAATTACGAACGCACCTAAAAATGACACTTTCAAATCTGAGCAAATCGATGTTATCATTTTCTTATGAAACGCTTAGTTTCAAATATGACGACCCAATGCTTTCAATTCTGAAATACGGGAAATACTCAGTTTCAAACAAAATTACATTTTATTCGTTAAATGTAGTAAATCTCACCAGTGTAGTTGCCTTTATTCATATTATTTCATATGTTATGATTTGGAACGAAACGCTCCTTTCAATAATATTTTATTTCATGAAATGTGGCGAACTACATTTTTATCGTAATCGCGGAAGAACACTCAAAAGCCTTCCTAATGTGATGGCAGAAGCGTACAGTTTGCTTTTTAAAGCCTTCAAAACCGAAGAATGTATGTCTTGGTAAAAGAACGACTTCACAGGTGGAATTTGCAAAATTTCATTGAAAATGTTGAAGGTAATTTCATTAGTTTTGTTGTTTCGAAATAGTTATTCCTATTTTTATTGTATGCAGACGTAATTTCTATAAGTTGTCTTAAAATTAGGGTTAGCTATGTACCATGTTGCGTACACTCTAAAAACGACATTTTCAAAACTGACCTAAAAAAAATACTCAAATCTGAGTATGTCGTATAGTCAAAATGGCTCCGAATAAAAATTACTCAAGTTTGAAAGTCGTATATACTCATTTCTGAAAACACGGACATACTCAAGTATGAGCATGCACACACTCAAGAATAAAACATCATGTGCTCATATTTGAGTATGTCCGTGTTTTCAGAAATGAGTATATACGACTTTCAAACTTGAGTAATTTTTATTCGGAGCCATTTTGACTATGCGGCATTCTCAGATTTGAGTATTTTTTGCTCAGTTTTGAAAATGTCGTTTTTATGTAGAGTGCAGCGATCGCCATATACGCGGATTTGAAATATTTTGTGTAGACTTGTGTATGATCTACAGATTTTTATATACACTACATATTAAGCTAAAATTCAATTCAGATTACAAACTTATAACACAACTAAATTGCCAATTCCTCCGATTATTATAAATATATGGTAATATATTTAGTTTCTTGCGTAAACTTGCATATGAATTTACTTACATGTTACTGGCCAAACCCGATTTCAGGCCAAACTAGTTTACCCTAACGCACATAGGATAAACTAGTTTGGCCTGCTATTTACTGGTCTGAACTAGTTTAGCTTAGGCCAATCTAGTTTATCCTAGGCCAATTCAATTTGGCGTACTGTTATTGATCCAAACGACCAGCCTGATGTCTTTATGAAAAAGACTCACGTTTTGAGCCCTTAATTGGAAAGTTGGCGAAAGACAGAAAGCGCTGTCAATTCTCTCGCCAGTCGTCATAGAATAAAGTGGTAACCAGATAGCGGACGTTTCAGGGGAGATTTTAATAACAGATTTTTTCTCCAAAATAAGATAAAGGATTTAACCTAATTTCAAAAATAGAAGAATTTTATTAAAATCCGTGATGGAAAAGGAAGAAAATAACGGAGAGGGCGATGCGTCCGACGATTGATCTTTCACTTATTGTAATATCAAGGCAATAAATATTGGAGATTTGTTTTTCTTTTTAATGAGAGTTAAAGATTTTAAATTGTGTGCTGGTGGATCAAAGAATTGGGGGAGAGGTTATCGTAAATTTGAGGAAAAATAAGAATTTACAGGATTGATTAATTATTTATTAGTATTTCAAAGTAAAAAATAAAACAACTAGGACAAAATAAAATAAAAGAAATGGGACAGAATTTTTTTAAAAAGTACTTAAAATTTTTCAAATTTGTGTGCAGGGAGAGGGGGTGTTATTGAATAGAAACTAAAATGATGATGATAAATGTGTAACGTTATTAAAATATTATTTTGCAATTCAACCTAATTGAAATTAATTTCAATTGAAATTCAATCAGCTGCAACTTGCTATTAACCTTTAATCGAAAATAAATCAAAAGAACTAATATTTTTAAATGACTTTATTATTTGAGTAAGAAGTAGTATTTATATTTGAAGACAAAATATACCACATAGTAACTTCCTTTTTATACAGTTTTTAAAAGTTTTTTAGCTTCCTACTTCCCGTAAGGCATGGTGACGTTACGGCGACGTCGTTGTGAAGTCACACTGTGACTTTGTGACCGTCGATGTGAAGTCACAGTGACTAGAATGTGAGGTCGTTATGGCCGTTTTAGAGCTCATTTGTGACGTCACATTGTGACCAATTTGTGAAGTCACGGTGAGACCAATTTGTGAAGTATGTGTCATTTGTGACGAAATTGTCATTAACACTGTGATGATTCTGTGACGACAGTGACAATGTTGTGAAGTCACATTGTGACAATTTTGTGAAAATTGTGTAATTTGTGACGATTTTGTCATTAACTTTGTGACGAATATGTGACTACAATGACAATGTTGTGACAGCGTTAAGATGCAATATATTTATTGAAAAATGAAAGAGCTATTCGAGTTCAATCGATGCACCATGGCAATGAAAGCAGGAATGATTATGAGTAAAAAAAAATTCTGAAGTTCACAGAAAAATTTCAGAATGTTTTTTTGACGATACTTTATTGAAATTTACGTTTTTTTTTTTCGAAATCCTTCGGCGAAATTCACCTTATTTGTACGATTTATTGACAAAATTTTATGTTTTTTCAGTATCATTTGACGAAATTCGCTTTTTTCACTATGCTTTGAAATTCACAAAATTCACGTTTTTCTTCAATCTCTTGACGAAATTGCGATTCTTAGATGAAATTCACGTTTTTTTCTACAACCATTTTAAGAAATTTAGATTTTTTTTGCGATCGTTTGACAAAATTCACCTTTTTTGCGCGATTTATTTACAAAATTTCGCCTTTTATGTGGTCCATTGATGAAATTCGCATTTTTTGTACAATCTTTTGACAAAATTTGATAGATGAAATTCGCTTTTTTTCCTCGATCTTTTGACGAAATTTGCATTTTTTCGCGATCCTTTGACGAAACTCACGTTTTTCTTCAATCTCTTGACGGAATTGCGATTCTTAGATGAAATTTACGTTTTTTTTCACCACCTTTTGAAGATATTTAGATTTTTTTCGCGATCATTTGACAAAATTTGCCTTATTTGCGCGATTTTTTACAAAATTTCGCCTTTTATGCGGTACATTGATGAAATTCGCATTTTTTCTACAATCTTTTGACAAAATTTGCTATTCATAGATGAAATTCGTTTTTTCCACGATCTTTTGACGAAATTTGCATTTTTTCGCGATCCTTTGACGAAATTCACGTTTTTCTTCAATCTCTTGACGAAATTGCGATTCTTAGATGAAATTCACGTTTTTTTCCACGACCTTTTGAAGAAATTTAGAATTTTTTTCGCGATCGTTTGACAAAATTCACCTTATTTGCGCGATTTATTTTAAAAATTTCGCCTTTTATGCGGTCCATTGACGAAATTCGCGTTTTTTCTACAATATTTTGACAAAATTTGCTAATCTTAGATTAAATTCGCTTTTTTTCATGATCTTTTGACGAAATTTGCATTTTTTCGCGATGCTTTTACGAAATTCATCTTTAATCAATCAAGTTATTCTTTCTTTTCTATAAACATCACAGCAAGTATTAAAAACTTAAAAGAATAATTAGGTAATATTTTCTCATTCTGCTTTTGCAATAATAAATTTACAGCAAACTGGAGCTAACAACTACAGTATTTACTCGCGTAATAGTCGCACTTTTTTGCCAATTTTTCATTGTGAAAGTCTAAGTGCGACTATTATGCGGGGAAATCTACTACACAATATTGTACACTCTAATGCTAAAACATTACTGGTATAAAAAAACACATTAAAATAAAATTAGTAACTTATCATATGTTTCCAAACTATATGCTGTTTATTAAATACCATTTTTCTTTTTATAGTAATATTTTCATAGACGTAAAATTTACAAATAATCTTTGTGAAAATTTTGACAAAAAATTCTCATAATAAATCACTTTCACTGAAGGTAGCAGTACCACTATTGTAATATGAATCGGAGTATGGAGAATCTCCGTCATTCCATAAAATGTCATCTTTGCTTCCGTCCAAAGCGTCGGAGATTAATAGTAATATTCCTTTGTACAAATGCAAGATGAGCTGGAAACCATATTTGCTTGTTTTGTTGTTTGTGCCACTAATTAAGTGTATATTCGAAAAAATGTTTTTCCACCCTCAACAGCTCGAAATTTTCTGAGACATTTTCAGACTCATTTTTAAAAGTAAAAACATGAAACTTGCTAGGAGTGATTTTTGAAGACATGTTTAACGTGCCGTGTGATTTCATTTTCAGCTCAATTAATTAGAATTTGATTTTTAAACAATTATTTTCTCAGTATGACCCTTTTTTTCATTATCAGATTGCACGCTTCGGAAAATTCGGTTCAAAACGCTAACTTTGACAGCATTTAATACAGTATTTTCTGCATTTATCAAAAAATTGAGAAGCACGGCACATAATGTAGTTTCTAAATAAGAGAATTTCCCAGTTTGATACTTTTGAGAGCAAAAATGAATTTTAAAATGAATTAGAAAATAAGCAGTTTGGATCGGAATACAACCTTAAATTATATTTATTTGCTGTTTTTATTAATTCTGCAATTACTTACTGTTCAATCTAGGCCATTTTTTAAAGTTGCAGTACCCTGCTCTTTTTAAAATGGGCGAAATGCATCCTTTTTTTTAAAAGTGAAATTCACCTTTAGTTGCAATCAGAAATTTCTTCTAAAAAACTACCTCATACAACAGTATTCCTAAATCAGTGTGTCCAAGACCTTGCAAAAATTATAGAACTTTATTTCTTCAGAAAATACAAGATATTGTTAAATCATGTCGTTATTTAATTGTATTTTTCAATTTGTAATTCATAAAATCTTTAAAAATTAATGTCACTTTATTTATCATATTAACAAATTATATACTTTTTCTTATAGCATTACGAAACACATTACTATATTACATTTCCTCATGAAGCTCTGTCATCATGCTCTGTTTTTATGAACTAGCACTTCTTTTTAATGCATTTGACTAATAACACCAAAAGCATTTTTATATGAAAAATATCAATTATTTATTCAAATAAAGTTTTGAAATTCAATAGCGATACTTTCATATAAGCAACAATCCAAGAGTTAATAGTCGAAGAAATCGCCAAAGATTTTACTTAGTTTAAGCGAGCAGTTCGATTACATGTTTATTAAATTTGTGTTTTATTTATGAACAATGTTTGATGACGTTTTTAATTTGTTATAAAGGTTTTAGAATAACGTGTGGTGAAAATTTTATATATACAGTCTGTTACAAATGCAGGTAATCATATTTACTTTTATATGACACAGTAAAATAAAAAGTAATGAAAATAATGTAAAATAGTTAGTCATTTTTATATGAATAAAGTATAAAAATTCAAACCATAAGCAAAAAATAGAAGCACACATTGGTTCATTATTACTATTATTATTTTATTTACAGGATTAGATGATAATCATAAATAACAAGCCCCCTTTAATCAATCTGTTTTCTAATAGAGTGTATAGTATAGATATTTTGAAGTTTATGCGTATAAAATCATTCAAAAAGTAAAATATTAAAAGTGTCTAGAAAAAAAATAATGAAATATATTTTACATTTTAGTTTCATTCATTCAAGTACATGGATATGTGTTTTAAAAATTAAAATCTTTCAATATAACCAAATTTAAATTCTCACTGGGTTGCATAATTTCTATATTTGTCAACAAATTAAGACACCGGTTTACTTTCAAAGCTTTTCGTTAATAATGTCGAACTGAAAAGTTCTTACCAGCTAAGGATATCTCTTTATAATTTTTTATAACTTTTTTCACATCGAATAATACTTATTGACACTGATTTTTCACTCTTAATACTACATATGTATGATATCCTTTAAATAGTACTTCTCCATTATGTAAAAATTTCCTATTTCTTCTAAATAGAATAAACAATCTTCTTTTTTTCCGAACATATATTAATTTTTAAATAAAAATGTGCAACGCAAATTGTTTGAGACAATCAAAAAATTTTATTCTATAAAAAGGCCTTTTTATTTAGTACGTTAAATACATTTAAATATTTGCTAATTATGTTAAACTTTGATTATAATATTTTTATATGTCATTTTAAAGTTTGAGAAAACATGTGATTTTAACCTATAATATTTTAAAAGAAAACAAATCTGATTAAAATAAATTTATATAACTGATATTAATCATCTGATTAAAATTGTTGAGACAGTTATTTATTTCAATAAATTAAATAATAAATCTACTAAACTGTAGTAGGTTAATGAAGTGTTTATAAGAAAATACTAAAAGCGTTATAATTTAAAGAAAAGCAAACTCTGGAATAAAATATTTTTTCATACCTTTTTTTTCCCCTTAACGTCATTCTTTAAATTCCGATGTAATCCATGTTTTAGGAAGAACAAATTTTGGCAGTAGAAAATATGTCAATAATACATACACTAGCAATGATGGTAATCATTTAAACCACACCAAAGCTAGTGTAAATATCTCGAACTCATATTTTCGTCTAAAGTATGACCTTGGGATGATTATTCCTATGAATTTTTTAGGTTAAATGTTTTTATCTGACAGACTGCATGTTCATAACGCTACCTATTGTCCAGCAAAAAACCCCATCTGCCTGTTCCAAAGGTTAAACGCAATATGTTGTTTTTAATAGTTTTATCGTCTGCGGTTAGCACTGTTTTGTTTATCAAAGCAAGAACAGATGGCTTTTCCGTTTTTATACATTTATATGATATAATATTTTTATAAACTTACTTCCAATTAAAATTTCTTGTTTGAAGAATTTTTTGATGCATTTAACTTTTTTTTATGTGTTTCAAAATAGTTCAAGTTTTGTAAAGCTATTTAAGTTTTGCAAAACAAAAAAAAATATGAATAATTAATTACGCCATGAGTTTTACATATATTTTGTATACAGTGAAACCTCCCTGTGCAACCACCTCCATTAAGCAACCACCTCCATTAAGCGACCACCTCCCTCAACGACCATTTTGTCATAGAACGAAATTTATTCCCATAGGCTCAATACTAATTTTACCTCCATTCAGAGACCATTTAAGTTGAACTGCCTCCATGAGCGACAAATTTCTTTGAAGAAAATGAAATAAATTCCGCTTTTTCCTGGTCGCTTGAAGAAAGTTTTATTAGAAAATTAATTCCTGAGAGCGCATTATTCATCAAACTTCTAAAGTTAGTTTAGAATTTTTTTTAAATATTTTATTCCGATAACTTTTAAGTGTTTAAACACCTTTGTGCCTCTTTAGGCAATGAATTTAACTCTGATGACAAATTAAGAATGGCGGTCAATAAACTGCCGTGCACTATTCTGTCAAGAAACTCTAAAAAAAAAAGATAAATTAATGAAATCGTCATTATTTGCTCCCGTCCAAAAAAAGAAAAACAAATGCATTTATTTACTGAACTTCGAAAGGACTTGGAAATAAAATCTATAAAAGATAAAACCGTAAAATCACAAAAAACGTCAATATATTCATTTTTTATACTCTGCAGTAATTAACTTATGTAATTAACTTTTGTTTTGAAACCTAAATTTTCATATTTTTTCAAAATGTGAAAAATAAATTTTAGTAACATTAATTGTTACCTTTTTTTAACAATTAAAATCTAGATTTAAACGTGACCTCTATTAAGAGACCACCTCCCGGAGCGACCAATTTTTATTTGAAAGGAACGTGGTCGCTTTAAAGTGGTTTTACTCTATTTTATTTTATATTCAGAAAAAGTTAAATTTATTTAAAAAATGTGAAACAAGTAGCCAAATTTATTTTTTAAGAATAACTTAAAATAATTAAACACTAGCAGAAAAATTTATTACTGAAAATATGCAAGTGTTTTTATTTCTTATAATAAAGCATTGCTTTATTACAAATTACAAAACTCCGTCCTTTCCCATACCCACACACAATTTATACATACAATAATTTATAAATAAAAACCATTTTCCCGGATTATAGAATACAGGAAGAAAACATTTTCTTATTATTGAAATCTCTACAGTTAATACATTTTTCTAGATTGACCACTAATAACACCAAAAAACATTTTTATATGAAAAATATCACTTATGTATTCAAATAAAGTTTTAAAATTCAATAGCTATACTTTCATATTAGCAACATTCCAAGAGTTAATAGTCGTAAATATCGTAAAATATTTTACTACCTACAACAGTTTTTTTTTAATTCAAAAAGTTTTAGTAGTCTAAGCGAGCAGTTTGATTACATGTCTATTAAATTTGTGTGTTTTATTTATGTACATTTTTTGGTGAAGTTTTTAATTTTGTTGTGAAATATTAGTCGGCAGTGATGTAGTCGTAAAAAAAAACAGAGGGCATACGCTCTAAGCAGAGGGTATACGCTCAAGGAAGAGGGTATACCCTACAGTGTATATACTATAGGTTTTTTGAGAGACAGAGGGTATACGGTGTTCCTTAAACAAACCCAGAAGGTATACGGCGTATACCACCGTATACCCTCCACTACATCCCTGTTAGTCGGAAACAAACACTGAATTATTTTTATTGTTTGATGTGGAAACTTTTAATCTTAACATATGTTTTGTTTTATTGCGAGTTTACACTGCGAGTATATGGTAGGGTTTTTTTGTCATATAATGAGACGTACGTTACATGTAATGACATAACAGTGACGTCACAATTTTTTTTAATTGACAGAAAATTATCTTTTACAGTAAGTAACATGTTTTGAAGAATTTTTATAACTTTTAAAAGTTTTCTAAGAAGTTCACATATCAGTCACAGTGTGACATCGCTGAGTGGTGGCATTTTGGTCACAGTTGTGACGTGACCACAGTGACTTACAGTGACGTCACAATGACGTCACTGTGACTATGCATGCTATGAGGGTTATATCAGAATTTGACACATGTGCACAGAAATTTTTGTCGTAAGGAGAAGTTATGAAAGACAATGAAATTTCTCTGATGAGTGCTGCAATCAGATATTCGGTTTCTACGGGTCACGGTAGCTGCAGTTGTATGAAAATGTGTGCATTGCAAGAAATATCTCGTAAGAAGAGATTATTACTTTGTAATACGAAGTGCCATAGCAGTGTAGTTTGTACTCATATGTGAGAACGTATTAAGATGTGAGTAGCTTTATAATGCGTACTAAGTCATAAATAATATAATGTTTGTTACTTATGAAAAAATTTGTAAATTTGATTTGCTATCCTTTCGTAAAAAGATTGCATTAATAGGTGATTGTCAGTTTTCAGTTTTGAAAAAATTGAAGTTGCTCGCTCTTATTAGACATAAGCTAAGACATAGGCCAAAATCAGTAAGCCTTAGCCTAAAACTTTTAGTTATAAGCTATAAGACGTAATAGACTGATCCACAAAGGGAAAAAATTAGTTTTGCATAATGCGACTAATTTAATGAAATATGTTCTATATAAGTATTGAAATATTTCTAAAGCTCATAGTATTTTCAACACGAATATTAAGCATATGGAACATATTTTGTAACTAATTTTAATTAAATATGTTCTACGCATAAATATTTTTAAAGCTAATAGTATTTTTAAAACTAATATCAACCATATGGAAGTTATTTTGTAATCACAAATGTCGGCGAAATAGGGAAGATTTGGGGGGGGGGATTGCTCCCCCCCTGATCGGATAAAATATTTTATACAGGAGTGATGGCAATACTACTTTGCACAATGTTGGAGCCGGGACGGTCGTTTGGATAAATAACAGTACGCCAAATTGAATTGGCCTAGGATAATCTACATTGGCCTAGGCAAAATTAGTTCAGACCAGTAAATAGCAGGCCAAACTAATTTATCCTATGTGCGTTGGAATAAACTAGTTTGGACTAGGAAAAACGCATTTATCCTACATGCGTTAGGATAGTTTGGCCTAAAATCGGGTGAGCCCCGTAACATATACAAGCATATCTTAACGTATACTAACTAAGTGTAGTGAAGCTGAAACATACATGCATAAACAATTTTTTTTTAAGGAAAAGCAAAGCAATTCGAACTCATAGACAGCAATGCTTACGATTTTTTTGTGTGAGAATATGAGCCATAGAATTTACGCGCACCACGTACTATACTAAAATTTGGTTAAGGGATTAAACTCAAAACGCAGAACGTACTTTCAGGGATTATCGGTTATAGACGTTAGTATAATCGAATTCTTTTAGATGTCTCGGTAAACGGAGACATAAATGCTATGTACTGTTCTTTATTCAGGAAGTATCTTGTAAAGCATTTTAGGAATGCACACCAATTTCAATATTGTTAAAATAGTGTAACATTATTATAATGCACCGCAAATGATTTTCCCTGATTTGCCATAACATAATGGAATTATTTTTGTGATCCTGAAATTGAAGTATAATGCTACACATTCCATTTTCAAAAATCCCTGCCGGCTCGGCCTACAGGCACATGTAGATTTCGAAGTTAAGCCCTAATTTCAACACAAACAAATAAATCATGACTAGAGATCAACCCACTTTAACAATTTTATCCGGTCGCTTTTGACGAGTTTTTAATTTCATTTTTATATAAGAGCTGGTTTTATCAGAATCTTATTAAGGCGGTATTAAAAAATATATACTTTTCCATGCTCAACAACGAAATTTTCTCACGCATTTTCAGATTCATTTTAAAAGAAAAAACACGAAACTTGGTGACGGTATTTTTGAAGAGACTTATAAGCGACCTGTGTATTTTTTTTTCGTTCAATTAATTAGATCTTGATTTATAAACAATTATTTTCTCAGTAGGACGATATTTTTCGTTTCCAACACAATCGCTTCCGGAAATTCGATTCAAAATGCTGAATTTGATATCATTTTTTAAAATATATTCTGTCTCTATCAAAAAATCGACCATTACGGCTCATTATATAGTTTCTGAATAAGAATTAGATGCGTTTGAGAGCAAAAATGAATTTAAAAATGAGTCAGAAAATAAGCAATTTGGATTTGGGTACACCCTTAATACGATGATTTTTTATTCAACCGCTATGTATTTTTAATTTGTTGTTGCTGTAAGAATTGATCCTATCAAAAAATTGTCAGTATAAAAGTTGTAGATAATATTAAGAAGATATATAATAAATTCATGTGGATTTTATATCTTGTGAATTGACGAAGTTATGGATTTTTTTCTTCTTCAACTCACCCCCTTTTTTGTTTTCGTATTTAAGATTTTTTTGTGGTACGAATTGGTCCTATCAAAAACTTATCAATTGAAAAGTTGTAGATAATATTAAGATTCATAATAAATTTAATTAGATTTGATATCTAGAGAATTGACGAAGTTATGATTTTTTCTCTCCCCAAAATCCTATTTGTTTTTGCCCCTTGAGCCCATTTTTTATTTTCTAAAAAATCTGCCATGCATAAATTTTTGGCCCTTTTTTTAGAAGTAATAATAAATTTAAACTGATTAGATATGCATTATAATTAAGAAGTTATGGGGTTTGGTTTTTGATTTTCACATAAACCCCTCCCTATTACCATCCCCTTGGTCCGATTTTGCTCGTTAAGGAACATGACTGAGATTTTATGCCCCTTTATCTTATGCGTTAGTTTGGAAGAGATTTGTGCAAAATTATGGAAGTTATCGTATCTATAAAAATATTATATACAGTGGAACGCCGATTTTACGTAACCCGTTTCGTACGTTATTTTTCGTTGGTCCTAAAAAATTTCTATTTCGATAATGTTAAAAGTATCTCGATTTTACGTCATTTACATTTAACTTTTTCCGCTTGGTACGTCATTTTAGGTGAAGTACCTCTTAAATTTTTATCTTCTTTCACTCATGGAAAATTTTCAAAAGAACAAAAGTTCATTCCGGGTGGTCAACTGGCTGTTTGCTACCAAAACAAGTTCTTCCCCTCGCCTTACCACAATCGTGGGAAAGTAACGATGAACTACTATTAGTCCACCAAGCACTTGACCACACCTGCGTCACGAGATATCGTTAGGGGGGATAATTCTTTATCCGTCGATGATTCATTTCAATTTCAACCCTCAGCAGAGTCGTTTTCTTTTGCTATTTCTTAGTGATTGCCAGTCAAAAGTAGGATGTCAAAAAGAAAATGTTTTTTCGTAGCCGAAATGGCAGAAATTATCGAAAAATCCAAAGTTTTTAAACGAACTAAAGTTGATCTCGCAAAATCATTGGGCATCGCTTATTCCACGTTACAAACCATCCTAAAACAAGAGGTCTCTGTGGAATTAAAATCTGAAACACTGGGAAATTTGTCAAAGAAAAGAAAAACATTGAAAACCTCTCCTTTTCATGAACTGGAAAATATTTTGTTTGAATGGTTTAAACAAGCCCGTGCAGCCAAAATTCCAACCAGTTGCTCAATTTTGAAAGAAAAGGCGCTTGAAATTTCTTCTCGACTTGAAATGCAGAATTTCACGGCATCCAACGGTTGGATCGACCAATTCAAGAAGAAGCATAATTTGTCTTACAAGTTTATTTGTGGTGAATCAGATGCAGTAAATACTGCGATTGTTGAGGAGTGGATGGAAAAAACGTTGCCTCCTCTTGTGTGTAATTATTCAAAAAACACATCTTTAACGCAGATTAGACTGGATTGTTTTTTAATTTCTTCCATGATAGAACATACACCATGAAAGGAGAAAAGTGTCATGGTGGGAAGCTATCAAAAATGCGATAACAGTTTTGTTATGTACGAATGCAGACGGAACTAAGAAGCTAACACTCTTTGTGATTGGTAAATCCAAGATGCCCCGATGCTTCAAAAACATCAAAAGTTTACCTACAGATTATAATGCCAACCAGTCTGCTTGTATGAACCCAAATCTTTTTGAAGATTTTGCTAGAAAATTGAATAAAAAAATGCGCTTGCAAAAACGAAAAATAATTTTATTCGTATACCAGTGCTCTGCTCTTGCTGATCTAAACTTAAAGAATGTGCGTATTGAATTTTTCCCACCCAACTGTACCAGTTTACTTCAACCTTCTGACTTGGGAATAATCACATCCTTCAAAATGAATTCTAGGAAGCAACTGGCAAGAAAAG
Organism: Maratus speciosus; assembly: GCA_963932465.1. Classification (NCBI taxonomy): domain Eukaryota; kingdom Metazoa; phylum Arthropoda; class Arachnida; order Araneae; family Salticidae; genus Maratus; species Maratus speciosus. Next base: position 226,797 of record CAWVRF010000209.1, on the reverse strand, counting down.
CCCTTCTTCCCCTTGATTCTGGTGAGTTTAAAGATGCTTGGAAAACGAAGATAAATGTGCTCGACGCTCTTCACTTGATCTCATCGGCATGGGATACTGTAGAGGAAAAATGCATTTCAAATGCTTTTCGGAAGGGAGGATTTTTGAAGTCTGATATTAACGTTGAAGCGCCGCCAGAGGAGCTCGCTACGGAAGAGTATGCAATAGAGGATGAATTTATACTTGCAGAAATCAATGTTGATGAATACATTGATAGCGATAAAGATGTTATCACTACCACAGATATTCAGACTATTTCCGATTTGATTTCGCAAGATGAAAGTGAGGATGATGATGAAGATTCAGAAGATATCGCGCCCTTATCTGTAGAGGCCATTGGGAGTTTAAAAATTTTAAAGAAATTTTTAATAGGACATGAAAATCAAGAAAAAAATTTTGCAAAAACTCGCATGTATCGAAAACAGTATATGTGAAATTGTACATAAAAAATAAAAGCAGTCAAAAATAACAGATTTTTTTAAGTACTAATGAGATATTGGTAAGTTTATTTTTGTTTGTTTTCTTGAACTATTTTTCTCTATTTGACCCATATTTTACGTTTTCCCGTATCGTACGCTTTTTACTGCTGGTCCCATAAAAAACGTAAAATCGGGGTTCCACTGTATCTATGTATACCGTGTGTCCCAAAAATGACTGATGTATTTTAAAATGCAATAACTTGCAAACGGTGACAGATATTAAAAAAATTCTTGCAGGAGTGTTATGTAAGATGTCAGAAGTTTTTATGCTGTGATTCTCAGTTTTAGTTACAAATAGCATTGATAGATGGCGCTGAAAGCAATAACCGTTAAATATAGGCTCGATTTTTTCGGCCTCTCTCGTCTTCCATCCGAAAAAATGAGATTAAAATGTATTGAATGGATTCCGAAGTACCAAAAATTGGGTCTGGACTGAGCGCCTATTGATCTCAGTGCCATTTATAGTTTGAAATTCGAACTAAAATCAAGAATCACAATACAAAAACTCCGACATCCTACATAACCCTCCTGGTAGAATTGTTTTAATATCTGACACCGTTTGGAAGTTATTGAATTTTAAAATCGATCAGTCATTTTTGGGACACGCGGTATATATATATATATATATATATATATATAAATGTTTACTGAGGGTGTTTTGGGTTCTAGTAGTCATGATCAATCTAGATCTGCAAAAATTTGCAGAAATTCCAATATAGGGGAGATTGCAAATAGGTACTATTTCATACGAAATCTACCTAATATCGAGTATGCCATAATAAACCGCAATGACGCATATAAAAAACGCGACTCTTCGAGCAAGAGCACGGTCAGACAGATGGACCGAATTTTAATGCACTTTTCAAGTATGTTGAAAAAAAAAAGTATTGAAATCGTTGCAGTAGCTCCTGAGAAGGGCAAATGCTGTTTTATCCAGAAAAATAAGATCTTACTGGAAAGTAAGACCTGCCTCGAAAATAAGAATAAGTATTCAACTTAAAAAAAAATAGTCCTTGTACTATAAAAGTTTAACCAAAATTAGGAATAACCATATCTTAAGTCCTTATTTTCTTCTGTTAAAAGGGTTTCGTTAAAGTTTAATTCTCCTTTATAAATTGGTGTACATCAGAAAAAAATAGTGAAATTTAGTTAACTTTCATAGGATATAGAGTAATAAAAAAGTGCTAATAAAGGTAATTTAAAATTTATACGAAAAAAATTATACAAGTAAAACTATACACCATCAGAGCCTGTTTACTAAAGGTGCAAACTTCCTCCAGTAAGTTTTAATAAAAATTTCCGCCTTATTTAAACGCCGTGTTCATGCAAAATTTCTGTCATGAATGTCAATCAATAATTTCTGAAATTTCATGATGATTCATAAATTTCTGGCATGTGCTAGTGTTTATGCGAAATACTGATATAAATAGCAGTGCTATCAGGTGCGATGCAGTAGCCTATCTTGAGTCATTTTCTCTATCGTACGCATGACAATCCGTCTGTGGAGACAAGAATGTTTCATGAATTATTTTTCAGAAGAATGCCTTCACGGCCAGTTTTAAGAATTTTAAATTTATTAACATATTTGCTGTATACTTTTTCTGGTGTTAAAGATTTTCTAAATTTACTTTCTGACAGTTAACTGAAAAAAAATAGTGATGGGCAAAGTGAATGATTTTGATACCCGAGTGAATTTGGGTCATTTGGCATGCGCAAAAGTACAGTTGCCAACATTCCTATTATTTTTTTCAATTTTTACCAGAAATTTTGTTTATTATTCATGCAGAATTTCTGCTATAAATAGTATTGCCAGGTGTCCATCATAAATAACGGCTCCAAATGCCCTAAACATAACTAATTTCTGAAGTATTTTTTTTAATCTTTAATCGCAGATAATTCTGCCATTAGATAAAGCGAAGAAAATTGCTTTAAAATATTGGTGTCCAGAGCAGTTGAAACACCGATTTACGAAAACGCCTGGCAACACTCTTATGAATAAGCCAAAATTTCTATTCCTTTTTAGCTCACAGGCTATCAAAGGCTGAGAGCTAATGTGCCTGCAGATTCTGTACGTATGCATGTATGTATGCATGCATGTACGTAACGCGATCACTCTTGATAGAAATATTCGATTTGCTTCAAATTTTATATAAAGATTCATTTTGATAAGGCGCTTTCCTGATTAGTTTTGAGGGTTCATTAGTTAAGTTTAAAAAGGGGAAACGGTGGCTAACCCCAGCCCCCTTTATTTAGATAAATGGGTTTTTCATGCAGAAATATCCGATTTGATTCAAGTTTTGTATTTAGGTTTATTCTGATACGGTGCTTCCTTGATTAGTTTTGGGGGCTTATTGCTCAAGTATAAAGGGGGGGGATGGGGGCTGATCCCTTCTTAATTTAAAAAAATGGGTTTTTCATGCTGAAATATCCGATTTGTTCAAATTTTCTATTTAGGTTCATTCTGCTAAGTCGCTTTCCTGATTATTTTTGGGAGTTCATTGGTTAAGTATAAAAGGGGGAGAATGGAGAGATACCCCACCCCCCTTAATTTAGATAAATGAATTTTTCATGCAGAATTATTCGATTTGCTTCAAATTTAGTATACTGGTTTATTCTGATAAGGCGCTTCCCTGATGAGATTTGGTGGCTCATTGGTTAAGTATAAAGATGGGAAACAGAGGGGTGTGGGCTAATCCTCTTTAATTTATTTTTCGAGGGCATTATTCTTTGAAATAAGAGTATAATATACAATTAGTGTGAATAGCCTGTGAGCTCAATGCTTACAGTTTAAATGGGCACTTTCCTTTTTAGGGTTTCGTTCATCTGACGAAACCCTATTCGTCTCACTCCTCTGTCTGTCCGTCCGTCTGTCACAGAGCCAGTTCTCAGAAACTGTGTATGTTGGAGACTTGAAACTTTGCATACTTATAGCTGAACACCTCACATCAAACGACAAATCCTAAAATTTTGAAAAAGTCGTAATTAACGGCCGTTATTAATTAAAAAAACCCAATTACAAGATCGGAAAGGCATTCATAATTCAACAAAAGCATGGATTTTTTATCAAATTGCAAAAACGATCTCTTTCCACAGATTAAAAACAGGTGTCATCATTATCTGCAGACGTATTGGCACCCGAGCGATTTAAGCAGATCACGTGGTTTTTCGTACTAGGATTTTTTAAGCGAATTTTAAACTTTTAAATTATTAAATTTTTTGATTAATTTTTTTTACATCCGGACGTAAAAATTTTCGCTGATTTCATCAATGCCATTTCAATCTTCTTTCTTAATTACAAGCTGAGATCTGGGAACACGGCAGTGCGTCCGCCAAGTTCGCACAAGCCGTAAGCTACCTTTTCTTGAACCATTTCGGCATACTTTTCACCCCCTCATAACGTCGTTTTAGGGAGAGATATAGAATTTTTTCTTTTATATACATGCTCGTATGGTCAAACTGAACTAAGATTCCACGATTTCATGTTTCTATATTTAGTAGTTTTCGAAATATTAAATTCCGAAAAAGCGTTTTTTTGTCATTGACTCACTTCGCATCATCAAATAACTAAGGTACTTCTAAAAGTCGTAGAATCATGAAATTTCACAAGTAAGTCGGGTTTGTAGCACAATTAACCAGAAAAATCTGAAAACACAGAATTTCCGCCTCTAAACCCTTCAAATAGGGGGTGTTCATTTGGCCGTAAACAATTCCTTGTGCCAATGTTGGTCGCCAAAACTCGATTACAGAGTTTTGAAGGGGGTCACGTGATTTCAATCAGAATAACATTTTATATATATGCTTTTCCAAAGATGTTTGTTAAATAGAAAAAATGAATATACCTAAAAATTTTAATCAGTATAGGTTATGATATATTCACAATATTAAAACAATAGCACATTTAACAAAATATAATCGCAGTTCGGTACTTTTCCGATATAGTAGCCTTGGCGAAATAGAAAAAATTGCCTTGACGAGAAAAGAAATTTAGTAATAACGCATTTTCTGGCAACCTATTTACTGTTTCATATACACAAGCAATTTTTTCCATATGTATACAATTTATTTGATGTAAGGAACCCGTTTATTTATTTTTATATACAGACAGAAATAATTTGTGCATAAAAAACTATATTTTATACATGTATAAATAAAATGTTTATATGTATACTTACATATATGGACAACATAAAAGTTCATCAGGTTTGTTTTCATAGTTGTTTATATCATTTGGCAACATATCTCAGTTTCTGAAGTCCGAATTGCGCCAAGATTTAAAAAAAAAATGCCAAGGTCCCTATAGTGGAAAAATATCCTAATTCCATATGAGTGTTTAAAAATCTTCTTTTAATTAAATGAAATGTGTAACTAATAAACTGTCTTTAACGATGTGCGACAGATGCGGCGTCCGAAGTCCGCTGCTAATGTTATTATATTGTATTATTAGCCTACTTACTGTTAATTTATTGTTAATTTTAAATCTTTAAAAGAAAGATTATAGTTATAGATCAGATATGTTGGTTGCCAAAACTCGATTACAGAAAATTAGCCTGAGTTATAAAGGTGTTACATGATTTCAAGCTGAATGAATTTTCATATGCTTTTACAAAAATCTTAATAAGGCAAATCTTTCAATTTATTTGTCCATCTTTCTATCTTTTACTTCCTTAACACTAGAACGCCCGGAAGGAGTCGATCCGACTCCAACCATATGATTAAATGTCGGCTGGAACCAGAAATTCATTCATAAAATAAGTTAAATTTAAACTACGCAGATTTACTTTAAATAAATCAATCAAATAATTTTAAATAAAAATTCTCATGTCAAATATTTTTATGAAACTTGAGTAAAATTTCCGGGCGTTCTAGTGTTAAAAGAAATTTTATTAAAGACCGGGAGGCGTCTGCACAGATCACCACCTCATCGAGTTGACAGCTGAAATTTTAGGATTAGTTAAATATTGATTAGCGTATTGAAATGTAACTGGTCTGCCAAGTCATATCTTTGTGAAAACCACCTACAGACCGGATTTTACGGGTTAATTGGTGGATTTTCCATTGTGTTTTCCTGCACCCATTCCTCCATGTTTCCAAACTTTTGGATGCAGGAAAATACAATAGTAAACCTATCAGTTAACCACTAAAATTAGGTCTTCAAGTGGTTTCTACCAAGATATGACTTAACAGACCTGTTGCATTTAAATATGCTAATCTAGTTTTAACTAATCCTAAAATTTCAGCTGTAAACTCGATGAGGTTATGGCGTGTACAGACGCCTCCCGGTCTATTATAAATGTCGGAATTCTAATCTCAATAGCATTCTGGTCAATCTGGCAATTATCCTTACTATATATGGAACACTATTCCTTTAAGTGCGTTTTAATGATGTTAATGAACTTATGCATATGCATCATACATATTATACATATGCATATAATACGTAATACATTTGCATCATACATATTATAGGTATGTGTATAATACATAATACATATGCATCATTATGACGTGAGAATAAACAAAACATTTTTTGTCGCCAAATTTGAGAATTGACATGATATATTACCAAATTTTGCGAAACTTTGCTAAATGTCGCCAAGCTTGGCGAATATTTGACGCTAGTGGCTATTTTTAAATGAGTTAATTATTAATGCGAGCCATCTATTTTTATTTTTCCGCATTTCATCTGAATAGTTATATGATATAACGTACTAATATTTCCAAAGTGCTAATAGTTTCGTCACTGCCCAAAGCCTCTGCTATTGTTATTATATTGTACTGTTATTATACTTACTGTGACTATATTGTTAATCTTTACACCGCTAAAACTTCTGTATTATGTAAAGAAAATTTACGGAAACTATTAAACCATTTAAACTGCCAGTTCTCCTTATGATTATTATAATTCTATAATATGTAACATGTTAATCGATATGTACGTTAGAATGAATCTTCTATAATCCGGTTCCTCGCATTTTAGTTTTCAGGTTTCAAATAAAATTAGCTAAAATCTTAAAACCATGGCACATTGACTAATTGTTCAACACGATCAGATGAGAAGAATGGTAGATTTTCAAATGGATCATAGCAGTGAGCCGGTAGACCTTCTATTCTTCCGTAATCGAGTCTATTGAAAAGGTTAACGTGAAAAAAAAGATATTAGCATCAATATGGTTTAATACAAGTGCAGATATTGTCAAAGGATTTCATAAGAACCATTTCACTTGTACACAGTTGTATCAGTTAAAATACAACAATTGGCAGTGAGCCCAATTAGAAAAGATTACTTAATAGGTTCAAAAATTTCCGCATTAGAGAACGAATCGTAACTGCTAAGGAAGCATGCATAATTGAGTTAAGCGATATTTGTCACGAAAGATGAAATACATAACAACACAAAATATATGATGTGCTTCCGTGATTGTAAAGAGTTCTTGATTTCTCTATCAAAAGCTTCCGACGCACAGTGGGGCAAGAAGCCTTCAAATCTGGCAAAAAATCGAAAAAATGAAATTCTAGTTTGAACTTCCGACATACGTCAATTTAATAGAGCAGATATCAGTAAACATCTGCTTAGTATTAAAAAGTTTGCAAAGTTATCTTGGTCGTCACTAAAGTAAGAAGTTAAACTGCATATCGTACGATGATAATAAATGAAAAAAAAAATCAATAATTTTGTTCCAAATTCGTTATTTAATTTCGCTGTAATAATTTAAAAATAATAATTTTTGACTATGAAACCTTCAACTTCAGGTATCTAACAAAAATACAATAACTTTTACTTTTTTTATATATGATTTTTATAGACAAAGTGACACTTAGAATATATAATAGTCAAATTTTTTAAAAAAATTAACAGTGTCTACAAACATTGAAGGTTTTAGTTATGAGTTAAAGCGGGTTAAGTGTCAACTATAATTTTGTCTACTAGGTTTGAGTTTTAGGATGGTAAATATGTCGGAAAACTTTGCTCCTTTTTGCCCCTTTTTTAATTGTATGGTCCTTTTTATAGTTAATCATACTCAATTTTTAGTTAGTGTACATACATAAACATGATTACAAATTGTTTTTTTTTTTTAGAGACGAATTTAAATACATTATATATTACCAGAAGAGAACTTCTGAATACTATGAAACGAATGACCTCCGTAAAAGACCTCCAGAATAGGACAAACTGCGAACGTAGTAGTTCTATAGACTTAAAAAAGAAGCTAAAATATTTTAAATTTCAATATAAATTCCAATGGGCAAAAGCCTCTCGAGACAAGGATAATGCAGTCGGTAAAGGAAAAGATTTTTAGAATTAATAAGGAGTGGCTTGACAAATCGCTTTCATTTCCTCGATTTGAAAAACAAACAGAAGCGGCATTGAAAAGCAAACGTGGCCGGCCTCATATTCCGTTTGAAATGTGTTCTGAACAATCAGAAAGATTAAGAGCAAAATGATTATGCGATTCTAGTTCGACATCTTCTTTAGTGTACGCGACATATATGAGTTTAAGATCTGAAGGACAGATTCAGGCCTCAAACGTTTTAAAATATATAACTGCAAGTCCAAAGCGAGCTATCAAATATCAAAATGCTTATACAAAATCTGTAAAATCGCAACAGCATTTGTCAGGAGAAGATGCTCTGACTGTATTAACAGACGCGAAATTATCTCGCGAACAGTTTAATGTCATTAGAAGTCCCCAGAAAAAATTTCCCGCTTACAAAATTGTGCAAGAGGCAAAAAAAGAATGTTATCCTGAAAACATCGCAGTAACAGAAATTAGTGCATCAGTTGCATTACAGGCTCTTCTAGATCATACTTCAGAGCGCTTGTTACAAATACCAGAGCCTGTTATCGCTTGAAAATTAATAATTAAAGCAGTTGTACCTTATATTAAAGTGGGGTTTTGACGGGTCTTCGTGACATAGCTCATTCAAACAATCTTTCTGTGACTCGGAAGCCAGTGATTCAGTCGTATTTATTACGTCTCTAGTTCCACTTCGAATGATATCTGAAATAAGAGTTATACCAGTTTTTTTACATTTTTAAGGCGATATTATGGATGATTTATAAATATTTAACTTGTAAGAAACTATCTTAATTTCTTGTTTTTAACTTATTTTTGTACAGAAAATATTTGAAAAAGCTTTGTAAATTAATTAACCCTTTAGTGGCTTTGCATATATGCAAACAACAATGTTTTGAATTTAATAGATATTTTTATTCGTATATACCTAATTCACACCAGAAAATTAAAATAACTATATCTGCTTTAATTGATAACAGACAGTCCCTATTTAAATAAAGGGAAATTAACCATTGAAACTTTTCTGGTGTAAAGTCAGATTTTCTGAACTACGTAATTTCTAGAACGTGTTCTATCATGGGAATTAAAGGGTTAAAGGTTAGGTTTTATAAAATAAATAATTATTTAAAATAAGGTATTTGGAGACATACGTAATAAAATATTTACTAATTTGGAATATTGCTGATGTGCAACAGAAGAAAAGATTGACGTATTATATGAAAAACGTATCTCTAATTTTTTCATTATTTTCCCTGTGTAATAAACCTTTCAGATATATAATTTTTTCGAAACAAAATAAAAAATCGCGCATTTAAGGGTTAATAAATTACTCTATAGCTTATGTAAAAGTTTTAAGTTTCACTACGTAAAATATATAAAAGAATGCATGATGTGCTTTTTTTGTTCAAAGTAAATTTTATTTATTGCCAACTTTGGTGGTTCCCTGCCCCACTGTGCGACGTGGCAAAAGAATGGGCAAGTAAATTAAATTATGAATAACAGTAACATGATGCAACGTTTAACATGGAATTAATACGGTAAATACTGCTTGCTAGAGGCGGCTAGTACTTTAATATATAAAAAAAATAAAGTATAAATTTGTAAAGCTCAATAAAATAAATTTAGGTATTTTTATGTTAGCCGGGCGCAAGTGGCAAATCGCCAAATACTGTTCCCAACTCCCCCCATTGTTCATATTGCATTCATTTCATTTAAAGATATATACTTTTCAGTCATCTCATTTAAAATAGATGCATTTCCCTCATTTTATTTAATAAAATATTTAACATAGAAATAATTAAATAAATAAATAAGAAATAATAACGTAAACCAAAATATTTTATTTGAAAATCAAAGCATTGTTTCTAATTTACACATGTGAAAAATGAAAACTGCTATTGGCGAAAAAACAAAAGGCTAATGAGGAGATTTGCTCTCGGCTAGCATAAAAGTAAAGAAATTTAAGTTTTTTCATATTAATATAGTTTAGAATAACAGATTTGAAAAAACATACAAAAAGTAGTGATATCCCAACAAAAAGTTTTCGTTAAAAAAAAAAAAAAAAAAAAAAAAAAAAAAAAAAAAAAAAACGCCAAGTTCTCCTTAATGTTTCGGCCAGAAAAAGTAGTGATATCTGAAGTTCGCACAAGTTAAAAGCCAAACATCCCAAATCTTTCATTGAAAATGGCTTCCTGCGTCTTGGCCGTTAATGCCTTCGAGAGAGTTTTTCAAATTTTAAAATATGTACCAATGAGCTACATGCCAATTACATTTTTTGATTATTTTAGGCATTTTGTGGCACAGAGTACAGAAATAAAATACACATTTGAAAAAAGCATTTAAACAACTTCAGTCTATTTAAATGCTTAGAAATTAAAAGTAACAAAATACTTGTATTCAGGAGCCCTAATTGCTAAAACATAATTAGTATAAGTTTTTATCAGTTTATAAATCAAATACCTCTTAATGTATGCAAACAAACTGTATTAAATGTTCAAACGAAATAAATCTCTTTCGTCAATACACAAGATTTCAATATTATACAATAAAATATAATGTAACATATTGTAAGATTTGAAGTAAGTAAATTTTGTTTTATTTCTTGGGTTTTACGTTAATGACTTTAGCTTTAGACCGTACAAAATGGCAATTAAACCACAAGTGGACTAAATGATCTGTAATCAAAACTAATGTTTGTTGAAACTCAATGGTAGTTATCAGAAATCTTTTACTTATAATGTCTTTATGTGAATTCGCCTCTTTGCATTCTCATATTACTTTTAATATTTAAATAATTCATAAATGTGTAATTTCTCAATCATTAATTTTGAAATGCTGTAGAAGGCATTAACGGCCAAGTCGCAGGGAGCCATTTTCAATGAAAGATTTGGGATGTTTGGCTTTTAACTTGTGCGAACTTCAGATATCACTACTTTTTCTGGCCGAAACATTAAGGAGAACTTGGCGCTTTTTTTTTTTTTTACCGAAAACTTTTTGTTGGGATATTAATTATTATTTAAATAATTGGTTTTATTTCAATCAAATGCTTATTTTAAAATGAATTAGCGTGCTTTTTAAACCACGATTTCATTTAAAGTATGAAATCTAACAAGGTGATGCGTTGGAAATTTGGAGGTAGTTTATATTTCGGATATAGTTTTAAATTTCGGGTAGGGGGGGGGGTGTAGGGGCGCTAATTTCATTAGTTGATTTATTTCTATTATTATAGTTATTTTAAAAGGCAGTCACGTGATGTTTCTTTGCAGTATTCATCTGAACGGTGTCAGAGTTTTAAAAATACAGCATAAATGTTATTTATGCCAGATAAAAATGTCAAAAGTATTGATACCAGGGTTGCGGAATCGGAGTAGGAGTCAGTGTGATTTTGCGGTGAAAAGAGTAGGAGTCGATAAAAATATGCCGATTCCGACTCCGACTTCAAACTTTTTGTTGAACAGTTTGAAGTGAAATAAAAAATAAAACCAATTACGCTTAATTTTAAATTTATGAACTGAATTATTATTTTATATTTTAACTGTATACATTAATAAATATTTAGTTATTTTTCAGTTTATTGACATGTTAATGAGTAAATATAAGGCAAAAGGGCGGATGTGATTTTTTTGCTTACATCAGTCATTAAATTGATTCATTTACTTATTTCTTCAGCTCATAGACGACACAATTGTACAATGATTAAATTAGAGTGAGTTTTGAAAGGTTTTTGTTTGGTTTTGTTTATTGTAAATTAAGTCCAACTCAACCCGAATCCCGTGTCGGTCCGACTACCCAACCCAATGAAGGAGTCTATCTCAGACAAAAACAGATGTTTCAATTTAACCTCTGTCCATACGTGTTCGGGTCGGGTCCTTAAATTTATACTTTAAGTCAGTCCGAAGCGAACCGGAAAGAAACCTGAATCATGAGCGCGATCCGAAATGAAATAAAATCAAAATTTTATTGGAATTATGAAAAATAGCCATCTCTAACAGCTCTTTTATCTTTTGTGTAAGAAAAGGAATATATATTTACTTATTCGACTTATAAGTTAAAAGATATTATGGATTTTCTTTTAAAAATCGGGTCAACCCGAACCGAACCCGCAATAATAATTATCAGACTGGCCCACAACGAAAAACATTTAGCACCAACTTAATCCGAAACACCGTTCGAATCGGACCCTAACGAATGCAACAATCTACTTCACATAACAATGGATGTTTCACTTACCCTTTGTTCAACTTATACTACCTTATTTTTCAGTATTTCAGGTAAAAGCGAATGTGTGTAAAATATGAAACTGATTAAAGCCGCTATCACTACAATATAGGACAACTCATACAGAATTTTTCTCATTAAAACAAAAAACTGCAATTTTCTTCTTAAATATTTCTTACGTAAAACTTAGACGTTCTTCTATTTCTAAGCCCCAACTAGACTCTTCCAAAGGCCGAGTTGCACCCGACTCGAATCTGAAATTTTTGCTGAAAGTCAACCCGGAACCCGACAAAAAGGAATTCCTCAACCAAATCCGCAAATGGAAAAAAAGTCGTCAACGACCCCAATTCGAGACGAAAGAAAATTAGTTCATATTTTATAGAATAAAAAATTATAAAAAAACCTACAATTTTATTATTTTTTGTATAAAAATGAACTTAAATACACTCATTAATAATCATATATGTAAATTTTTATTTGAAAAATATGCACTACATATTTTCTTTTGAAAAATCAGATCAAATCAAAAGTGTCAAAACCTAACCCGAAGCATTTAAAGTCAATCTGGTTCGGGCTAAATTTAGTGATCCTATCCGATAGAGAGGACCGTAATTCTAACCTACTGTAGAAAAAACAATTATTTCATGAATTTTGAGAGGAAGGTGAAGAAACTCATTTCATGCCTCAAAATGGCTGTCTATTTTTTTTTGTTTGTTTGTTTAAGTTTTTTTTCTCACTTTTTTTCATGATTATTCCTTATTCGCCGATTCCCCACCCTCATCTGCCCGAAATCGGCATTAATTATTTAAGATTTTATTAGTATAGTGTAGATGTAGATAATAGCATTTACGTCTATGAAGGAAAAGCGATGACAACTTGCCAATCTTTCATATAAAGTGCGGCTGAATCTGAAGCACAATTTTCTTTTATTCATTCTGTATACAGTTCAAATTGAAAATATCTTTGTTTCTTAAGTAGGCATATGTTCTTTTCGGGTAATTTGGTTTTAATTTGCAGCAGACAAGATAGAAATCCTTTTTAATTGTAAAATAATTACTATTTTTATTTAATGTATTGCATATTCCGAATCGAAATTTATAAACGTCCATTATGATCACTAGGGGATCGTACCCGGGTTTCCCGGGTTAAAGAATATAGGTGAAAACATTTTTTTTTTTTTTTTTAATTGAAAACTAATAATTTTTTTTATATGTAATAAATTTTTTAGATTGCCCACTTACATTAAAAAAGCATTTTTCATTTGGAAAATACGAATTATACAAATCAAATAAATTTTTGAAATTTATCAAAAGCGTTATTTCCTTATTAGCCGCATGCTAAGAGTTATTTGACCAATATTTTGCTACTTATGGCATCCTTTTATATTTATATTCTGATAATTTCAGAGCTTATACGTGTCTGTTACATTTGTGTTTTATTTATATTATTTTATTTATTTATTCATAGGGAAGTTTTTTTAAATGGATATTAGCCGTAAGAAAATGAACTCTTTATTTTGTTTTAAGGGCAAACGGATTAATCTTTCGTAATCGAGCTCTGCGCGAAATAGATAAATAAAAAGTATTTCATGCTTTAAAATTGTTTTTAAAACCATAGACATTGAGTAAACTGAGATGAACTTTGCAAACAAATTCTACTTGAAAAAAAAATCCTATTTGGTGATCTAAAAACTTAAATTGTACGATTACAAATATGTTAGATTTGTGTTTTTACAATATTTTTCTTTTAATTGCTTAGAAAGAAGTATTAATTTCGTTAATTTGTCTTTCACAAATATGTTAGATTGGTGGTTTTTTTTAATATTATTCTTTTATTTGTTTATAAAGGAAGTATTAATTTCGTTATGTAAAAATAGTCAGAAACAAATGCTGAAAAATGTTTGTTGCTTTATGTGCAATATGTTTATTATTATGTATTGAAACCGGCACGTGATAAGATAAACTTAAAAAAATCATGCTTAAAATTATTTTAGAAAATATAATACATCAGTCAATTAAGATTACAGTTTTTAACAAATTGCATTTTAAAGTAAATTTTTTCCATATGCGACGAAAATTGAAAATGGACGATGGACAGAAGATTAAAAAATTGCAGTAGCGAAAATTTCAAGACCGAAATTTGATCGGGAAGTGTTGCCATTCGCAAAATGACGTCAGCGTTACGCACAGATACGTTTGTTCTTTATAATATAAATACTTAATCAGTAAAATATAATAAAGATCAGTTATTAGGATGTGGTTATCAATTGAGGCTGTTATGCTTGGTATTCCGGAATGAAAAACAGCAATTTTCACCTTCTCAAAATTTCCATGCGCATTTCTCATATCCGTATGCATCATTTTTTTTAAATTGTATTTTGTTTGATCATTTAAAAATCATTTTAACTTAAACCTTGAAGTCACGATTGTCAGCAACATCTTTTATGTGAACAGACGCACCCTTTACTTGAGATTATAATCTCAATTCCGGAGAGTAAAAATTTCCGTAATTTATGTTTTTTAGACGCATTTGTGTTAAAATGTTTAGTTTTATATAAGAAAATGATCTTTTTCTTTTAAATATGACTTCATTTTCACTTAAATAAGCATTTCGCCTAGTGTCTGAAATTTAGTATCAGTACACATTCAGAAGGAAAAACAATATATAAAAATTATGAGGAAAAATGCGTGTTTTCAAAAGCAGTATGTTATTTTCCGTTATTATGCCCCTAATATAATATTCTGCTCCTAATGGGATTTTGCGTCACTAAATCCTATACAACAATTTTTATCAACAATTTTGAATTTTTATCCGAAAATAGCATGAATAAAGATAAAAATACCTCATTATCTCTCTCTTGTCTGCCATAATGAAAGCGATCTAATTTTCACCATTTTGAAGAAATTTCATAAAATGCTTTTAAAATTAGAAGGGTATTTAAAAAAAGAAACAGATAGTGCGATCACATCTACAAATGGAAACCTTTCAGTAAAAAAAAAAAAAAAAAAAAAAAAAAAAAAAAAAAAAAAAAAAATTAGTAAAATTTGTTCAGCAGAAAGATCAGGGCAGATGACTAAAAAGCACACTTGTGTTTTTAATATATAGATTATATAAAATTAGGAAAAATTAAATTAAGCAAATTATGTTATTTTGATAAAATTATAGTAGAATGTCCTAAAGAATAGCATTTTATTATTGGAGAGAATTTTGGAGAAAAACTTCAGGAACATATTATTTTAAACCACGAATTATTTGTGTGCTTGTGACTCTGCAAAGTAAATCCATCCATGTGAGAATCATCAGTTTCTGTAATATAAATCGCTATTATTTGCATGTCACCTCTCTTTTATAAAGAGACTCTAAATTTTTGTAAAACATTGCGTTTCATCAGCGTGTGATTTCGATTACATTATTCTCAAAAGTGAAGTATTTTCACCTGTAAAGAATTTCAAAGCAGCTGGGCTGTGAAAATGAAGCGCTTCTACAAACATAAATCAGGTTTAAGAATTGAAATACATACTTTTTTTTATAAAATGACGTCATTTGCATCCACTAAAGCAATTCGCTTTTATAATCCACTCTTAAACTTCGTCTATAGAAAAGTATGCATCTGACGTCATTATCACGGAATAACTGACATTATTCTTGACTTAGCCCATATTTTAATTTCAACTTTTTCTTCAGGTTTTATGAGAAAATGGCAACGAAAAAATACAGTATCTCCTATTTTCCGTTTGCTTTCAATGACTTTCAATAGAAATGGGGTACTTTTGTTGCCACGATAAGAAAAATGGTATTAAAAACTACAAAAAAATTAATATCTCAAAAATAAATTGAGGTACAGCTTTCAAACAAATTGCATTTAAAAGGGCATTTTTTTCCTTATACGACGGTGTAAAAATTTAAAATGTGCGATGTTTAGAAGTTTAAAAATTTGCAGTAAAGAAAATTGCAAAACCAAAATTTTATTTCAAATTTCAAAGTGTTGCCATTCGCAAAATGACGTATGCGTTACGCACAGATATGTTTGTCCTTTATAATATAGATAACTGACAATATTCTTGACATAGCCCATATTTTAATTTCAACTTTTTCTTCAGGTTTTATGAGAAAATGGCAACGAAAAAATACAGTATCTCCTATTTTCCGTTTACTTTCAATGACTTTCAATAGAAATGGGGTACTTTTGTTGCCACGATAAGAAAAATGGTATTAAAAACTACAAAAAAATTAATATCTCAAAAATAAATTGAGATACAGCTTTCAAACAAATTGCATTTAAAAGGGCATTTTTTTCCTTATACGACGGTGTAAAAATTTAAAATGTGCGATGTTTAGAAGTTTAAAAATTTGCAGTAGAGAAAATTGCAAAACCAAAATTTTATTTCAAATTTCAAAGTGTTGCCATTCGCAAAATGACGTATGCGTTACGCACAGATATGTTTGTCCTTTATAATATAGATACTCTAAATTTTTGTAAAACATTGCGTTTTATCAGTGTGTGATTTCGATTACATTATTTTTAAATGTGAAGCATTTTCACCTGTGAAGAATTTCAAAGCAGCTGGGCTGTGAAAATGACGCACTTCTACAAAACATAATTCAGGTTTAAGAAATAAAATACACGCTTTTTTATAAAAGGACATCATTTGCATCAGCTAAAGCAATCCACTTTTACAATCCAGTTTTAAACTTCGTCTATAGAAAAGTGTGCATATGACGTCATTATCACAGAATAACAGACATTATTCTTGACCTAGCCCATATTTTAATTTCAACTTTTTTTTTTAGGTTTTATGAGAAAATGGCAACAGAAAGATACAGTATCTCCTATTTTCGACTATTTTCCGTTTACTTTCAATGACTTTCAATGAAATGAGGTACTTTTGTTGCCACGATAAGAAAAATGGTATTAAAAACTACAAAAAAATTAATATCTTAAAAATAAATTGAGATACAGTTTTCAAACAAATTGCATTTAAAAGAGCATTTTTTTCCTTATACGACGGTGTAAAAATTTAAAATGTGCGATGTTTAGAAGTTTAAAAATTTGCAGTAGAGAAAATTGCAAAGCCAAAATTTTATTTCAAATTTCAAAGTGTTGCCATTCGCAAAATGACGTATGCGTTACGCACAGATATGTTTGTCCTTTATAATATAGATACCGCGGTTATAAAAATAAAATATTAGAAACTAGCATCTTTCGCCCGCTACGCTGCGCTGGTCGGTTTCTATACAAGAGTCTTGAATCAAACGAAATATATCTAGCGACGATGAAAAAAAAATTCTTAATATCTAATCAAGTATTCGTAAGTGTTATCTTATTTGTATAATCTTACCTTATCCAGTTAAAATCGATGTTGGCGACATAATTGACAAAATAGATCTAAAATCACTGAAGTATTCGTGTTTAACTATTCTTTTTAGTAGGTTTGTTATCTTGAATTTCCTGATTCTACTTAAAACTGCTGCTGAGATATGGCGAAATATCCTAAAATTTTTGTCCACCCCTTTAACACCCTTAGGAGGTGGGGGTGATTTCTAAATTCCCTGAAAGATGTGTTTAACAATTTCTTTTAATAGGTTTGCTATCCTGAATTTCTCGCTTCTACCTAAAACTGCTGCTGAGATATGGCGAAATGATTTAAAATTTGTAATCACCCCATTTAAGCCCGTTAGGTGGGAATTTCTAAAATCAATAAAATACATGTTTAAGTATGTTTTAGTATATTAGTTATCGTAGTAGACACCCCATAAAAAGTAATAAATATAATTGTTTTTATTACTGTATTTTTATTACTGTAAATTTCGGCCAAAAATAGAAATATTACCGAAATTCGGGTTCTGTTTCGGTTTCGGTCGAACCTTAATCTTAATTACTATTTAATTTTGAACACTTTTTCAATTTGCATTATCTATATATATCCAACAGATAAAAAATTAAAGCGCATTTCAATCCTTTTGAGAAACCCTGTGTGCATGCCGGAGTCGGAGTCGGTCATTTTTCCTACCGACTCCGCAGCCCTGATTGATACCACTATTTTCGAATAGTAATTTCAGCAAATATATTAAATTCTTCATTAAGACCGCCCCCCCGACCCATGTATCTACCGATAGGTCGTGCAAAGGAGTTTCGTTCAAATACACTTTTGTTAAGAATAGAGTGCGCTCCCTGGTGGTGGAATGGGGAACTAGCAGACAGCGATTTCATTTAAAGTAGGAATTCCAACAAAGCGATCTGTTTGAAACTTTAAGATACTTTATAATAAATACCAAAAGATTATATAAAAGAATGTCGCATCACATTCCGATTGGAGAGGGGGGGGGGTATGGGAAGGGGCGCGAACAAAATTAGGCAGTATAACAAGGCGTTTTGTACTGTTTTGCGTGCGGTTTTTTGATGGCGTGATGAAATAACTATTACTTATTCAATATAAAAAATTTTATAAGAGTTTATACCACTATTTTCGAATAGTAATTTAAGCAAATATCTTAAATTCTTAGTTAAGACCGCCCCCCCCCCTCGACCCATGTATCTACCGATATGTCGTGTATAGGAGTTTCGTTCAGATACACTTCTGTTAAGAATAGAGTGCGCTCCCTTCTGGTGGAATGTGGAACTACCAGATCGCAATTTCATTTAAAGTAGGAAATCTAACAAGGCGATCTGTTTGAAACTTTAAGATAGTTTATAACACATAAGAAAAAGTTTATAAAAAATGGCGCGTAAAATTTCAGGCAGGTGGGGAGAAGGGGAGGGCAAAATATTTCTTATTTATTCCCTTTTTGTTTCATACAGTTTCAGTTGCGGTTTTTTAACGGAGTCCTCAGATACATGCTACTTATTAAATATAAATATGTCAAAAGTTAGGTTACCACTATTTCCGAATAGTAATTTCAACAAATAACTTAAATTCTTGCTGAAGACCGCCACCCCCTCGAGTAACATATCTACTGATAAGTTTTGTAAAGGAGTTTCGTTCAGATACGTTTTCGTTAAGAATAGAGTGCGCTCCCTGGTAGTGGAATGTGGAACTAACAAACCGCGATTTCATTTAAAGTAGGAAATCTAGCAATGCGATCTGTTTTAATATTTAAGATACTTTATAACACATGATAAAAATGTATAAAGAAGAATGGCGCTTCGCATTTCGAGGGGGAGTGGGGTTGAGGGAGGGGCGCGAACAAAATTATGAAATATAGCTGGACGATCTGTTTGAAACTTTAATATAGCTTATAAAACATAACAAAAATTTTAAACATCAGGAATCGTTAAAAATCATGATGACCATCCCCTACTTTGTCCCCCCTCCCCCACAAGGGGGCACTTTTCTAAGTTTGGCAGATACCGTCATGTGATATATCGCAGCATTTCGGAGAGGGCATGAACAAAATTAGGAAATATAACAAGGAGAACGTATTTGAAGCTTTACGATAGTTTAGGAAGGGGTTGCCAATATTTAGCATGTGTTCCATGGCGATAAATGTACTGGATGTTTTGAAAGGAATATTAAACGGAACCCTCTGTGTGATCTATGATCACACCTACACACTTGTTTATCACTAGTTTGCTCTATTGATAATCAAGCCCTGGTTAGGATGAAAAAGCATAGATAATTTTTCTGTGATGTTTTTGATCTAAATTTTTGATTTATATATTTCTGGTCTATATATTTGTGTGTTTACACAAAGCAAAAAGGTTGGATTTTAAAGCAGATATGTAAATAAAAATCATTTTTTGTTTCTGTTGCATGATTGATTTTTAGCTTACAGGCTATCAAAGCCAGAAGGCTAATGTGCCCGCAGGTTCTGTATGTACGTATATATGTATGTACCTTACCCGTGGCCCTAATTTTTCGCGCACTAGTTTATAGATGCTTTTTTTGGCAATAAAAGTAAAAAATAATTCAAAATATTTTATGTAAATTATTTTTAATGAAAAATGATACATTTCACTATAACATAGTGATATTTAACAAAAGATAATAAATGAAATAAACTTTGTGGCCAATGAAATCCATTTCCTCCTAAGTTTTTTATGTCCCTAATGTTTTGTGCATGTTCAAATGAGACGAAATTAGTAAGTCTTGCCCCTTCTTTGGTCCTCATTTGGCAGCGTAAACATCTCTCACTCTTCTCGGCATAGATGAAACAAACGTTACCACTCACAAATTGAATTTTTTTGCCATTTTTCAAGAAGAATTCTTTTCAACTGCTGATTGCCTCTGTAGTTGATTTGTGGTGTCCTTTTTCGAACTTCCTTCTTTAAATATTGCCACAAATCCTCGATAGAATTGATGTCCGGGTATTTCGGAACCCAATCTAGCACAAGGTACCATTTTGTTGAAGACAGGCTTTTGTTGCCCTAGCTGTATGTGGTTTTGCTATGTCTTGTTGAAAAAGATATCCCGGTTGAAGGTGAGGTTGTTGAATTGAAGGCGACAACTGATTCATCAAAATGTCCCGATAACATTGTGCATTGATAGTCCCGTCATATGGCAGCATTTGGCCGACACCAGAATAATTAAAACACCCACAAATGTGAACATATGACGAGAACGTGCACTCTTGTTTGACGTTTTTTGTTCTCTTGTTTGGGTTTAAAGCTTTATTTGCTTGTGTACGGCCAGACAACCGATATTTCCTTACAAAACTGGAAAATAGGATTTGTTCGATCATATAATATTTTACCATCGCTGACATATCTATTTTAAGTGGTCCACAGCCCACAGAAAATGTTTCCTTTTCTGAGCAGGAGTTAACATCGGCTTACGTTTGCGTTTATAAGATTTTATGCCCATTTTATGCAATCTTTTTGTTGCCATTTTACGAGTGACTGATCGACCTATGCTTTCTTGCCATAGAGATGCGGCTTTTGCCATTGTTCCTGATCTTATTTTCAATACCACTTGATGGAACATTCGATCTTCTAAGGCCGTTGTTGTTGGTAGGCGACTAGTACTGTTTCTTGGCTGTATTTCTCCGTCTGCAACGAAAGATTTTAAAACATTACGCACTGTTGATTCAGATATAATCAAATCCATGCTTATTCTCCAGATTAGACATCCACTATTTCGTTTTTCGATTATCTTTTTATGCAGCTCTACCGTCAATCTTTTATCGCACCATTTTCTTCTTATTAATTGATTTGAAATCTCTTTTCTTTTAAACAACGCATGCCATCAGTCCCAGATGCGATAATTTCAATAGTTGGAAACAACCAGCCAATCACAATGATAAAAAACTTTCTGTAAATGCACATGCGCAAAACATTAGGGCTATCTCTTTTTCAGAGGGAGAAGGCTTTACATAAACAAATCTAAGTGTGCGACTTCTTTTATTTTTTTATTCAATGCAAGTCATTTTAGACGATTGGCATTTCAAGAATTTGATTATTTATTTAAACAAAATTAAGTTTGCGTTTTCTTTCTTTGAAAAATTTCCCTTTTAAACTGGTGCGCAAAGAATTGCGGCCACGGGTAAGGTACATATATACGTATGTACGTATGTATGTATGTACGTAAAGTGATACCTCTTGATAGAAATATCCGATTTGCTTCACACTTTGCAGATAGGTTCTTTCTGATAAGCCGATTCCCTGATTAGTTTGGGGGTGCATTGATTAAGTATAAAGGAGGGGAACGAGAGCCTAATCCCCAGATACATGTAGAATTATCCGAATTGCTTAAAATTTTGAAAATACGTTCATTCTGATAAGACGCTTCTATAATTAGTTTTGGAGGTTCATTGGTTACGTATAAAGGGGGTAATGGGGACTAATCCTCTCTCTTAATTTAGATAAATGGGGTTTTTCTTGCAAAATTATCCAATTTGCTTGGAATTTTGTAAATAGGTTCATTCGGATAAAGCGCTTCCCTGATTGGTTTTGGGGGTTCATTGGTTAAACATAAAAGTTGGAACGGTGGCTAATCACCCCCTTAATTTAGATAAATGTGTTTTTCATGCAGAATTATCCGATTTGCTTCAAATTTGGTATACTGGTTTATTCTGATAAGGCGCTTCCCTGATTAGATTTGGATGTTCTTTGGTTAAGTATAAAGGAGGGAAAGTGGGATCTAATCCCCTTAATTTAGCTTTTTTTTGTCGATTTCTTTATTTTTTGACAGGCATTATTCTTTGAAATAAGAGTATAATATACAGTTAGTGTGAATAGCCTGTGAACTCAATGCCATCAGTTTAACTGGGCAATTTTCTTTTTTATTTATTAACCTGGCATCCTATTATTGGGTGAAAATGTGTCGTATATTAGAGTTAGAACACCAATCTCAGTATAGCGAAATAAAAAGAATATTTGTAAATTACATCATTTTACACAATCGTACATAAACTTTAAAGTGTATCTTCTTTCTATAATTATTATGCGCTGTTGTAAACGCAATAATATAATTTCTTACGATTAAAAAAAGACACATGACAGTTAACAACAACGCAATTACAACGCAATTTCACAACGACTGCGTTTCCCTTTCTGAGTCAGATTTGGAAAGAAAATATGTAGCAGGTTACAAGGAAAATTAAAATAATTATAAAAATGATAATTATTCAGAGAAGTAAGATGAGGGACAATTTTGGAATAGTTTGAATATTTTATTTATGTATAATTTTACTCGAATGTACTGATATTAAATGTTTCTTTAAAACAATTTCTGTTACGATTTTTTTACTGTCTATGTGTATTAACCCATTATATCCCAAATTATGAATTCGTGAAAATTTCATCTTATAAAGTATTTTTTATGAATTTTTTAAATTACATTAGAATATTTACACACATATCTATATATATATTACGCTATCATATGTGGCACAGAAATCGCGATTATTTGTTAAGGGGACGGTGGAGCTTAAAATCCTTAAAAATATTTTTTTTTATTTTTGTAAATTTCAACTTAAATATTATTCAAGGGTACATTATATACATTATGGCATGCATTTATCACAAAAAAAAAAAAATTATTTTTGAGAAAAAAAATGGAATTTTACGCGTCGTCTTAGAAATCTTCGAAATGCCCCATGCGTCTTCAATATCAATGAAAATCCCCAATATTTTTTATAAAAGTTTGGTTTATATATATAAATAAAATCAAGCATCGAATTTTATATATTTGAATTTAAAGGTTAAAAAAAAAAAATCATAATTAAAAAAATTTTTCTAAAAAATTTCAAAATTTTTCAAAAAAATTTTTTTTTTAACCTTTAAATTCAAATATATAAAATTCGATGCTCTATTTAATTTCTATATATCTATCAAACTTTTATAAAAAATATTGGGGATTTTCATTGATATGGAACGCGCAGGGGGCACTTCGAAGATTTCTAAGACGACGCGTAAAATTCCATTTTTTTGTCAAAAATAAAATTTTTTTAAATCTTTTTTTGTGATAAATGTATGCCATAATGCATATAATGTACCCTTGAATAATATTTAAGATGAAATTTACAAAAAATAAAAAAAAAATTGAAAAAATTTGAAATTTTGAAAATTTTTCAAAAAAATTTCAATTTTTTTCAACTTTTTTTTTTTTAACCTTTAAATTCAAATATGTAAAATTCGATGCTCTATTTTATTTCTATATATAAACCAAACTTTTATAAAAAATATTGGGGATTTTCATTGATATGGAAGATGCATGGGGCATTTCGAAGATTTCTAACACGACGCGTAAAATTCCATTTTTTTCTCAAAAATAATTTTTTTTTAAAATTTTTTTGTGATAAATGCATGTTATAATGTATATAATGTACCCTTGAATAATATTTAAGTTGAAATTTACAAAAAAAAAAAAAAAATATTTTTAAGGATTTTAAACTCCACCGTTTCCTTGATTGGTTAGTGGCAATGCTCGAATGAAACGCATCACATTGGTTACTGAGCAGCATTTATTGCATCCCCATACCTATAAGGGGTGTTACCATAGGGGGGGACCCTGTTCTGTCGCCAAATGACGCCAAGTTTACCGGGAAATTGGTGATATCTCTAATATTTCGCCAAATTCCCATAGACTTCCATTGTAAAACAATAGGGTTTACTTGCTTATAGAAAATCAATGAATTGAGATATTTTAATGCAACAAAAACTACTAATAACTTAAGAAATTATATTAATTATATTTAAGGAAGTCCAAGTAAATTAACTTATGAATAAAAGTAACATGATACAATGCTTAGCATGCTTTCCCAAACATAAATTTTAAGGCAGACCAAACTGGTCGCCAAGGGCGGCCAGTTGAACAAATTTTAGAAGGATTTTGCCAATTAACATTAATTAAGTTTAAATTTATAGGGATTTTGTGCCATATTTATAACGCCACTCAGATCATTTATTTTAAATATTTTTTTTAGTAATTTATGTAATTAGTAAATGAACAAATGTAATGCTCTTACAATTGAAATATAGAAATATTTCCGAACGGAACCCCTCCTCCCGCCCCCATCATTCAACTTCAAGAAAGCTGAAAAGATGCAAAGGCCAAAGAAATCAACCTTTAAAATATATTTATGTTTTGTGCAATCAATAATGCATTTGGAACAAGATAAAGTAATAATCTATAACTCATTCTATACAGCATTATTACTAATCGATGTATCAAATTAATTTTATAACAAGTAACTTCAGTGGTACTGTAATGAACCGTTTGGGCATAAAGAGTTAAGTTATTTTAAATCAACGAAATCGCATATTTGACGCATAAAATATTTCTGAATACATTTTAAATAGACTGTATATTTTCTAAAACTAATTTTACAATTACAAAGAGTTTTAAATGTAATGCTATTAAAAGCTGTATATGCAAAATACTTTGCATAACGTGCTTTCGAAACAATGAAAATATTTGAAGAGTACGGCTTTGTTATTTCGTGAAGACAGCGTAAGCTGAACTTCCCATATTTGATATGATAGGAAATGTGAAACTCACAAAAGGATATTCTCTGAAACGAAATTCATTTCTATTAAAACGATAAGAGATTCATGGATGTTCCTGATGCGGTAAAATTAAATAGATTAACCCATTTGTTCGATAAGTATATCTAAAGATTCTTTGGAATTTAAAACATAAAATTATTTTTTACGCCTATTATCAGAGTTCGTATATATCATGATCTTTGAGAAAATATATAAAATATATTCCGTATTTTAATATTATAAAAAATTCTATATTTTGATATATATCCGACTAGCTGCCCCGCGCGGCGTTGCCCGGACCCGTAATAATTTTCTTAAAATTAACCTGAAATTTGTATCGCAGGTCGGTCAGAGAGGGGGCGGGGGTGGAGCAGGTAGAGACTTTGCAAATTGCCAGGGCCCGACTCATGTTCAGTTGGAAAGTTGTGTAAAGTCAGTGGTTAGGGTTTTGAATTTTTATTTATCTCACACTTTAAACTCTTTTATTCAAAATTAACTGGTGAATTCAATTAAAATTTAATTATGTTTTCAATATTTTAAATTTGTATTTAAAATCTTTAGATGAAAAAGTAATTACTAATGCATCCGAAAACTGTAATACTGAAAAAGAAATAATAAAACTGCAAACAAGTACTACTATATAGATAAAAAAAAAGATACTATCCAGCAAATTTATTTTCTAATAGTGTAAAGCCTGTTTATAACGGAATCGTTTGAACATTTTTTCACTTTAGATACCCTTCAAAGAGAAATGAAATCCTTAAAGTAGCAAAAATCTACTAATTCAAATTTCAACTTAGTCTCATACAGTTTTGAACCTGGGTCTGTTCCTACAGAAAAGTGACGCGTTAAGCGACCACGCCACAACTGCTGCAAAACATTTATAAATTAAGGTTCCCTATGGGAGCGTAAATGGTTTCTGCCTTTCTCTTTTTCCGCGCCGCATCGATTTCATTAGCATAACAAAATAAATTATTATTGTTGTCCGAATTCTCTGAAATTTTAATGGATCGTAAATATAACTAAAACCAAGCCCTTTTTAAAATTTCATAAAAAAAGATGCATATTTTAAGGGGTAAACGATTAACCGAAATGTAAATCTTCCTTATGAGGCGGAAAGTGACCTGCATTTGGCGGTATATTTGAAAGAGTAAAAATTCATATTTTTAAAAACCGATTTGAACCGATCTGAAGAAAATTTCAGCTTTATAAGCATATATTTGGTTTGTCAGTACCTTTAAAATTACATCCTGGAGAGGTGTTGTAATAAGGGAGAAAAACGTTTTTCGGAAAAACAATCATTTTTTAACTTTTTTTTCAAGGGGTTAACCCTCTCGCTGCGTAAGTAATTCTTCGCGATGAGAGTCTTTTACAGAATTTTTAATCGTTTATCACTGGTTCTTTAAAGCAGAAATTTTTGACCATCGTAATCGGGGAAAATGTCCTGATTAAATCAGACAAAGTTTTCGCTAAAAAATAACTGGTGGGAATAACCAAATAGTATTAATTTGACGGAAAAATGCGTGCCCGAGCATATCTCGGGCTGCGCAATGAGTGAGTTAATTGCGATATATTTTTTAATTGATTGCAGCATTTGAGACATAAGAGTACAATCTTTCAAAACATGTCTTCTATTTTTAACTTTACTAAGTGGTTTGGACGAAGTTAGTTAATAAATAATGACAAAATACCCCCGAAATATTTTTTCCGCTCTTCATTTGCGTATCAGCGTATTCAGCGCATGCGTCAGAGATTTGGCCGTCCGAGATGGACTTTTAATGAAAGTGAGTGACGATTGATAATCAATAACTCAGCTGTTAATTAGAATTTTGAAATTCTGAGAACCAGGTATATCAGGAGAGACTTTGGGCTATTCTCACAAAAATTTTGAACCGCGTACCTGCCGCAGATTTTGCTAGTCATCGCACACAGACAGACAGACACACACACACACAGAGCGATTTGTTCTTTTATTAGTATAGATATCTATTATATGTATCCCATATTTTCAAAATAATAAATTTATTGATGTCTATAAATATTTCCAGTCTTGATATAAAATAAGAACTAAATTACATTAAACTTATCATGAAAATCTTATAAAACAATATTCTAAATGAGTTTTTCCTGACGTAATAAAATTGAAGATTAACTGTTTGAAAACAGACATAATTTGTTTTTTAGACTTACAAAAACAAACTATAGGATTTAGTTTCAAGGATCAAGAAAAAAAAAAGTTTTATATAAAACAAAATAAAAAAATTTATTATTATGCAATGAAAAGTTTGAACATAAATATAAGCTTGTCTGCTGTTCAATTCAATAATCTGTTGTGCAGTTTAAACTGAACTAAATAAAAATCAGAAAACATTCGTTGTAATGAAGCCATCGATAACTTATTACATAAATTGTACAGGTTGTCTTTCAACGGCTCTTCTAAATAAATATTGGTTCTGAATTTAAATATTTATCGTCAAATATAAAGCTTGAGAAAGTTTTTATTTTATTCATTTTTTTTAAATCATTGCCAGAGCATAAAGTCCTTTATCTACAGAACAGCAGAGCCAATAACAGATGAAAAATTCATTTAGACATTTATGAAAATATATCATACACAATAATTTGAAAGAACATATCAAATATATCTATCCCAATTCTTAATGAAACGGATTTATGAAACGATTTTATGAAACGACTTTATGAAACGATTTTATGAAACGACTGATTAAACAACTGATTACGTTTCACGGCGATTTCTCCTAAAATACGGAATATTATGCGATGAAATTAACACCAATAATCCGTATTGATCAGCAGATCTCAAAACTGGTATTAGAATTTTTCAATTCGAAATACTTTTCGAGATATTAATTTTCTTTTAATTTTAAATGTTTTTCTCTAATGATGGCAACTCAAATTTTAATCATAACATATATATTTTTTTTTCATATTTTAGAAAAGGTTATTATTTTAAAGTAATTTGGCGACCAGTTTGGCCTCCCTTAAATGTGTACTAAGAAATGTATCGTGTTACTTTTATTCATAATTCAATTTACTTGAACAATCTTTCGCCAAATCGAAAGATTTCGAACTCATTAACTCGGTATTTTTATGTTAGCGCGACACAGGTGATAAATCGCCAAACATTTCTCTAGTCGCATTTTTTTTTTATTTTGTTATCATTTTATGTAATACAAAACTTTCATTTAAAACTGAAACATTGAAAATTAATGGCTTTCACTTCTTTCTTTTTTTTTTTTAACGAAACGAAAAGAAAAATATTAGTCACAGATGTCATATACGCACCGGGGTACCTAATTGGCGCCAAAATGGCGTTATTTTGCCTAACATGGTAACCCGGCAATTTTTGCTTATTTATTAAAAAAAAAAAATATTTACATTTATTTACTTTTTATTTAAAAAAATGTTATAAATTGTTTTGTTCTATATTTATTATTTAAACTTTTTTTATTTATTGTTATTTCATTTTTAAAATAATAGAAAATAATTTAAAAATACATTTGTAACTAATATTCGTAAACGAGGTTTTCGCCAAATTGTCCTTAGAAAAAAATCACACCAAACCCGGTGCGTACATCTGTGCTAAGTATTGAATAATGCAACAAATCATGACATTTAATTTAAACTTCAAAGCATTGTTTTAATGGTACTACTTAGTTAGATCAATAATACTTAGTTAAATACTTAGTTAGATCAATTTCGCCAAATTATATAAATTGCCAAACCACTCGCAAAATTATACAAATTGACATAATTTTTATTGTATATAACGAAAGAACAAATAAATCAGTATAACATTAATAAAAATACAAATAAAACGTCGAAATAAAAATCACTTGATGGCGTAAACACGTGTAACTTCCTTAAAGTCAAGTGAATGTGCCGTTTACGATCAACCATAATTGGCATTTAATCTTATAGTCTGGCGATAGATCTTTGGTCGATAGGATTAACCAAGTAGAACCGTTTCAATTTACCACTCAAAAAAAAAAAAAAATAAAGTTAACTGTCTAGTTAAAAAAGAACTATTGGAGAGATTTTCATCCGGCTAACATAAAAGTACCAGGAATTCTTTGCGATCATGGCAACTTTTATGTAGTTTTATTCGAAAAAATAATTTTTATTCTTTAATCAAAATGGAAACCTTTCACACTATTATAAGTGAAATGATTGTGATAGAATAATATTTGGCGATTTATCACATATGGCTGGCTAACATTAAGGAACAAAAATGGGCCGCCTGGAATACAAAAAGCGAAGGGATCCGCCCGGAACTGTTGATGATAGTCACATGACTTAGGCTATTATTATAGATATTGTTTTCAATTCTAAAAACAGCGCAAAGAATAATATTTTCTAACGATTAAAAATTTCTTTACACATCTTTACACAAATTTTGACGCGCTCAACATATTATTTAAATTTATTAATTAAACACATGTTGAAGTTTATTATTATTTTTGACAAATTAAATAAACTACAATTAATTTAAATATTTTTAATATATTAATTTAAATGTAACCGTTAAATTGCAGTTTCTAAATCTTTCTATTCTGCAAATATTTATGATATATTAATTTACATAGAAAATTATTTCAAAAGTTTTTCTTAATTATTTTTTAAAATACTACTATATCCAAAATACAGCAAATGTCGAATTTTGTGTCGCATTGTTGATAAATCTTACATTATATTTACTAGGGGATCGAACCCGAGCTCCTCGGGTTACAGAGTATAGGTGAAAATCATTCTTTTTTTTTTATTGTAATTATATTTTTACATGTAATATATATTTTAGATTGTCCACTAACATCAAAAAGAATTTTTATCTGAAAAATATCAATTATGCAATCAAATAAAGTTTTAAAATTTATTAAAAGCGATACTTTCACATGTCAGCGCATGCCAGGAGTTATTAGCCCAAGATTTTACGACTTACGGCAGTTTTTCCGATCATTTCAGTGCTTTAAGCACGTGGTTCAATCACATGTCTGTTAAATTGTTTTCTTATTTACATTATTTTATTAATTTTTCTATAGAGGAAGTTTTAATTTTGTTATGCAACATTAGACGGAAACAAATGCTGAACTTTTTACGTTTTTTTACGGCAGATTAATCTTTCGTAATCGAGCTACACGGGATAGATAAATTTAAAAATAATTCATGCTTGAAAATCTATATATTTTATGCTATCGTAGGTGGCACAGAAATCGCGATTATTTGTTAATTGTTTAATGGCAACACCTGAATGTAACGCATCTCATTGGTTATTGTGCAATATTTTTAAAAAGGGAATAACAATAAATAAAAAAAGTTTAATTAATAACTATAGAACAAAACAATTTATATAATTAAAAAAAATAAAATAAAAGTAAATAAACAGTTTATTAATAAATAAACAACAACATCCGGGCTATCATATCAAGCAAAATAACGACACTTTTGCGCCAGTTAAGTACCCCTGTGCGTATATGACATTGGCGTCAGAAAAAAGTCGCGCCAACGTAGTGCGTATATGACATCTGTGCCGTCTTTTATTCATCTAATTTAAAATACAACAAATAAATAAATAAATCAAGGTACTTTTCCAGTATAGGTACTTGGCGAAATAGAGAAAAGGTCCATGGGGAGAAAAGAAATTTGGCAACGTATTTTCTGGCAACCTATTTCATCAAAATATTTTTTTCGAATAATACTACATAAAAGTTGCTATGATCGCAAAAAGTTCGTACTTTCATATTAGCTGGGCGCAATTATCGCCAATAGCATTTTTTAACTCGCCAGCAGCATTTTTTATTTTTCGAGGTGTAAATTAAAACAATGCTTTGATGTTGAAATTAAATGGTTTATGGTATTTATTCTTTTCTTTTCTTTTTACTTTTTTAAAGATTTTTTTTTAAGTGAAATTCGTGAATTTGAAATGTTTGTTTTAAATTAAAGTTATCCATTTTAAAATGAGTGAAAGGGTTATATTTTAACTTAATATTTCATATTTCTTTAGAAATATGAAAAAATACGACGGGTACTATGTTATCGATTTATCACCTGTGCCCGACTAACATAAAAATACCGAGTTCTTGATTTCTCTATCAGAATCTTCCGATTTGGCGAAGGATTGAGCAAGTAAATTAAATTATGAATAAAAGTAACACGATATAATGCCTATCATTCCATTTAAGGGAGACCAAACTGATCGCCACGGGCAGCTAATTATTTTAAAAACCGTAATAACTCAGTCAATTAAGATACAATTTTCAAACACATTGCATTTGAAAGTAGATTTTTTTTCTCTGTTTGACGGTGTAAAAATTAAAAATGGCTTTGAATTGGAAACTTAAAAAATCGCTGACATAGCGCGCATTGTAATTTCATTTTTTTTCAGTTTTTATGAGAAAACGGCAACAAAAGCTACAGTAATATATTATTTTCTTTACTCGGGGATTATTTTCCCTCTAAACCCTCCATGACTTTCAACAGAAATGGCGGACTTCCGTTGCCACAATTACAAAAAATGTATTAAAAACTACAAAAATATTAATATCTCAAAATCAAATTGAGATAGAGCTTTCAAACAAATTGCATTTAAAAGAGAATGTTTTCCTTATACAACGGTGTGTAAATTTAAAATGTGCGATGTCTAGAAGTTTAAAAATTTGCAGTAAAGAAAATTGCAAAACCGAATTTCATTTCAAATTTCAAAGTGTTGCCATTTGCAGAATGACGTATGCGTTACGCACAGATATGTTTGTCCTTTATAATATAGATACTAGCAAAAGCCATGCTTTGTTCGGTTTCGCGGAGCATTATTTAATAAGATAAAAATTTGAAAGTAACAATATTTTTTATATTAATTTTGCATCTTTATTAAGCAAAAATTTTATGTTTTGGCGCATTTAAATTTTAGAAATCTAAATTCAGACAAATAACTAAGAATTTCCTCTGAATTTTCTATTTATGATATAACGAATTTAACAATTAATTTTATTTGTTTACAATTCTTTTGTTGCCACTTTACAAAAAAAAAATCATAATATAATTTAAGACTCCCTATCATATATCAGACTTGACAAACCGGAGAAAGTCTATGGGTGAAAATCTTCTCGATAGTTGCCAACTTATTAACTGACTTTGTCCCGAAAGTTACGCCACCCGGCACATACTACTGATAAAACTCCGCAGACAAATGTATAGTGAAAAATGAAAAATATTGTGATATTGACATTAATTGTAAAAAAAGTGTTTTTTCGAATTCCACTAAAATAAATACGTAAA
Source organism: Maratus speciosus (assembly GCA_963932465.1). NCBI lineage: Eukaryota > Metazoa > Arthropoda > Arachnida > Araneae > Salticidae > Maratus > Maratus speciosus. The sequence goes on along the minus strand of CAWVRF010000209.1, from coordinate 194,548 downwards.
AAATAAATTATTTTTCACAGTTATTTTCAGGCTTTCAAAAATATGAAAACTTTTGAAAATAAAGATTTAAATGTAAGATTTATTGGTACTTTTACAGTAAAAAGGCCTTTGAGTTTTTTTAAACATTTTTCAACAAAGTTGAAAAGTGTTTATGACTTCGGTTTGTCTGTCCGTCTGCCCGCGCTCTAACTCTCGTAAATATACTCGGATCGTTCTGAAATTTTTGGATGTTAGTGACCTATACCATAGCACGATCCCTATTTCAAATAAAGTTTCTAGCATGTTTAGTTCATTTACCGGGCCTGTCATATGTTTTCCGTTACATTACGGCCTATGGGAAAAATCGTTTAAAATTGTTTCTAATGATGTTACATGCTTTCAAACATAATAAAATTGATATGCATTTATCATGTGCACTAAAATATGCATTCTGTAGAATATACGGTGCAAAGAATAGTTATTATTCATTTACAGGGCCACACAAAATAATTCCGTTACAGAACGGTATAGGGGTGGAGGTAATTGCTTGCGGGGTATTTTAATTATGTTAAATTATTTCATGTATAATGAAATTGATATACGTCGCTGAGGTTTACTATAACTTATTTCATGTATAATACGAAGTGAATAGCATTTGCAAGGACACACAAAAGATTTCAGATACTGTATTGTATCCGAAGTACTGTACAGTAGCGATGATTGCTAGAAATGCATTTTTGATTATGTTATGTGCTTTTATGTTTCACTATATTTATGCATAGTATATGGTGTGTATAAATGTCGTAATTCATAAACAGAGCTACACAAAATAATTCGTAATGGTTAGTGGGTATGATTGAAAATTACTTATAGGTGGTTTTCAAAAGAATCATGCATTTTTACGCGGAATTGCATTTGGTTTACTAAGAAATATTTGTAGAATATAGATGAAATGATATACAGGGCTACGCGAAGAGTTGGGTACATGGCCGTCTATGGGTGATAATTTCTGGAAATGTAATTTCAGTAGTTTTAAGGGTGTTTTAGTTTGAATTAAATTTTAGCTAAATAGTGGCATGTAATAAAGGTACTAGGTAAACTACAGGGTTGTAGAAAAGTATTGAAGTATGTTTCCATCTATTAGTATAAATTGCTAAAAGATGAATTTCAACCTGTTATGCATTTTCTTGCTAAACTAAATTTTCCGTTACATAGTATATATATCAACATACAGATTAAATACAGGGCTTTTCAAAAGAATTGGAATACATATTTGGCTATGTAACTGCAGAAATCAGTTTTTCAAATGTTTCATGCGTTTTCTAAATTGTTTACTTAGTTCTCTTATATACCTTATTTCTCTAAATAACGAAGTTTTGTTAAAGCATTCAGGAAGTGTTGGAAAGTGTTTCATAATCTTTGCTTAACGCATTATTTTTCTTACTTGTATTTTTTTTTTCTTTTTCTATCTTGCCACAATTTAGGAATTGAGATTTGTTGCGAAATAATACAAACAGTATTGAAAACAAAAATTTATGAACTGTTAGCTTGTTTTATAAGAATTTACATGTATATATTTAATTTGTAGATATTATTAATTTTTTATATACAATTTACTTATGTTTGTATATAAAAGTATATAAATTGCTCTTTTATATTGAACAAATTGTATATATATAGAAAAATTTCGCTTCTTTATATGAAACAGTGAATAGGTTTCCATAAATTACGTTGCCAAATTTCCTTCTGCCAAGGATTGAAAAGTAACGATTTTTTATTATATAATGTAGTATTAGCAAATTTTGTGTAATCTGTTCTACAGCCAAAGTTAGCTGCTAAAAGCGCGATGCTGGAAGAGTGTGGTATCATTTATACGGTTTAAATAATACGATTTGGCGCAAAATTAGTTTTGCGCCAAACTACACTCACTGTAATAAGCCAATTGGCTGTAGGGATTAATGAAGAATCCCAAACGAAGATTTACAAACACCAAAATCGTAGCATGACAATACTTTATCTTATGGGAGAAAAGCTGAGGGACATGTATAAATTAAAGTGATTCTTAAACTTTTTTATGTTTCCAATTTTTGTAACGTGTTTATGGCTTCAGTCCGTTTGTTTGTCTATCATCCGTGTTCTAACTTTCCTAACTTACCGCAAAATTTATATATCTTATTATGTTTTACTGTTATTATTATTATTATTAAGGCTAGTAATTGCTGGATTCGAAGTTAGATAAATTTTAGTACATTATGAAGGGCATTGAACTTCTATATATCCTATACAGATATACATAACGTCTCATATACACAGTAACCCACATAACACATGTGAGTTACAAAAAATATATTAATTATGCGCCAAACCTTGCGCGCCAAGATATGACAATTTGCTGTGGACCCGATTATGAAACTTTTCATGGATTAATACATACAAACTTTACATGAAAAAACAGTGAAGCTTGCGTCTAAAGTATGTTAAGCTGAAATGATCCCACATTCCTTCAAAAATAAAACAAATAATAACAAATAAATAAATAAATGAAAGTGTGCAGTTAAAAAATTGAAGGAACGATATTAAATTAATACTGTAACATGAAATTAACTGTGAAATGAAGCAAAAAAGCATCAATAAAGTAAATCACATATTTGAAAATATAAAAGAGAAAATATATTAAAATACTTTACTTTTTCCGGATCTAGATGCTATCCATTTATTTCAAAAGCTAATGTAATAGCACTGACGAATTTGTGGAAAAATATTTTTCATTCCTGATTATTATTATTTACATAACGGAATTCAGCAATAAACTTTTTTTTGTTTAACAGTAAAATAAGTCCACGTTATAAAAAAATTATCCAGAACCTATGAACATTTTTAAATTAACAACTATAATTTATAAACTACAAATATTCAGCATATCGTAAAGAAAATGGGAAAACGGATATGAAAAACAAATTTAACTCGTTCACGCTTGCGCGGTAGATCACACTCGACTGTCTCAGAGTTTTCAAGTCTCCAGCTTTTTGCACACCACTATTATTTTAGAGAAAATGTTGTTCCTTTAAATCGCCCATTTGTTCTAATTAACTAAAACAACATTTTCTGTATTAAAATACTGGTACCCAAAAAGCCGGAGATTTGTCAGCTCTGAGATCGTCGAGTGTGACCCACCGCGCCGGCGCAAGGTGGATCAAAGTATAGGCAATGTCGAACATAGGATTATCACGATAGAATAAACCTATATATATGATGTGTTTTGTTATATTTAGGTTTAAATGAGTAAAATAAATGATACTGAAAGCATCTGCATGGTTTTTGCAAACAATTTTGTACTCTTTTGTCGCAAACAGGAAGTTTAGGGAGATGATGAATATTTAAAATAAACTGGAAAAACAAAGCATGCAGTTTTTACTTATATCCAAATGACATTTGTAGAATATTTAAAACATTTGTTTAATTTTAAAGTGGCAACATATGCGATATTTACATAACTCTTTAAAATCTTTCTACAAAACTGCAACATTCTACTGTAACATTTTAGAACTTATTTCAGTGCATATTTGTTATTATTGGATTTGAATTTTTTAAAATTATCTTGTAGTAATATTAATTTTAGCATTTTTTTTTTTTTTTTTTAAACAAGAATTTTTCATTTTGTCCTTTTTCTTATATTCTTTTTAAATATGATAACGAACAGATTTGTTCCCGTGTTTGAAGAATTTAAATGATGGTTTTAGGTATGAAAAATCAATGCTTAGTTTTGTAAGCGAACTGTACTAATTGCCTCAGAAAATGATGAAGAAAATTTAAAGGAGCGTTTACGTATGTTTTGTGAAAATGCAGAAGATAGCTGGCTGAAATCTGAACGAAAATTAGATCGTTTCAATAATAAAAACTATTATTCACTTCAGTGTTCCTTTAAAGTTGGTAATGAGCTTAAACCATTTTCAGTTGAAAATTTGCAGAAATCAACATCACGAAAATCTTTTTCAGACGTAACCGAAACTCATGAAAGAAGACTTAATTCAAATGTTCAGAGAGGATACTCCTGGAGAAGCTAAATTAAGAAGAATCAAAGAGAAAAATTCAACGCGAATTCAGAAAAGAATTAGGTTTGCTAATAGGTGTTGTTAAACGGGGAAGTGGTTTGACACACGATGGAACACTGCAAGGACATTTTTTGCTGAGTTTGAAAAGACAGCTGAGGTCACTGGATTGGATAAAGAACTTATTAAACATTTTGCAATTATAATGCAAGTGATCGCCTGTGACGAAGTAATTAAGGCCGAAAAATTTGGCAATTTCGCACTGGGAACAGCTAAACAATGTGCCTCAAAGTACGGTTAGTATTATATGCCAGCTTCTGTACATAAATTACTAACTCATGGAAAGGATATGATTACAAATTTTGCCGTTCCAATTGCATAATAATAGGAAGAATCTAGCGAAGCTCGAAATAAACAGTTTCGAACGTACCGGGAGTCCCATAAGAGAAAAATAAGTTGAAGAGTGTGTAAAGAAGACTTATTGCACCATTTGCTAATAACATCTGATGTTTTGATTTCAAATATTAGACACAAAATAAAATACATTCAAAGGAACAGAAATTTTCTAGAATCATTGGATCTTTTACTTTAAAATATGACATTTTATCACTGACATAGCTGCGCATCCATTTATTACAGTACATTTAACCCTCTGAGAACCTTTGCAATTTTCAGCATTTTCATATAAACGTTTATATAACCAGAAGTACGAGTATATTAACTTTAATTTCGCAGTTTAATGTTAAATTAGTTTTTTACATCATTTCGTCCTAGAAATTTCTTACAGCATAATCTTCTTTAAAAAATATTTTTGTGTACAGCCAATTTAACATGTTTTCTGGAAACGGAAAATTACAGAATTGCTGCTTCAAGTCCATTTATTTCAAAAACGCGCAGGTTTGCGCAAAAAATCATCTATGCCACACTAAAATACAGGCTTTCTGGAATACCAACATGAGTTTGAAATTGTAAGTAATAAGTAAAGTGAAATTGTAACTTTAAACAATTTAAGTTATGTAATTTTTGAAGATTACGATACCATTAATTCTATATGTGTTGTTCATAATGTAGAATGAGACATAAAATTCAATCAAAATATAGTGAGTAGTGGTTTAAAATGTGTTTGAAGAAATTAATAATTATATTTTAAATGAGTTATCAGTAGAGGTTATTTAGGTTGCATTTCTGAGCATAGCAAAAAGTCACTAAAATTCGCTGAAAAATTCCTCTGCTGAAAGGTGTATATTCCGAGCTATACAAATACGGCATAATTTTGTATAATTTAAAAAATAAACATATATTCGTATTTTGTAGATATTCTTTTAAAATATTTCATTGCAAAAAATTAGTTATTTAATGAATATTTTTTGGCTCTATGTTCGCATTTTCTTAAGGATTGATCCACTGTGCGGCGTGAACGTGTTAAAAATATTTCTATTTCTCATGTTAGATGGCGCTAGTAATAGGACAATCACGTGGATTCTGACCACGTGCACGGCGGATAAAGGAAACTCAGCGACTGTCAAGTCTGATATATGATAAGGGAGTCTTGATATAATTCTTTTAAAATGCACAAGTATCGTCTGCGTAAATGATTTCAAATAATAAGAATAAATTGTGTATTGGAATTCTTCACACTGAAAAATACTTTTACAATTGAATGTCAATAATCGAATTTTCACAAATTTTAATTCATTAAAAACATGCTATAATTTTCATAAAAAAGGTATTTTAAAAATTTCATAAAAGAACTCGTGGAACTATTTAATTAATCATGATTCTATCTATGACTAACTCCATGGTTTATTTTTTCTTCTGAAAATATACGTGTTTCATTTTTTATTTGCAAAAATGCGCCCGTAATGGAAAAAACATGTAAAATAAAGAAAATAAAATAATACATTTTTGAAGGTTATTCTGCAAAAAAGAATAATATTGTGCAAATCTACATATCATAATTTATTTTTATGTTTAATTTCAAGTCAAAATACTCAATAATTTTTTTGTAAAGTGTACGACAAAATGTAATTTGTGTAGCCTACTAGAGGATTCGCTTCGCTTATCCTAATAATTACCATAATTTATTAAATTAGTCCTTGCATTCAATCTATATTGCGCATAATATATCAATGAAATGTCATAATATGTTAATCACATTATGGTATCTTATTGTAATTACCACAGTGACCTATTTAAACTGTTGTTTAACCCCTTAATTCTCGCTCCCGTGATATTCACGGGCTGTGTCTTTTATTCAGATTTTTCAATCCCCACCAGTTTTATAAAATAGTATAATTGGCTTTATTGTGATATCATTTTAGCTGTCATTAAATCACCCACTCACTCACTCGGTTGGTACCTCTTGGAGAGAACAGACGTGTTTTCTGTTTGCTGGTCGTTTTATTCTCAAGAGATTGTAATCGCAGTTCAATGTTTTTAGAACTTGCGGGATCTTTTGCAAGTATCTTCGAATGAGTTGTGGTGCTGATAGTGACGCTTAATAGAAAGTAGTTCGTACGAATAGGTGACTGTTTCCTGAACTTGATGCATCATAGTAGTAATATATAGAGGGTTCACCGACGACAATAATGGGTACTGAGGACCCATTTAAATTTTCTGACAATGCACTCTGCACCCTGAATGGAGAGGAGAAATCTGATTTAGCTGCTGCGTGGATGGAATTTCCCGGAGTAGCGGATGAAGTACAAAGACTGATTGTACAGCAATTCCTGCAAGATTGTGATAGCTACATAATGAGACTTTTAAGAAAAGATGACTACCTGGCGAATCCTCAACACAAGACTAGCGTGAGTAATCTTCTCAATAATCTTTTTGTTCAATGAGCCATTTGATCCCCTAAAATTAAGTCAACTAAGAGAGTTTAAAACTTTTATCTATGATCATGACTATGATCTAATTGACATCTTAACAAAACTCAAGGCTATTGCGGTGAACTCAGATGACGGCTTCACCCCTGCTAATACACTAAAGCGTAGGAGAAATGATCTCAAATCTAATATTCCCTTAAAGAATAAATATGCCAATATATCTGAAAAATACCTTGACGATAATAACATGGATTCTTCTGAGCCCTCCCAAGGAGAGTCAGCCGGTAGCTCCACTACTGAAGTAGTCCCTAAAAAACCAAAAATCCACCCCTTCTATATTGAGTTTCAAGGCAAGTGGACAGAACTTGCAAGTGAGATTAAAATACTCAACGACAGCAATCCCCTGATTAAACTAGACGGTGAATTACTCAAAATCCACTGTAAAACTGATGCAGATTTCCGAAAAACACAGGACTATCTTGATTCTAAAACAATTCCTTACACAACCCTGAGCCCCGCGGAACAGCGCCCCAGGAAAGTCGTCATTAGGGGAATTCCCCCATATACCGACCCCCAGGTCATAATTGAAGCTCTTAAAGAACATAATTTCGTGGCCAATAGAGTCTCAATGATGAAAAGTAGAAAGACCGGTCGACCAATGCCCCTCTACGTCGTCAATGTACTCCCACGTGAAAAATTCGAAGAAATCTACCAAATTCACGAAATTTGCTACATTAAAGTAGATATTGAGCGATTTAAAGGCACCAACATCGTAAAGCAATGCTACCGCTGCCAGAAATTTGGACATTCCAGCGAGATTTGCCGCCTGCCGCCAAAATGCGCCAAATGCTCGGAAGAGCATTTAACTCCCCAGTGCGATAAAATTGGAAAGATCATCCCCAAATGTTCAAATTGCTATGGTGAGCACGTGGCTACTTACCGTGGTTGCCCCAAAACCCCCAGTTCCATAAAAAACAGCAGGACCCCAAAACCGCCCGAAAAGAAAACCCTAAAATCATTCCGAACGCTATGGCGGAACTCTTATCAACGTATAATAATGTCCGTAAGCCAGAGGCCAAAAAACCAGAAGAAAAACCTACTGAAGCCCCGGCTCCGCTCCCTTCTCCCTCCCAAGACCCTAACCCCGTAAACACTACACCAAATAAGCCAAATGACACTCAAAAAGCAACACCAGAACAACCCAGTAGTTCTAATTATGCTAATGACTTAAAAGAAATATTTAAGACCTTCAAGGAGATGAAAGAACTCCTAAAATTTAACAAATTCATCCAATGTTTCAAAAATATTGCTAACCAAACTAAAAATATACAAGATCCAATAGAAAAAATACTCATCCTTATGAGTGCTATAGAAACTTTAGCCACGGAATTTAACACATTTAATGATGAGTAATTCCTCTTCTACCTTTTCCTCACTTATTTTTCTTTCCTGGAACTGTAACTCCTTGCAGAATAAATTTAACGAACTTAAACTCTTTATGCACGAACATCCCCAAATTGATGTTATTTTCTGACAAGAGACTTTCAGCCCCACTTTCAACATTAACATCCCTGGGTACAGGCTATTCCATACACCTCGTGCGGATGGTACGCACAGAGGAGGTACCGCTATTTACATCAAGAACCATCTTCCACACTACCAATCGCACAACCACACCTTTAATGATCTTGAGTATACCAGTATCAATCTTAAACTTCCTCATATCAATATTAAATTAGATTCTATTTATGCTCCACCCACTGGTAACTTACCTGTTAATAGTCTTACACAGCTTTTTTCACAACATCACCACTGCTTTTTCGTACGCGATTACAATGCCAAAAGCAGACGCTGGAATTGCCATGGCAATTCTCGGCGGGGTACCTCTCTTCACAACTTAGTCCAAAACTTAAAATTAAATCTTCATGCACCACCCAGACCAACACACATTTCCAAATTGCCTGGTGCCCGGGACTCTATCATTGATCTTGCTCTTTCCAAAAATCTTCCTTACCCTATCTACTCTACAGTTATTAATGATCTCTCCTCTGATCACCTGCCTGTCTGCTTTAAAATAGATATTATTAATCCTCTCTCTCCCCCCCCCTTCCGTGGCTATTGACTGGAATAAATTTACTAATTACCTTAACTCTCAGGACATCACCTTCCCTGATATTAATAATACCGATACATTGATGCGGCTGTTGAACATCTCAACTCTCATATCACTAATGCTCAAAATTTTTCTACATTTAACACCTTCAAAAATAATTTTGCCTTTGTCCCACCCCGTTATATTTACAACCTTATCAAACAGCGCAATCGGCTCCGGCGACAATTTCAAAGTTCAAGAGACCCCTCCATTAAACCTCTTCTCAATAGGTTAAACAATAAAATCAAAAACAGTCTTTATAAAGAAAAACAGAAAAGTTGGAACAACTTTCTCAAAACTTTATCATACGAGGACAACTCTCTTTGGATTCTTAAACGCAAACTGAATAAACACTACACTTCCATTCCTCCCCTCACATCTAATAATGTTACCGCTTATACTGACCAAGAAAAAGCTAACATGCTTGCTAATTCTTATGCCACCCAATTTTCTCCTAATCCTACCCTTGCAAACAAAGCTCACCTTGATCATGTTAACGAGACAGTTCGGAACTTTTTGGCTACCCCTTCTCAAGATCCCCCCCCCTAAAATTCAACCTATTGTTATCCACAATATTATCAAAAAACTCAAAAAGCGTAAAACCCCAGGATACGATAAAATTACTAACTCTGCTCTTAGAAAAACCTTCCTCCTAATTGCATAATCTATATCACTGACCTCACTAATGCTATTTTAAAACATAACTACTTCCCTAAACCTTGGAAACTTTCTATAATCTCTCCTATTCCAAAACCTGGAACTAACCTGTCAGACCCCACTAATTACAGACCTACTTCCTTGCTACCTTCTATCAGTAAAGTGGTGGAACGTGTCATCCGTGCCCAGTTTCAGGAGTTCATTCAACAGCACAACATTCTCATGCCCGAGCAGTCCGGCTTTCGCCCAAAACACTCGACACAACACCAGCTTCTTAGGGTTGTTGAGTTTCTCAGCGAGAAACTCAATGCAAAAATTCCCGCAGCTGCCATCTTTCTTGATGTCGCAAAGGCATTTGACAAGGTCTGGCATATGGGCCTCATTTACAAATTAATTCAGCTCGGTTTTCATCCCAGACTTATACATTTAATATATTCGTACCTTTGCGACCGCTCTTTTCAAGTCCGCATAAACAACATTCTTTCTATTATTCTCCTTATCCTAGCGGGCATCCTTCAGGGGAGCGTGTTGGGCCCATTTTTATTTAACATTTTCTTTAACGATATCCCACGCTCCTTGCACACTCACCTCGCTCTTTATGCGGACGACACCTGTATTTACGCTTCGGCACACCACCCGTATACTCTTTACAGGTACCTATAGACTCATGTTGATGACTTCATGAACTGGTGCATGCTTTGGCGCGTTGTCATAAATGAAACTAAAACTACTGCAGTATATTTCTCTCGCAAAATAATTTTCCCTAACAGAATCATTATTAACAACACTGTTATCCCTTGGTCAGACCAAGCTAAGTATCTTGGGGTCATTCTGGACAGCCGCTTAACCTGGAAAAAGCACCCTTTCTCCATCAGAGGTAAAGTCGCTGGAGCGTTTAACTCTATAAAACCTCTCCTTAACAGTAAAACCTTGTCTGTTCACAATAAATTAATCCTCTATAACTCGTGCATCCTTCCCATCATAACCTATGCCAGTCCGGTCTGGGGCTTCACTTGTAAGACCACTATGGACAACCTTAATCGCTTGCACAATTCCAACCTGCGTACTGTCCGTAACGCATCTCGTTACCTTCGCAACTCCACGGTCCGAAGAGACCTTAAAACTATTACCTTACGTAAGCGCATAAACGACTTAGCCAAAAAATTTTATGATAAAATTTTTGACCTCCCTAATGAAATTGTAGCGGAGCTACCGGATTATGACGCTTTTGAACCCCACCATCGGAAACGGCCCAGGTTTTCCATAATTATGGACACTCAGTAACATCTGAGTTCTCCACGCTATTTTTGCCTTCTCTTATTTTTCTTTTTATATACTTTATAAAAAAAAAAAAAAAAAAAAAAAAAAAAAATCTATATACATAGAGACCATAAAAATTGAAAAACTTAAAAAATAAAATGTATGGCCCTGAATTGTCCATTTTTTGGTTGGATGTTGTGGTCTTGCCACCCTAGCTTTTCTTGCCCTTGCTTGGTGAGTGTTTCACTGAACAGTACTAACTTTAACTTTCAAAATTCCGTATAGTAGTTTTACAACTACAGTTTGACATTACTTACTTTAAGACTCATGTAATTTTTTAAGATTTATTGTTAACTTTCTTTCTTCTTAAGTTTTTACTTAAATTTAATTTTATTCCTATTTTCCTTAAATTTCTTATTTTTCTCTTGTTAACTTCTTTTATTCTTATAGTAGCATTGCTACAGTTTAACTTTATCCCAATGGCTCATTAAAACATAAGACATTCTAATTTCCTAGTCCGGGTGTTAAGCTGATAACAGCTAGGAAACCCCTCAATGCTGATTACCTGTTCAGTACCTGTTCAGTACCTGTCATTAAATAAGGTGGACATTTCTTTCTCGAAAAACTGGTTCCAATAAGCAATTTTAATTGTTAAACCATAATTTAATTCGAGCGTTAAGGGGTTAAAATTGCGGGCATAAATGGATAGCAAGGATGAGATTTTCGCGTTTTTGAACACTAGTATTTTGTTAGAGAAAATGATATTACATTCAATCGGAACATTTTTGCGATTTAACAGAACTCTAAGAATATACTGGTGAGCAAAATCGCAGAAATCTCATCCCTGTAGATAATGCTTCCTAAATCAATTATTTACTATTTTTACGAAACATAGTAACATCACACACGCCTTTTGACGCATTTATGCGTCATTTATAAAACAAACTATCGTTAAGAAGCTCTAAATTTTTCGGCAGAATGTTTGAATACCGTAAAATTTCGAAAATAAACTCCAACTTGAATATAAGCCACCTCCCCAATTTTCTACAAATTTCATTTTCCGAAAAAAGATCCGTTTATAAACCCTCCTACCAACAGTCTCTGATTGGAATGTATTTTTATGCATCACTTGATGACGAGATTTTTTATGGTGCCGATAAATTTGGCATTTTTAGGTACTCTGTTTTCATGTTTCCTTGTGTGCCCGTATGGCGTTTTTTAAAGATCGCCGCGCACTGCCCTTTTTCATAAGTGCTGATGCGCCCCGCCCAATTTCCATGTTTCTTCTTTGTGCCCTCTTTTTATTTTAAAAAATATTTTTTCTTTTTTTTTTCTTTTTTTTTCTTTTTTTTTTCTTTTTTTTTTGTAGAAAAATATGTGACATTATTTTCTTTAATTAAATATATATAAATATATATATGTACACAGTTTTTTTCTCATTAAAGAAAAATGTTATCCATCCAAAGCTGGTCACATGATTCTGATAACGTTCCATTTCCGACTGCATGGAGGTAAATAAACAAAACAAACCGCAGACAGTCCTCTAATTTTTCTTTGCTCTACAGTACGCTTGTTTCTGGGGTGTTTCTAATAACTTATTATATTTTAATAAACATTTGTTACATAGCATTATTATTGCAACCTGTCAAAAAATTGAACGAAATCGGTCAATTAACAATGGAGATAAATATACATACAGTCGAACTTCTCTTTAACGACATTTTCTATTTAACGAAATTTTCTGCTGTACCTTGACTTTGAGCAACATTTACATACAAATTATTCTCCACATTACGAAACCTATATTCTAGATAACGAAGTTTATTCAATTTCGTTCTTGTACAGCATTCAAACAGGGAGGTTCCTGTTGCGATGAATGGAATTTATTTCCGCGGATTGTATGCAAATGAAATTATTTATTTATTTCATCCATTTCCATTTAAAAGAAGAAAAGCTAAAAGCTTCGATACAACAAGAAACGGATTCCAGTTTCACGAAAATGTTGCAGATGAATTGGTCTGATGCTTACATTAGTGCAAAAAATTTTATGAACAGTTTTTTTTTTTTTTTAAAGAAACCAGTACAAAGTAATATTACAGACTTTTTTAAAATTAAGAATTTGGAATACTGAGAAAAAAGAGAAAAAGGTACACTACGCATTTGTTTTCGTTTTACCTCTCTTTATTGGTTTTTTTTTTTTTTTTTTTTTTTTTTTTTTTTTTAGACATTATTCGAATTAAATTTTTCTAATATGTCTACATTAAATAAAAAGAAATGTACTTGCGATTTGATTTAAGAGTTCGATTTTCACAGACAATTTTGTTTCTCCAAGTGTACCAACAAGTTTTTTTTATCTGTAAGGATCCACAACTAACAAATAAAAAAACAAAAATGTAAAAATAAATACAATAAAAATGTCGCTGCAGAAAAATATAAACAGGTAGCTAACACATTTATATATAACGGTTTGGTAATAATTCAGATCGTTATATGCAGAATTCTTAACACAGTATAACAGAAATATTTTAAAAGAGAAGCGCAATGTTCAATAATCAACGTTCTTATTTTAATAGTCTGTATACTATAAAAGATAGTTTTAACCGAAATTAGGAAAAAAAAAAAAACTCATCTTAATTTATTACATTCCTCTATCTTCAATAGAAGAAAGTATTGTAATCGAAATTTTTTTCGACTTCCGGTTTTCGACGGATTTACATGTTTTAAGGGTCAGAGATCCCCAAAAACATGTTTATAGAAAATGTCTGTCTGTCCGTGTGTCCGTGTGTCTGTCGCCATTGTACCATCAAAAAGTGTATGAAGTTATGCATAGAATTGAACCAAATTTTTATGTTAAGTTTTTGGCTATGTCAAGCAGATCCTCCTTGAATTTGGAAAAAATTCGCCGGAAGGGATGCGCTGTAATAGCGATTTTTGTGCGATTTTGAATATTGTACCACCCAAAAGTATATGAAGTTATGCATAGAACTGAACCAAATTTTTATTTTAAGTTTTTGGTTATGGCAGGTAAGTCCTTCCCGAATTTGGAAAAAAATCGCCGGTAGGGGCGCTGTAACAGCGATTTTTGTGCGATTTTGAATATTGTACCATCCAAAAGTATATGAAGTTATGCATAGAATTGAACCAAATTTTTATTTTAAGTTTTTGGATATGGCAGGTAGGTCCTCCCTGAATTTGGAAAAAAATCGCCGGTAGAGGGCGCTGTAACAGCGATTTTTGTGCGATTTTGAATATTGTACCATCAAAAAGTGTATGAAGTTATGCATAGAATTGAACCAAGTTTTTATTTTAAGTTTTTGGATATGGCACGTAGGTCTTCCCTGAATTTGGAAAAAATTCGCCGGTAGGGGCCGCTGTCACAGCGATTTTTGTGCGATTTTGAATATTGTACTTTCCAAAAGTGTATGAAGTTATGCATAGAATTGAACCAAATTTTTATTTTAAGTTTTTGGCTTTGGCAGGCAGATCCTCCCCCAATTTGGAAAACATTCGCCGGTAGGGGGCGCTGTAACAGCGATTTTGAATATTGTACCATCCAAAAGTGTATGGAGTTAAGCATGGAATTGAACCAAATTTTTATTTTAAGTTTATGGCTATGACAAGCAGCACCTCCCTGAATTTGGAAAAAATTTGCCACTAGGGGGCGCTGTAATAGCGATTTTGTATATTGTACCATCGAAAAGTGTATGAAGTTATGCATAGAATTGAACCAAATTTTTATTTTAAGTTCTTGGCTATGGCAAGCAGGTCCTTCCTTAATTTGGATAAAAATTGCGGGTAGGGGGCGCTGTAATAGCGATTTTTGTGCCATTTTGAATATTATACACCGAAAAGTGTATGAAGTTAGGCAGGGAATTGAGCCAAATTTTTTGCGTTTCTTTTTGTTCATGGCATGAAGGTCCTTCCTGAATTTGGAAAAATTCCGTTGAAGGGTGCGCTATAATTACGATGTCTGTACCATTTTCTTTATTGTACAATCGAAAATTGTATAAAATTATGCATACAAATTGAACCAAATTTTTTGTGCATGTTTTTGGCTTTGGCCAACAGGTCCTCCTTGAATTTAGAAATATCGCGCGGTAATGGGGCTCTGTGATGGCGATTTTTGTATACTTTTCTAGATTTTTCGTAGTTCTATTGTCCATCGGCGGCTCGTGCAAAGGCGGGAACACACTTCCTGCTAAGCCGGCTATTCACAAACATCTGATAACAACAGAATAAGGAAAAACTATTAATTTTAACAAATATCATGATATAGATTAACTCGTTTTTAGTTTATTTAATTGATTGAAGCAGAAATTTAAAATGAAAATCAAAGTTGGTACAGTAATGAACTAATAATATTGAAGTATTAACATGTGTAACTAGTTTTTGAAATATTAAGATGTATAAGATAGAAGAAAGTTTTGGGATTGGCACATCCAACTAGTTTTTTTATGGCAAAATGCTTTATTATTTTTTAGTTTTCATTATAAACTAAAGTAAATTATAAAAAAAAAATCTCAAAATTAACTTTCATAGGTCTAATACAAAATTATTGATAAATGTAGTTCAAATCGAAACCGGAAAAAATATAGGATAAAAAAGTTAGATAAAATTTAATGCTATCTTATTACTTGTATATCGTCTTGTGGTAATTCCAATCGAGTTCCCTAGTCGTCGCTTTGGATGATTAGAAGCCGGAATGCTAAAACAGAATCTCCTACAGTGGTTCATTTATATCAGGGCTGAGACATCGGACTATTTTTTAAGTCTATTTCGCATCACTTTTTCTAAACAAAATTTTTTACATACTCTTAAACAGCATTTGCAAGAAAAATATACTACAAGATGTATTCTTTAATAGTGGTGCAAACATAATATAAAAATAGTTTTGTATGGCAGACCTGTTATATACAGTCGAACACGGTTAAGACGCCTTTCAAGGGAGTGGACAAAAGTTGAGTATTAAGTGGGATTGCATATTAAAGGTGATTTCTATAAAGTTGCAGGAACTAGGTTTATTTAGCAATTTTTTTAATACATGATATAAATCAACTTTAGAACTTTCGTTTATATGTTTACGATCGAAAATTGTGTATTTTTCGTATATTTAGATGAAAATTTAATTATATTCCGCAACTCATTGTTTCTTTTTAAAGGGCCGAGTGGGGTAATAACGGAAAATAAATATGTGTTCCAACATGGCTTTATTGTCAAATAATATATTGCATCTAAAAATAAAACAACAAAAATAATTTTCTTACAAAACTATGTTTTTTAACAGAAAGAAAAAAGTGTTAAATCTTTGAAATACAACGCAGTTTTTAAAATTATGTTTAGTACTTGTAATAAGTAGTACCATTACAGGGCTGCCACTTGCGTCTATTTTTAAATTCTATCTCGCGCCACTTTTTAAAAACAAAAATATTTTACATGCACTTTGCCTAGATCTGCAAGAGAGTTACACTACAAAATTTGTATTTTTAAAATAGTGGTTCGAAATTAATATAAAAATAGTCGCCTTTGGTAGCCCTGCATTAGAATCTGTCCTTTTTTTTATATAAGAAAAAACTATCCTTATTAATATTTGTGTAAAAAATATTGTTATATTGTTAAGACAGCAAAAAGTAAAGAAAATATAAAAGAATTATCCAAAAGCAATCATAATTGTCAAATTTTTACTAGTTTCACTTTTTGTTGCCTATAATATGAATTATAAAACATTCCAGAGATTTGACGTACAGTCGTGGAAAAAAAAATAAACACCCCTACTAACTCTGCAAAACATTATTGTAGAGGAAAATTGCTGGTGTGAAACGATTGAAAATAGAGTCTACTTTTAAATGATGTAAATAAAATTTGCTTAGGGTCCATTTACGTATCAAAGCTAACTCAAACTTCGTTTTTTCTCAACAGCAATACCCAAGTTTATCACCGTAAATACTAATTAGATACTACTAATTAGACTAAATCACAAGTTTCTAGCCCAATAAGCATAGCGAAATGGCCCGCATGGACTATGTGTTAAATAACACGTGCGGTAATAAGGCTCGCTATGAGAATACAATATGGACTGATTTTAGCCTCTGACCTTGAACTGTCCTTGAAATCGGCGAAGTATGCGCCGGCGCTACTATTTTTCAAAGACGCTTTTCTCAAAAAGTACAAAAGTTTAAAAAGATAAAATTAACGCCAATTATTGAAAAATATTTTAGTTCACATTATATATATTTTTCACATTTTTACACAAATTTCAACAAAAAAATAAACAAAAATATTAAAAAAAATTATTAATGTAGTAACTTTATATATACACCAACCAAAAAATACAAAATAATGCTCAAAGTATGTACTTAAAAAAAAAAAAAAAAAAAAAAAAATCGTTAAAATCGAGCATTCGCTTTTTGCTTTATAACAAAAATAATGCTAGCAACTTGCTAACATATTTGTAACTTTCCCTGTTTGCATTTGTAGAAATCCGCTGCTATCAATGCATCGGTCGATTCCTGACATTTCCACTTGGGCAGGATGCGCAGTGTGGAAAATAAAAGAATGTTTCCATACATACCACTGCCCTATAGGTTTGTTTCGTGTTTGCGAATATTCTGTTATTTTGGCGTACTGCACATTCTTCTCGCGTAATAATATCAAAAACTGACAAACAAAATCGTACCATTTGCCTACCATGATTTTCACATAGAAGAAGGCTATGCGGTTGTACACGTTCAGTGTACATATATAATGTATCACTTTAGGGGGTGGGGGAGAGTGTGTGTGTGGGGGGGTGTCCGGCACATGACATGGGAAGATATCTGTAGGGGGAGGGTGGTTTATCATTTTATGTCGTTATCATTTTTGATAAAACCAAACTTTAATTCTTTGTTTTTTTTTCTTTACATCTGTTACCTTAATTTTTTAAAGTCTGTTTTCTTCTTTTTATGAAAATACAAAGTTATTATTTTCATAAAAATAATTGAATTCATTGATTCTAAATCATTCCAAAATATGGAATAACCCAACGTGCACCATTAATATTCTCCTGCCAAATGAGTGTATAATTCGTTGTAAGAGAAACCAGATTCGAAATGATGCTTGTTATTTTTGCTAGCAAAAGATGGGAAAGAATGTTGACCGCCTGTTTTGTTTAAAATAAGTTCTGTTTTGCCCCGTGCAAGGGCGAGTTGCAAGAAGACAATATTTAAGTTCAATGCATTATGTAATAAAGAGCTATTATTAAAATTTTTAAAATAATAAGTATTTCTTTAAAATGTTGTTTGGTATAGAGTTATTTCTTAACGGTGATATTTTATGAATTTCTCCTCTTCATTTAAATTAGTAAAATATGTTGATAAAAAGTGTTCATCTATATCGGTATATCATTGCAAATGTATTCAAAGAAATAAAACAGGAAAATATTGTAAAAATAAAAAGAATTTTAAAACACTGATAACAATGATTTTAGGGGGAGGGGGATTCGAGAAATGATAACGTGTGATATCAGGAGTTTGGGAGATGGTCCAAATTTTTGTTTATTTTTCTATGTTAAAATGTGTGTAAAAATTTGAAAAAAAAATATATAATGTGAAATAATATAATCTTCCATAATTCGCGTTGGTTTAATTTTTTAACTTTTATACTTTTTGAGAAAATCCTATTTGAATAATTGTAGCGCCGTACAGTGGGGTATTTTACAAATCTGGGCGGCCAAAATTATTTTTTTCTTTTAAACTAATTTAAACGTTTAAAGCAGTAAATGAATGCACTTTTTGAAATAAATATTGTTTAATAACTTGAAAATCATGGATGTTTTGCAACTTCGTACTGATTTTTATTGATCAAAATTAGTATTATAAAATAAATGATATTTATGATAAGCAGTATCATAAAATAAATGATAATTATGATAAACAGTATTATAAAATAAATGATAATCATGAAAAATAGTATTATAAAAAAAATGATAATCCTGATAAATAGTATTGTAAAATAAATGATAATCATGATAAAAAATGGAATAATATATTGAATAATTGAATAAATTATAAAAACAGATTATTAATGATAAGAAGAATTAGTTTGTAAATCACCAAGGTGGGATCTTTTAATCAGATGATAATTCAGAATCGTAATCTGTTTCTTCATAATCAAAATCCTCTGGATCACGAGCTTCAGAAGATTCCATAGGCAGTAACATTTCTAGAGTTTCTTTACGGAACAATTTTGATTTTTTCTTATCGTGGGTCTCATTCCAGTTAAAACTGGATCTGAACTCAAAAGCAATATGTTGAGAACATCACGGTTACAAGAAATTCTTGAAAATTTACGCGATAGATTTTGGCGAAATAATCGAAAATGTTTGTTCCGTGCTTCGGCTGCTTCTTCAGACAATTGGCCTACTGGTAGTAAAGCTTTCTCTATCACAATGCGTCAATGGATTAATATTTTATGCATTGTGGGTGACATTGGATACCATTTATATAACTAGACGTAGAGCTCTGTTGTTTTTTCTGTATATTCTTAAATTTATTAAGGTGAATTTTGGGGCCACTTGATATGGTTTCAAGAATAACTTTAAATCGATATATTAAATTTTCATCAATGCCGGTAATTTCCACTGATAGAGATGGGTCAGTAAAGAATCTTCTGTGTAAAGTATGTGTAAGTACTTCCACATCACTCGAGCTCCTCAAACTTTCAGACTTTCTCCGCTTTGACCTGTCACTTGATTCAGTGAAAGCTTTTGCCGACCTTCCTGGTCGATTTATTTTTCTGGAAATTTCTACTGTACCTTCAAGTCATTCTTTATTATTTTTCACAAATTTATCTAACATATAATGGGCTTCGATCTATTTGCTCTTGAACTGAGATTTAAATTGTGAGAAATTGTGCTTGAAGTTTTTAATTTCATCATCATCAAAATTATCACTATTAAGAAGGTAATTTTCAAGGAAATTTAATCTATGATTAATGTTTGGCAAATTCTGCTGTTGCATAATGTTTAAAAATTCTTTTTGAGTCATTACTCTGACATTCGAAGGCCCTAAATAAAAATAAATACAAAATATGAACAAAAAAGAATGCATAATAATTATATGCAATTTAGATAGATAACATCATTTTATCCCTTATTTAAAAAAAAAAAAATATCACAATCTTTCGCTAACTTTTAACAAAAACACATGGAAAATTGCCTCGACTTATTTTTTAGATAAACAAATGTTAATAACGAGCAATAAATTATTTCAATTATCTGAAAAGAGCTTAACAAGAGATAAAAGGGAATGAATACATTACTTTAAAGAAATTTTTTTTAAAAATTATATAAATTTAATTTCAATCAGAATGACTGAAAAATAAACAAATGTAATCACTTTCTAATGAATCATAACAATTTTTTTCATATTGAAATTTATATGATAAATATCAGTTAAAAATCAATATATAGTAATTGTGTATGCTTACTCAGAATTTTGGAAGAGCATATTTATATCGCCTTCATTTTAAAAAGGGGACGAAGGTGGAACTACTTATAACGAAAACACAAATAGAAGGGTGTATATTTATTGGTACAACAAGTAACTTTGCTTGGAAATGCTTGAAAATATAACTAAACCCTTCGTGAATTAGGAAACAAGGGAAAAAGTAATAGTAAAATATGCGTTATTTTAAATTAATTTTGTAAATACTAAAATTATTTTTTTCTCAATTCAAAGTTTAAAAAAATAATGATATATACCTGCCTCGTCACTATCCATAACGATTAGATTTTAAATACTTCCAAAACTAAAGTTATTCACATTCAAATATAGAAAGTCACAATGAAGAATGATTTGACACACATGCACGTAACGCAACACTCCAGTTTCAACTGATAACAGGAGGTCATCGTTCACTTAAAGGAGATAAAAATCACATCACGTGATTCCCCAAGGATTCAGTTTCAACTTATATCCATCCGTTCGATCCTGCATTGTACTTTATGAAATCGACTTTAGGCCAGCCAGATTCTTCAAATACCCCACAGTGCGCCGGCGCATACTTCCCCGATTATCTCAAAGACAGTACAAGGAAAAGGGCTTAATCCATTAATGCCGGTTGGTACGAAAATCTGCCATTTAAGAACCACGAAAATTTTAAATATGAAAACCAGTAATTTAGTAAGGAAATTTTCATATTACTTAATATCAAACTTTGAGCGATCAAATAAGTTAAAATTGCAATATGAGAAAACTGTTGGCAACTGGTACCTAGGTATTAAAAATGTGTAACAGAAACTCGGCATTAATGGGTTAAAACAGTCTATATTGTATTCACATGGTAAGCCTTATTAGCACACATGTTATTTCAACCATCGGTCGTGGGGGCCATTTCGCTATGCTTATCCGGCTACACCCTTTGCATGAAATTTGTACTAATAGTTTCAGAGAAATTAATTATTTTAAAATGAGCCTACTTTAAGGGCGGCCTCCAAGTTGAAGTTCGGTAGTCGATTGTTGAAATGTTATAGAATGAGTATTAATGTAATATTTCTAGTCAGTATGACAATTTCACTCACTTAATATGTTTCAACAATTATCAGCCCATATGTCTCAAAATAATAAGTAAAATATATTTTTTTCTCAAATGAGGCTTTTCTGTTCATCATAGATGGCCCCGTAAACATTTTGACATTTTTAAAGCATAATTCTAAAACTACGTTGAAGAAAAATTTGAAATTGAGAATTCGCATAATAAATATAAATCTATCAAAAAAAATGTAGGTTGCAATTCTTATTTTTTTTTCGAATATTAATTTCATAATTCATAACTAATATTAAAAAAAAATTAAATTATAAATTCGAGGTATTTATGTTTGGGTTTTTTTAATACTATAACCACACAAAAAATTATCACATTAGGATTAAAATTTCAGTATAGAATTAATAAAAATTTGAATATGTAATTTAACATTAGAAGCCCTAAATTTCGAATATTTATAATTCAGAAACTTATCAACCAAATGACTTGAAATTTCGTTTATGGGCATAGTTTGAACTGGAGATTTAAAATACATTGTTAAAATTGGGTGCTGCTACTGAAAAAAGCTATGTTTTCTCTAGTTATTTGTCAATCGTTTGGTAACAATAACGTTCTCCTATTATGATTAGCTGCTGAGTTAGTATGGGTTGTTTACTTTTTTTCAAAGACTGTACATTTAAAACATCACAAACAGGTGTGATCATCTCTAATCATAATAATTTTTATGTGACATTTCAGCAACCTGAATTGGCCCATTCCTCTCTACTACGATAAAACCACACACGAAGCCAGAAACAAAGAATGTTAGGAGGCGGGATCAAAGAAGAATTGCGAATTTGCTAATTTAGTGGGATTTTGTTTTATTCAAATATCTACCACTATTTCCTATTGGTAATTTTCGCCTTAATTTATCTCTTATTAAATAAAGTAAATAATACTATTCGAAAACAGTGCTTTTACTTAAAACAAGAAAGAAAAATCATGCGTTAAACATAGATTATGAAACACTTTCCAACACTTCCTGGATGCTTTAACAAAACTTTGTTATTTAGGGAAATAAGGTAAATAAGATAACTAAGTAGACATTATAAGAAAACGCATTAACATTTAAAAAATTATTTCAGCAGTTATCGTCCGCAGAACAATAGTATCTTTATTACACGCCACTATTTAGCTGAAATTTAATTTAGGCTAAAACACTCTTAAAACTACTGAAATCAGATCTCCAGATGTTATCATTCAAGACGGCTTTCTATACAATTCTTTGCGTGGTTCGGTATATCATTTTATCTATATTCTACAAACATTTCTTAGTAAACTAAATGCACTACAGCGTAAAAATTATAACTTCTTTAAAAACCACCTTTGAGCAATTTACGTTCATACTCAGTAAACCTTACGAATTCTGTTGTGTAGCCCTGTATATGAACTATAGCATTTATGCACACAGTATGGTATGCATAAGTATAGTTAAACATAAAAGCGCATATCATAATTAAAAATGCATTTCCAACAAAAATCGCTTGTATACAGTACTTCGGACACAATATAGTATCAGAAATCTTTTGTGTGTCCCTGTAAATGCTAGCCACTTTTAATTATGCATGAAAAAATTGTAGTAATCTTCAGCAAAGTATATCAATTTCATTATGTATGAAATAGCTTAACATAATTAAAATACGCCGCAAACAACACCCTCCCCCATATCCGTATAAAACAGAATTCTTTTGCGTGACCCTGTAAATGAATAATAAATATTCTTCGCACTGCATATTCTTCAGAATGCTTATTTTAGTGTACTTCATAAATGCATATAAATTATTTTATGCTTGAAAGTGTGTAACATGAATAAAAATAATTTGAAACGATTTTTTTCCATTGGCCGTAATGTAACGGAATACTTTTGATTGTCCCTGTAAATGAACTAAACAGGCTACAGACTTCATTTAAAATAGGGATCATGCTATGGTGAATCTTAATAAGATCCAAAAATTTCCGGGCAATCTGGAGATATTTACGAGAGTTAGGGCGCGTACAGACGGCCAGACAAACCGAAATCATAAACACATTTCAACTTTTGTTGCAAAAAGGGTTAAAAAAATCTTCTTATTTGGCAACACTCGAGAAGAGAGAAAGAATTTGTATAGTAATGAATTCGCGTCTTTAGCGTGATTTTTTTCCCTCAAAGGACCGAAAATTTATTGCGTATTAAGCGGGGTCGTGTAATAGTCGTTCGCGTATTAAACGCGATAATTTTGCATTAGCCATATTTTCGAAATTTAAGGGAACGGGGAAAAAATCGTGTATTAAGCGGGATCGCGTATTAACAGTGAGCCTCTTAACCGGGTTCGACTGTATAGTATAGGAGTCTTATACGTAAGTCCGAAATATCGTCAAAATGCATTTATTAATGTCTAATTTTTCGGGGCGGGGGGGGGGGAAGGATTCAGACACCCAGTATTTTTAGGTGCGTTCGTAATTATATAAATACATAGCACCTATAGTCGTCGTTCAGTCCGTCTGTCTGTCCGTCCGTCTGTGCGTCTGTACGCATATAACAGAGCAAAAATTACCCGACCGAATGGTCTGAAATTTTAAATATATAATTGTTGCAACATTTTGTCGACTCATTTCAAATTTTATGAAAATCGGATGTATAGTTTAATGACAGGGACATTCAAAAGTTTTCCGTTACATTGCGGCCAATGGGAATAAATTATTTCAAGTGCATTTTAATGATGCTACAGCCTTCCGAATGGTTTTAAATTTTAAATATATAAATTGTTGCAAAATTTTGTCGAGTCTTTTCAAATGTTATGAAAATTGGATGTATAGTTTAATTACAGGGATAGACAAAAGTTTTCCATTACATTACCGCCAACGGGAATAAATTGTTGCAAGTGCATTTTAGTGATGTTACAGCCTTCCGAATGGTTTGAAATTTTAAATATATAGTTGTAAAATTTTGTCGAGTCATTTCCAATTTTATGAAAATCGGATACATAGTTTAATGACAGGGACAAACAAAAGATTTCCGTTTACATGACGGCCAATGGGAAAAAAAATATTTCAAATGCATTTTAATGATAATACAGCCTTTAGAACAGAATTAAAGGGATATGGATATGCACTTATTGAAGTCTACTAAAATATACATTCAGTACACTATGCGGTGCAAAAAATATTTATAAAACTAGTTTTATTACGAACACACCTCATTTGCCACGTTTGACGAATGACGAGCAATTTCCAACTTGTTTAATATAAGAAATGGATTGCGAAATTCTTGATAAAACAAAAGTTACACACGAAAATGTGGTTTAATCTTAACCCGTACGAACACGCGTCTGCTTTTGCAACGTTAGCACATGCGTGTGATCAATCTCACTCCATTTTGTCTCGCATTATATTTTTGGCTAAATGCGTTTGAAAAACAAATCTTTTGTTATGTATTGTAAAAACCATCGGTACTACTTCTTTTTAGTGATTTTTTTTTCGGCTTATATTTTTCCCAATTTTTTGTAAAAATCAAGTTTTTCCCTAGAAAATATCCAAACAGTTTGTTTTATCTCTTAAAACATGAATTATTTCACAAAAGGGATTTTAATTGCATTTAATAACCCTTCATCAATATAGAAAAGTTGCTTTTATTTTGCTCTTTCGTTAAAATTATTTTAGTGTGTGTTAACCCGTAAGAAATGAACGTATCGAAATGAAACGTTTGCGCCGGATTATTTTATGCCAAGAGCCATATTTCTCCCCTCCTAGTGAACAAAGAAAAGACATTCCTTCACCCACAACTTCTCGACTTTAAGAGGCTACTTCAGTCAACTGAAATGACCTTATTTTATACTAATCCTATGAAAGAAATTTTTAAAGATATCTCGTTTGCATTTCAATATTTTGAAACAATTCTTTTTGCATTAGTTAGCTGAGTTGCATTTCGCATTAGTTAGCTGATCTGTACAAAGGACGTTTTTTACTTTTTCGATTTTGTTTACAAATATTTTTAATTAGGACACTTTCATTTTCGGAACCGGTTTCGAAAGGGAAAGCATCCTCTTGAAAAAAATTTGCAAACAAAATCGAAAAATTAAAAAAGGGCTGATGTAGAGATCAATCTTAGCTATCCAATGCAAAAGAAAAAAAAAACATTTAAAAATATTAAAATGCAAACGAGATATCTAAAAAAATTTCTTCCATAGAATTAGCATTAGCGAGCGAGTCTTTCCAGGTAACTGAACTAGCTGTTTAATCTTGAAAGGTACGAGGCAGCAGGTCAGAAGCGTACTGAAAAGAAATATCCTCTTTTTCTAATAGAAAATGTGATTGGGGTGAGATATAACCTAGCGTGTGCGGTCACGGGTTGTTTTATTCCCTGTCTTTCTGACAATTAAATCCCATCAAAAACATCTCATGTAAGACTAGTATGTTGTGGCCATCACAAAACTTTCTTCTATATAAATCACGTCAATTAAATCGTTTAAATATTACCAATTCATATCACAATATATCTGAATTTGAAGTTTGGTGAAAATTCGTGCATTAGTTCTTGTATAGAGCTATAGCGGAAATTCTGAAAAATGTAGTATAGCAGCGCCACCTGTTGAGCGATTTACACCAAAACATAAACAGCACTAATTGATATCAAGGTATACCTGAATCTGAAGTTTGATGAAAATTCATGCATTAGTTATTGAGATACAGCTGTGGCGGAAATTCTGAAAAATGCAGCATAGCAGCGCCACCTGTTCAGCGATTTGCACCAAAACATAAACAGCACTAATTCATATCATGGTATACCTGAATCTGAAGTTTGTTGAAAATCCAAGAATTAGTTCTTGAGATAGAGATATTGCGGAAATTGCAAAAAATGCCCAATAGCAGCGCCACCTGTTGAGCGATTTACACCAAAATATATAAAATGTCTATTCATGTCAAGGACTAACTGAATCTGAAGTTTCATGAAAATCCGTGCATTAGTTCTTGAGATAGAGCCATTGCGGAAATCGTAAAAACTCCAGCATAGCAGCGCCACCTGTTGAGCGATTTACACCAACACGTAATCAGCATCAAGTCATATCAAGGACTAACTGACTCTGAAGTTTCATGAAAATCCGTGCATTAGTTCTTGAGATAGAGCCATTTCGGAAATCGTAAAAAAGGCAGCATAACAGCGCCACCTGTTGAGCGATTTGC
This sequence comes from Maratus speciosus, assembly GCA_963932465.1. Classification (NCBI taxonomy): domain Eukaryota; kingdom Metazoa; phylum Arthropoda; class Arachnida; order Araneae; family Salticidae; genus Maratus; species Maratus speciosus. The sequence continues at coordinate 167,906 of CAWVRF010000209.1, read as the reverse complement.
ACCAAAATCTCTAAATTGTCTATTCATGTCAAGGACTAACTGAATCTGAAGTTTCATGAAAATCCGTGAATTAGTTCTTGAGATAGAGCCATTGCGGAAATCGTAAAAAAGGCAGCATAGCAGCGCCACCTGTTGAGCGATTTGCACCAAAATCTAATCAGCATCAATTTGTATCAGGGGCTATATGAATATGAATTTTTGTTAAATTCCGTGCATTAGTTCTTGAGATAGAGCGCCCACAAAATTTGTGTCACATACACACAGACAGACAGACAGACAGACAGACAGACTCACAGAGTCAGAGACAGACATTTTGTAAAAACATGTTTTTTGGAATCTCTGACCCCTAAAACGTGTAAATCCGTCGAAAACCGGAATTCGAAAATTTTCATGAATCCAATACTTTCTTCTTGTAAAGATAGAAGAAAGTAAAAAAGCCAAGTCTCCTGACTCTTTGACCGTAAGAAGTTCTGAGATCATGTGTAGAGCCAAGCTTAGCTCTCTTATTAACTCTGATATTTTAATTCATAAATTACTCCTAGTCTCTACACCTTTAGTAAATGATTATTTTTTGACTTGGCAATTACGCAGCACAGGAAAGTTATTACGTAAACACTTTACTTATGTTTTGAATTGGGATTAGATTATTTGATTTAGGCTGAATATGAACACGAGGGATAGAAGAAGCCTGAAGGAGGGTTGCACCGATTGGGGGTCTTTGTAAAAGAGGGGTCTGGCTCGTATTCACGTTACATAGGAAGAAAATCATCCAAAACTCCGGACATCAAGTTTGACCAGTAGAGAGTTTTCGCATCCGGGCTTACAATGTAATGTAAAATTATTTCCAAGCTACAAATACATATATGTTCAGTGCTCTTATAGAAACTATTTTATGCAAAACTTTATAAATAAACGTTAATATTAAAATCTAAACAAGAGCCTTTACATTCTCGTGCTGCGTCATTGCCAAGTCACAAAATAATCATTTACTAAAGGTGTAGAAACTAGAAGTAATTTGTGAATTAAAATATCAGAGTTAATAAGAGAGCTAAGCTTGGCTCTACACATGATCTCAGAACTTTTTTACGGTCAAAGAGTCAGGAGACTTGGCTTTTTTTTACATGAGATGTTTTTGATGTTATTTCACTTCTTTTTGTAAGGAGAAAGCCAACGAAAGCTTTTCCAGTAGCGTCGATTCCAATTACACTATCTTTAACTTCATAGACTTTATGGCTCCTGATTGCTTCGATGTTCCGCTTTTCCTGGAAAAGCGAATTTGCATGTGTGTTACTGTTTGAAATCCATTCATTCAAATTTTCTAGTAACTGTATTAGTTTTTGTTTCAATTTATCAGCTGTTCAATCAAAGTCCTCCAAAGATAATTCTACTGTGCGGAATCAATTTTATAACTTTGTCTGCTTCCAGTCTATTTCCCATTTTTTTTTTAGTTATAGCTCTCGTAATGTTTTCTAAAGCGTTTATTTTAAACTGCAGCTTACCTCTAGACCTTTTTCGTCAGTAAGCTCCAATATTCATACCAGGGTGGGCAACAGAACAGCGGGCGACTTCTTAGCGAGCTACGTCTTCCCATTTCAGAGTGTGAATCGTTGTAACGTTTTAATGTGTGTTTTTGTTTTCGAAAATGGTTTTGACGATAGAGAGCTCTTGCTTCTTGGAGCTGTTGAGAACGTGATTTCTCGGAACGATTAGGCCTTCCCCTTTTGACCTCAATAGGTCTTCTAATTTTTTTCTCTAGTTGATTTCTCTCTGTGATAGGTATTCATTTGGAAAAATAATAGATTATTGCTAGCTGTTAAGAAGAGGAAGTAGAACGTCAAAGTGACCTCCTAAGAAACGAATCCCGAATCCCAGTGCGCAACCACATACTCAACTATAGCACATCTGATATCATACGACTAGGCTATGTTACCTAGCACAGAAAAGAAAATATAGATGAAACAGATATGAACGATCTCCAGATGTAGGAACTACTCGATGAGGACTTTCTTCGCTGTGATCAAAATATAACATTTCAGTTTTTTCCTTTCAAACTTTCTTCGATCAACAATGGCTTTCGTTGGAATATCATACAATTTCGCGTTTCCCTTCGTTACCGCGTCTTTTCAGTAATTTTGCAGATGCACACTGATATCTAGAATTCAAATTTTACACAATAAAAAACTGTGTCGCCAAAATATGAAATTCAGTTATTCCTCTTTTCGATATGTAACACTTACAATCAAGTTATTTTTAGAAACAAGTAGGTGAAAGAATTTTACACAAAAGTTTCAATCCTTCATACTTTCGAATTTAAAGTAAATCGTAATAATTTTATTATTTAAATGATTTTAGTACACAGTAGACCGAGCATAGCTCGGTAGTTTTTTTTTTAAATATTTATTTTGTTTTAGTAAATGTAGAAATGTGATAGATAGTATCCGCAAAACATCAATAAGTTGCGGAGAATATAGCGGAATTTTTGTTAATGCGTCTCCTATTAAGACGTATCTCCGGTTAATGCGGACAGTTTCATTTCCCCATCATATTTAATTAATGTTAAAGGCATCGTTTATTGCGGATTTCGGTTACAGATGAAAAATGGCCTCCCTTGGAAGTCCACTAACGGTTGTTAACTGAATATTTATATCTACCACTCGTAGTCTAATGGTGTTATTACACGAGGGGTCAAAGACGCTTCAGATTCCAGGCGTCTCCGTGTTATTCCTATGGCTCCAGGGGAGTCGCTTGGAGAGCGAGCGTCTTTTTTCTATCGGAGCATCTTTGACGCCCGAAACGAGGCGAGTCGCCAGTAAGAGCCAATCAAATGCTTGGAAATCTGATAATAGAAAAGTCTTTTCCGGAACAGCCAATGAAATGCTTGGAAAAGGCGGGCCGTGAGGCGGCTGTTGTCGCTAGACGCCTGGGATTTCAAGCGTCTTTGACTCCTCGTGTAATAACACCTTTAGCACGGTTGAAAGTGAAAAGTCAGAGAAAATGACGTCATAGTGGTGCAAAAGTGATAATGTTTAAGTTTTAAATATAAAAATAATTGACGTCTTTTCAATATGTCATTTTTTCTGGAGAGAGGGGAATGTAGAATTTTGATTTTGAATTCCAAATCGATAATTTGAGTACCTAAAAAACATATTTAAAAAAATTATACATCGCAGGGGAGTTTCTATTGCCATTAAAAAAAATAAAATTTTTTCTGCGTATGCGATTATGTTAGTCATATCCTGAGTGCCACTCTCCATGTTTTATAAACATTGAATTTATTATTCTTCAACAATTGTTGTCTACGTCTACGTCAATAGTTTGGCAACAAATGTGAGCTATTTTGTAAATATGAGGTAAGTTTGACAGCAAAATTCTCTTGCTTTTAAAACTGCTGCTAATTTTGCGCCATGGTGTATTGACATTGCATCAAACTATAGCGATGTTTAAAATAATATGGTAGTGATGCTAAATATAGCAAAAGTATAAGAGCTGCTATCTATCAAGAAATGTTAGCATATTTGCAGAATGTTTATAAAATATTTTAATTCACTAAATTAACATTTGGTAAAATAAATTAATTTTATTTGGGTACTATTTGAGGTACAGATGTCATATTCGCCCCATATTGGCGCGTTTTTTTTCCGACGCTGGTTTGGCGAAAACATCAACAGCATAAACAACAACATCCGGCTTACCATATCAAGCAAAATAACGACACTTTGGCGCCGGTTAAGTATTCATTGCGTATATGATATTGGCGTCAGAAAAAAATCGCGCCAATATGGGGCGAATATGACATCTGTGCCCTATTTGATTATCCCGTCGATCAATTTCGCCAAATTATACAAATTGCCGTATTTTTATTTTAAATAACGAAAAAACAAATAAATTAATAAAACCTTAATGAAACTATAAATAAAAAGTCGAATTAAAAATCATTTGATAACGTAACAAACACTTGTATGGTGTTTAATGTCAAGTGAATGCGACATTTACGATCATCCATTATTAGCGTTTAAGGGGTCTTGTACCTTTTAAACGCGTCGAAAATTAACGAAAAACTTCAAAGTTTGAATTAGTCTATCTTCAAAGCCTTTTTATGTATAAACATGAAATTTTGGATATTGATTAAACAGATTGTGCTGTGTAATATGCTACCATTAGAAATTTATTAACCCTTTACAGAATTTGTGTATTGTTGAAATCAAAATAGCTCTTTTTTTTACCCCATAAGTCATTGCGCGCATGATATCTTGAGAAAGTATGTATGGATTGGCATGAAATTCGGTAAAGATACTAAACATATTAGACATAAGATATTAGACATATATGTGTGTTTAAAATGATCTACTATTAGGCTAAAATTATTTCATTAACTATATAAAAAAAATATTTTCGTAAAAAAAAAATAAAAATTTTGTATTTTTAATGAAGAAAAATAGTCATAACTAAAAATATTACGACTGTAAATACTTAAAAGTAGATTATAAACACACATATTTGTTTAGTATATTTACCAAATATCATGACAATCCATACATGCTTTCTCAAGATATCATGCGCGCAATGACTTATGGGGTAAAAAAGGAGCTATTTTGATTTCAACCATACACAGATTCTGTAAAGGGTTAATAAATTTCTGTTGGTAGTATATTACAAAGCACAATCTGTTTAATCAATATCCAAAATTTCATGTTTATACATAAAAAGGTTTTTAAGATAGACTAATTCAAACTTCATTTTTCATTAATTTTCGACGCGTTTAAAAGGTTAAAGACCCCTTAATCTTATAGTTTGGCGATAGTTTTTCGGTCGACGGGATAATCAAGTAGTACCTTTATTTGTTCTAGTCAATTAACCCATTAAGCGCCGCTATATTAAGCACGTTAAATAAATAAAGTTTATTTATATATTTTATATATGTAAGATGCCCCTATGATAAAGCAGTTGAAATTTTTTTAATAACTGTAACCGTTTAGAATGTATAACATGTTCCCGTAGCGGGAGCGTTGGCGTCTAATGGGGGTTGAACCTTCCTCTGAACTGCAAAGAAACGCGCGTTATTTTCTCCTGCCATAATGCAATTGCGATTAGAAAATTTAATAAAACTTCATTTTTAGGCATGATGCAAACAAATAAACAAACCTATAAACAATTACTAAAAATATATGGATTAAAAATTTAATATTACTATTCATAAATCACTTTCATTCAAATTTTTTAACGAATATTCAAAATATTTGAAATATAACGTCACTCTTTCTTTTTTATTATTTCCCTACACATTGTCTATGCAACTTGAAAGGAACAACTCAGATATAACATTATGTTGTAATAAACACTACACGCACTTATGTATAAATTTGTTTTACACCTAGATTTCTGGCATATACTTATATTAGAATATAGTTGTTTTCATCGACACGTAACTGATATATATAACTCTATATATTCCTAAATGATGTTTTGAATTTTCTTTATTACCTGTTTCAAATAAAGTAGTTGTTTTACAAATGAAAATTGAGACATCTCTTATTTCAATATAATAAATGCTTTTCACGTTACTATTACCAAACATCGATTTTCAAATTATTTAAATATATATATATATTATCTCTTTAATAAGAGACCTGCATATATTTAAAAATCGATCTACAACAGTATCACCTTTAGTACAATTAATATAACATGAAACAATTTAGAATTTCCGTAATCCTTCTTTTTTTTTTTTTTTTTTTTTTTTTTTTATATTGTATATGAATCTACCTATGGATTTAAGTTTCAAAAGTAGCTGCCAACTACTACTGTATTATATCTTAATTTATGGTCAAATTTACTGTTACAAGAAATTACCAAAATTCTTTTTTAAAGGTTTAGTAATAACTTACTTCCATGCAAAACTCAATCTTTTATTTTTGCATCTTGCATTTTAATTGTAATTTAAAGAATTTTTTTCTTCGGATGAACATCATAAAGGTAATTTTTAAGGGGTTTTTTGTTCACAATGATTCTGTTTTTCCGTATAATATTACGAATCCACATTCAAGCGAACTGACATACACTGCTTTTCATCGTTGGTTGGTTGGTTGATTTGTGACGGCCGATTATCTACACTAGGGATATAGGCCCGAGGGGGAGTGCCCTTCGTGGGGGTCTTTCTAAGGGAACCTAACCCGTATTAACGCATGGAAATCCATGGCTCGAAGAAAACCACGAAAACTCCGAACGATTAGGGCGACGGGCGCGATTGGGATCGAACACAGCACTTCCTGTCTACCAGTTTCGAGAGCAGAACCTCTCAGCCACTGGTGGGGCACTGCTTTTCATGAAAAATCAATATAAAATGTTCCTCTCTTTATGGAAGCGCGCTTGCAGACAAAGGGATGGGAATGTAACCACAAGTCGCCAACGCTCCCGTTGTGGGAACATACGAAAGAATCCTTTCTAATATTGCTTTAAATTAATATATTTACTTCGTATTAGGAATTTATTATTAGATGATCTGTTGGCTTTAAATATTCACTGCACTTGTAAAAACTAAAGAATTTACTTTTTTCTTTTTACTAATTTTACTTGAGGAAGTCTAAAAACCAAAAATTCTCTTTTTTTAAAAATCTGCAAAAAATAGTAAATATATATATATCATTCTGAAAAAATATGTATACTACACACCATACTATTAACTTTTCGGCACAAAATGTATTTTTTAAATAATTCAAAAATATGTTGAGGGAAAAAATAACAAATTGTTGTTCCCGCAACGGGAGCGTTGGCGTTTAATGGGTTAAAACGAATTTTAGTGTATTCAGGACTCAGCTATTTCGTGCTCGATTTAGTATAGTTGAAAAACCGATGGTTTAGTTGACAAACTGCGTTTTATCATGTTGATAATCAGTGAGCAACAGTATTGGCAACAGTTCCGATTACGGAAAATAAAAGATTTTCGATTTTTTTTTTCGAATTTTCGAATTTTTTTAATTTTTCCTTTCTTTGTATCCCAAATACTACCTTCTTACCAAATTTCAAGTTTCTAGGGCTACAGGATGTACCTCAGATTTTTGATGATCGGTGAGTCAGTCAGTCAGTGTCGAAAAATCGAAACTTTGAGTTCATATATTTTTTGAACTAGAAAAGATGGAAACGCGGAAATTTTACCATTTGCTTCCGTTTGAAGAGTACTTTTAGAAAAACAAAGTTTCAAGTTCCTGGGAAATTCCAGCGAAGGGATATAGGGCTGTCAAAAGTACCCTGAGTTGCTTCCAGAAAAGGATGCTTACGGCTGTGCTTTCTCGACTTGAACTAGCTATTTAATCTTGAAAGGTACGAGGCAGCAGGTCAGAAGCGTACTGAAAAGAAATATCGTCTTTTTCTAATAGAAAATGTGATTGGGGTGAGATATAACCTAGCGTGTGCGCTCACGGGTTGTGTTATTCCCTGTCTTTCTGACAATTAAATAATTACATAAAAGGGGAGTGATGAGGCCTTAGAGGCTTCGAAATAGCTATATGCTTTTTAAAATTACTCACATTTGTGTTTTGTAAAAGTTGTTTTTCTCTTTTTATTAAACTATGAAAAGCATGCTTTGTTTGGATTCGCGAAGCATTATTCTTTTCGACCAGTAAGTGTACGTTTTGCCGGAATTTTTAACAGAACTAATACATTCCATAAATTGTTTTTAAACGGCAAACATATTAAAAATAATACTAATAGTAATTACTTCTTAATAGTAAATATGTTTCATTTGGTTCAATTTTCAACCTTCGAATTCGAATAACACTTTATATATCGAATTTAACAATTAATTTTATTTGTTTATAATTCTTTTGTTGCCACATTACAAAAATAAAAATAAAGCATAATACCATTCTGTTAAAATGCGTAAGTATCGTCTGCATAAATGATTTCACATAATAAGAACAAAATTGTTTATTCGAATTTGAATAACACTTTATATATCGAATTTAACAATTAATTTTATTTATTTATAATTCTTTTGTTACCACTTTACAAAAATAAAAATAAATCATAATACCATTCTGTTAAAATGCGTAAGTATCGTCTGCGTAAAGGATTTCACATAATAAGAACAAAATTGTGTATTTAAATTCTTAACAGAGAAAAATAATTTTATAATTGAATGTAAATAATTGAATTTTCACAAATAAGAAAATAATAGTGTCAGATTCTACAGAAAATATTTTATTTCTATCAAGTCCAAAAATATCTCTTTCCTTACGTAAATTTAAAAAACAGTTTTGGAGATATTTTGGCAATAATAATGAAAATATATTTTATTTATTTATTTAATCATGATTCTATCTATAATTACTAACTCCATGATTTAATTGTTTTTTCTGAAAATATACGTGTTTCATTTTTTATTTGCAAAATACCTCCGCAATGGAAAAACATGTAAAATAAATGAATTAAAATAATAACTTTTTTACGGTTATTCTGTAAAAAAAAAAAAAAAAAATAAAAAAAAAATAAATAATAATAATAATAATAATAATATTGTGCAAATCTACAGATCATAATTTATTTTTATGCTTAATTTCAAGTCAAAATACTGAATAGTTTTTTGTAAAGTGTACGACAAAGTGTAGTTTGTGTAGCCTAGTAGAGGATTCGCTTCGCTCATCCTAATAATTAGTGAGATTCAGTTTGATTTAAAATATTGTTTCTCATAGTATACTCACGTGCCCCCAGTCTAGACAAAAATAGGAAAATAAACAAAAACATAAAAAAGTATAATAAAAGTGTTGCTGCGTAAAAATGTGACAATTAAGCACCCAAACATTAATATAAAATGGTTTATGAATAACCGAGACCTTTATATGCAGAATTCTTAACACAGTATAACAGAAATATTCAAAAAGATCACTGCTATGCTCACTAATCTAGGTTTTTAGGTGAGTTCGTAATTATATAACTACGTAGCACCTATAGTCGTCGTTCAGTCCATCTGTTTGACTGTCTGTCACTCTGTCCGCATATAATCGAGCAAAAACTATCCAACCGAATGGTCTGAAATTTTAAATATATTATTGTTGCAAAGTATTGTCGAATCATTTCAAATTTTAGGAAAATCGGATACATAGTTTAATGACAGGGACAGTCAAATGTTTTCCGTTACATTACGACCGATGGGGAAAAAATGCATTTTAATCTGCATTTTAATGATGTAAGTGCATTTTAATGATGTTACAGCCTTTCGGAAAGAATGAAATTGATATGTACTATGAAGTGCACTAAAATATACATTCAGTACAATATGCGGTGCAAAAAATATTTATAAAACTAGTTATAGTACGAACGCACCTCATTTGCGACGTTTGACAGGGCAATTTCCAACTTGTTTAAATAGTCCATGTATTTGTGTAACAGAACGGACATTTTTAAAGAAAATTAGGAGAAAGCGTAACCTAAATTACTTCGGTTTTCTGACAAAATGTCTCATTAACGTTTAGTTTATACAATTTAGTTTTTAAAATTCTACATTAAATTTCCCTGAATTTGATATATAAACATTTTGTATTTAAGTGACAATTAATATATTCCAATAACACACAAAGTTATATAACATGAAAATTTAAAAAAAATGTCCACAATTTTGGCCACCACTGTCGATTCAGGATTAATAAAACTGATTAATACAATTTTTAAAATACTCGGGAATGTTTCCTAAAATCAATGCCAGCAAAAGAAACTCAGCTTTTACAAATGTTTTTATTTTTTTATCTCCTTTTATACTAATCTCCGATTTCGAAAAAAAGTAAAATTGATTTTTCCCCCCACGGAATTTCTTTGAATAATGCAGTCAATCATGAAAATAATGAAATTAAAATTTTTAGAAATTTGCGACATTAACCCCTTAATTTTCGCTCCCTGATATTCACGGGCTGTTTGCTTTATTCAAATTATTTGATTCCCACCAGTTTTATAAAATAGTGTAATTGGCATTATTCTGGTATCATTTTACTTGTCATTATATAAGGTGAATAGTTCTTTTTCAAAAAAGTGGTGGCACTAAGCAAACTGAATTTTTAAACCGTAATTTAATACGACCGTTGAGGGGTTAAATGGTTTGTTTCCGTATACTGCAATGAAAGATGCGAGAATCAAAATAATAAAAAAATATAGTTATTGTCTTTGAAACGTATCTTTCTATATGTAGAGCAAATTACGAATTATCCGAAGCAAGCTCGATATAAATATTCATTCGGTTAAAACACTCGGTAAAATAGTTTGAGTAATGTAACGGACATTTTTAACGAAATTGGGAAAATCCATAGCTTAATTTACTTAATTTTTCTTGTAAATATCTCGTTAACGTTTAGTTTATATATTAAATATTTTGAGCTTAGTTATTTAATTTTTAAATGGAAGAGTAACAAAATTATGTTTATTCTAATACTAATACTATTGATTTTTCATGTTTATCGGTAAAACATGTTTGCTCACCATGAAAATACTTACATGGGAATGGATAGTATCATAAAAACCTACATTTAGGATTGGTAAAACTGATTAATGCACTATAAAAACTACTCGGAAAATTTTCAGAAAATCGCCAAAGCTGTCTGGAGGTGTCCTAATCCTCCAAATCGTGGAGCACTCTAGCGTAAAACTGACCTTACCCGGCGCGTCCGCCCAGACATCAGAGACTATTGGATAGTTCCCCACGACAATGCGCTCTCTCACACGTCGCCTGCCGCCGCCGATGTTTTGGCTAAGTTTAACGTGGCAATACCCTCGCAAGGCCCCTCTGCGCGCGAAGGCTTCCAAGGAGCCTATGAAAAATAGGAAAAACGCTGGAAGCGGTGTGTTAATGCCAAAGGGGTTATATTTCGAAGAATTTTAGTTCGCTGTACAAAAATGTTTAATAATTATTTTATTCTCAGACCAGTCTTGAAACTTTGTGAACACACCATGTATTCACAAGGGTCACGAGATGCAAGAGTGGTAATGAAGAAAAATGAAACAAGTGAAGTTCAAAAGTACATCGATAGCCGATATATTGAACTTATGGAAGCAGCGTGGAGGCTGAACTTAATACCGCTACATAATAGGAGTCACATTGTCATAAGGCTTCCTGTGCATTTCGATGGTCAGCAGTATGTAACATTTGAAGAAGGACATGGATAAAGATTGCAAGACCATGTTACTTTCTAGTTTGACTTAAATAAGCAAGATAAAGTTGCAAAAAATATTTTGTATCGTAACCTACTCGAAAGTTACACCTGGAATAAATCCGAGAAAAAAGGAACACCTCGGGAGAGATCTTCTAAAGTCGTTGGCCAAATCGTTCATGTTTCATCTAGAGATTCCGAAAGGTTTTTTTAAGTTGATTCTAAACAGAATTTTTGATGCTACTTCCTATGAGGATCTTTAGACCTATCAAGGCATTATTTATAGAACATACAGAGAAGTCGTGGCAATTACTTAGAATATTAATGAAGCAAATGCTGTGCTAGAAGAAGCTGCAACCACATGAATGGCCAGGCAATTTAGACGATTTTTTGTTTATTATCTTATCGGAGATGAACCATTCAATGCCTTGCAACTGTGGGAAAAGTTCCAAGATCAAATGACTAAACATGAAGAAATAACATACAATTTTCTTTGTGAGATAGAAGCACAGCTCAATGCTGAGAACAGAACATGCTCAGATTTCGGTCTTTCTGAACCAGTCTTTTTAAAATCCCTAGTAAAAAGTTTAGATATCGAACATCATACATAGATAAGTGAGAATAACGAAAAAAGGCTTAAGGCTGCCAGCTCTCCGTGTATACAAGAATAATTGATAGCATTTCTGGAGGCTCCGAAAATCCTCCTCAACGTTTTTTTATTCATGGACCAGGTGGAACAGGAAAAACATTACTCTATAACGCTATATACCATAAGCTCCTGAGTATGAATAAAAAAATAGCTTGTGTAGCTTGGACTGGATTCGCCTCAATAGTCCTACCGTGTGGACGTCTCATCGTTTTTTTAATTTACCTATTAACTGAAATATCTGACGTTTCCCGGGGTTTTAAACATGTTTGTTTAGAAATATCAATCGTAAAATTATAATAGCCTTAGTCATGGAACTGTCATCAACAGTTCCCGGTTGATCGCTTCGCTTTTTATATGCCAGGTGGCCACTTTGGTAATTTAAAGTTAGCCGGCCGCAGGTGATAAATCGTCAAATATTTTTCCATTGCCATCATTCCCCAGTATTATAATAGTACATTTCATGCGATGTCATAAACAATTTTTCGCGTGATAAATTAAAATATTTTGAAATTAAATGTCATTGTTTATGGTATTATTTATTAATTTTCTTTTTTTTTCTTTTTTAAAGACATAATTGAAAGTCATAATTTTTAAATATATCCGTTTTAAATTAAAGTTACGTATTTTAAATAAAATGAGTAAAGTATTACATTTTAAATGAAACTAGTGAAATAATACGAAAAAACAGGAAGGGATCAATGTTTGGCGATTTATCACATGCGCCCGTTTAACATAAAATACAAAGTTCATAATTTCTGTATCAGAATCTTCCTATTCGGCGAAGGATTGAGCAAGTAAATTAAATTATGAATAAAAGTAACATAACAGTTGTAAAATAAAAGTTCTAATATAAAAGTACTAATTAGCAGTAAAGCTTAGCATACATTTAAGGGAGGCCAAACTGGTCGCCAAGGGTGTCTAGTCTTAAAATTAAACACCGTACGGACTATGAATCTCGCGCAAATAGGCTCTCTTTTTTAATATATTGAAAGCCTTGAGAAATTTTACTTTTATACTAGTATTTTAAAAAAAAATGTTTCCTAAGCGTAAATAAATATGGTATTGATTCTTGAAAAAAATTTAAAAAGAAATGTAAATTCATGAAAAGCCCTTCATGATATTACTTTCTCTTGTAAAAGCCATGCATTAACCATATTTAAATATTAAGTCCTACGTGAATTAACCTATATTATTCACAAGTAAAAAGAAATGGCGCACCTAGAATTTGTCGAGAATTAAATAAAAATCATGCACTCGTGACATCAAAATTCACTTTTATATTTTAACAGAATAATAAAGTACTATAATTTGTGACACGCGCTATAGCTAGTATACACTTCAGAGCACAGTGCCGTTATCATTATCTTTTAACGCGTGAAGGTTCCGCTATGGTACTCCATTGCGAAATTCGGTAATTTTTGAAATTTAATATTTGAAAAACGTCAGAATAATTAGATTTGAAATTTATATCATGAAAAATACAATTTTTGACCTTTCTAACGCAGTTTGTCTAACAATTTTCTGACAAATACTATTCGAGCTATTAAATTTTTCAGTAATTTCAAATGTTTTATTTTCCGAGATTAATCTCTGGCAACAATAGGCTAAAAAGCCAGGCTTTATCAACGCGTAGCTTTTTATGAGGATACATCTCGAGGAGGAAGGCATTTGTTTTTTAAAAGCTCGCGACAAGCTACGTCTACAAGAACTTGATGTTGCGATCTGGGATGAAGCTAGCATGATACATGAAAAAGCTCTCGAGACCGTAAATCGCACTCTGTTTGATGTCATGAATAATACACCGCAAATCGGTGGGAATAGGGGAGGATTTTTGTCACATATTGCCTGTTGTGAATAATAGTACCCGACGACGAATAGTCGCTGAATGCTTAAAATCATCCCCTCTATGGGAAGTCTTCGATATCTAATATCAGAGTAAATGACACGACAGAGAATCTTGCAGAATGGCTGCTGCAGTTAGTAAATGGAGAAACTTAGAGAACTTCGAGTAAATAACACATCTGCTTTTCATTGCTCGGATTTCACCAATTGGTTTTTGGATTATGTTTCACATGCAGACAACGGTCTCCTTTCACGAATACTTTCATCACCTCAAAATGATGAAATAAATGGATGAAACCATACTATCCAGAATACCAGGAAAACTATTTATAAGTTACAGTATTGACAAAGCAATATTAAATGGAATAGATAAGAGTGATGAAAGAGAAGAAGAAGCAACGTAAAGATATTCGAATGAATATCTTCATTCACTTACTCCACCTGGAATGCCTCCTCACAAATTGAATTTGAAAGTGGACTGCATTTTAATGCTAATTAGACACCTTTCTATTGCTGATGGATTGTGCAATGGTACACGCCTCTTAGTTCAACGGATTTTACGTAGGGTTTTGACTGCGAAAATCATTACCGGAGATAAAGAAAAAAAAAGGTTCTGTGGTTGATATACAACAAATTCAACTCAATACATCAACTGAACATTCTCAATTACCTTTGTGTTACATCGTAGACAATTTCGAGTTCGTATAGCATAATGCATTAACCATAAATAAATCACAAAGTCAAACTTTTGAACGAGTGGGCATTTATTTTGATGGACCATTATCCTCTCATGGTCTCATATGTAGCGTTATCAAGATGTGTTTCAGGGCGAAATATAAAATTCTTATAAAAAATTCAGAAAAAAATAAAAACATAGTCTACATTGAAATTTTATAAATGTTACTTTTGTCATTCGAAACACACCATGGAACTTATCTATAGGATATTTAACCCCTTAATCGTCGCGCCCGTGACTGTCAAGGGCGGTTTAGGCTTCTTTTCTTTTATTCAGATTGTTTTATTCCTACCAGTTTTTTTTAAATAATGATATTGGCTTAGTTCTATCGACATTTTATCTGCCATTAAGTGAAGAAATATTTCAACTTAAAAAAAGTGGTGGCAATCAAACAATCTGAATTTTAAAAAAGTATTCGACACTTATCAGGCGCGACGATTAAGGGGTTAATGTAGAGTTAATTCATTCGTCAGTACCTTGTTTTAAAACCCTTTTTGACTCAGTGCGCCCAGTTCGGGATACCTGAATTTAATTCCAAACTTACGGACGGCACCAAGAATATTTTAGTAGAATTTTGCTTTAAATATGTAAAGTAACATGTCTACCCCCTTGAGGGGCGGTGGGATATATTTTATCCCACCTACGACTAATCAAGATTTGCAGCAGAAAAAAATTACTAAATTTTAATTTCTAGCTTTGGTGGGAAAAAAAAAGTCGTAAAATTGGTTTTCCTTATTTTGCAATAAATCTTTTTGCAGATTCAGGTGTGAATTTGACATTACGTGAACAAAATTACTAGCACCACAAAGGGGTATAATACCTAAAAAAGTTGTTTCTAAATTCCGGTGTAAGTCAATTATATCATCATTTTACAACAAAAATTATCTGTGCCGGAAAGGGTTAAAATAATTAATGATAAGTGAAATTATGCGTCATCTAGCTTTGAACTGGATAGGGATAAGATATGTATTTAAATGATCATTTACTTTACTTATGATTCGTTTTCTAGCTTTTAACAAAAAATAAATTGCATTGTTCCTGTCCTTTGTACATCATTTCTTGTTCTTATTTTAAATTTACAATCTTCTATTGACAACTTATATTTTAATAACGATTTTTGTAGGTTTATAAATAAGAAATAGAACATTTTTCCATATAATCTACTTTTCATGTAATTATATATATATATTTTAAAGATTTTAAGTATTTTTCTTTTTTTCCAATCTATGAGGAGTGGAGAGAAATAGAAGAGTGAACGACATTTAATTAAATTAAAGGCGATTTAGTATTTTTTTGATTCAATCTTTAACCCCTTGCGTACGGCTTTATTTCAGGGCTGTCACTGGCGTTTTTGTTTTGTTTTTTAATTCTATCTCGCGCCACTTTTTCAAAACAAAAATATTTCATATACAATTTGATAGTATGCGCAATAGAAAAATACTACAAAAATATTTTCCTTTAAATAGTGGTATGAATAGAATATAAATATAGGCGCCAGTGGCCAAATGTTGACGAGTCTCAGTCGTCAAATGTACCCAAGGGGTTAAATGTCCATCTATTTTATTTTATTGACAGCCTCCTTTTTATTCATCTCTAAAAAAACGGATTAATCCGTCTTTTAGAGCCTCAGGTATCTGATCGGGGGTTGGCGAGAATAGCTCAAAGGGGGCAGAGCCCCCTAGTGTATTAAAATGAAGCATGTTGAAAATAAAGTGCTGGGATTTGAGGGGGGGGGGGGGCGCACAAATAAGTGTGCAGGAGCTTTGTCGCTAGAGGAAATCAAAATCAACCAACAGCACGATTTTAAACTTCGATATTTTACGAAAAGGATTAACCCCTTCGCGACGGGAGCCTTTTACGAAATGTTTATTACTTTGCTACCGGTTTTAAAAAACAGAAGTTTGTGCCTATTCAAATCGGGAAAATGCTCGAATTAAATAAGGCAAATTTTACAGTAAAATTTTACTGGTGAGGATAAACGAGGATCCTTAGGCCTATTTCCGGCACGTATACGTGTCGCTCGTCCCCAAGGGGTTAAGATGGTTTTAATAAAAATAATTTTCGAATAGTATACGAGCATCTTAAGTTAAATTAATAAAAGTTTAAAACCTTCGGAATGTTGAAAAAAGAATTATAATCTTTAAGTAATTTTTTTTTTTCTTTTAATTGTATTTTGAGGTTGGTGGTATCAGTAATAAAATGACATGTAAAACAGCTGTCATTCATATCTCTTTTTCTCGATAACTACTGAAGTGATTTTAATTTAATTTTCGACTAAAAAGAAGATTTTTTTCAGCGAAATCGCGTAATTATTCACAGCTCCCTGAATACTAAGCCTGAGCGCAGACACAAAATGTCAGCTGTCGAAGGCGGATTTTTTTCAGCATGTGTACGATCCCATAAATATTCGTACCAATAATTTTTTTTAGTTTTTTCCGCTTTATTTTCCTGAGATTAAACATGTCAAAGAAATATTTTATAAAATACTGATGTCTACATTTAAGGGATCGTACATAAGTTTAAAAAAAAATCCGCCTTCGGCAGCCGCCATTTTTATGTCAGCGCTCAGGCCTAGTATTCAAGGGGGCGGTGAATGACATCACAACTAACTTAGCCAACCTAGAGGATCTTGATGGGGAAGGTAATTTCAGAAGTTGATTTATCGGAGGTAGAGGGCGAAATGGTGTAAGTTCAGTAAAGTGAGAATGTAAAAGTGGTATTGATAACACAGCTTCAACATCTAAAAAAATTAAATTGATTCAAAAGATTTTTAATGCAAATAATTTGCGTCAGGCATTATTTTAAATAAAAAAAAGGCTGAACTTGAATGTTGTTGTTTTCAATCTCCTCTCAAATATAGATGAAGCTTTCGCGTGATCTTTTCTTGTTAAATTATAATCCCTAAAATATACAAAACAAACCCCAAAATAAATGCAAAAAGATTGTGAAGGCTTCAGTAACTTACAAGAATACATGTATAAAACAATCGGAGGCAGGGCGGATTGATAACATGGTCTCTCCTGGCTTCAAGCTCTTAATTAGTGATTAAGGAAAAATTTTGAAATAGAATTGCGACCTTAATGTTGAACAAAAATATTAATGTGGGTACTCATTTTTTCAGAATTTTAAGCTCTGCAACATGTGCAGTGGCAATTTTTTGATAGAGTTAGCTGTTTTGAAATATTGTTAAGGTACCTTGGCCTCTCCTAGCTTCAAGCACTTTATTAGCGATTAAGGCAAAATTTTGAAATAGAATTGCGACCTTAATGTTGAACAAAAATATTAATGTGGGTACTCAAAATTATAGTTCTACAACATTTTAATTGGCAATGTTTTTGATAGGGTTAGCTGTTTTGAGATATTGTTATGGTATTTAAAATAAACATGTTTTTTGACTATAAATCCATACATGCATCCTAACGCTCACTCTGGACGAAGGGGAAAACATAGCATATACATTCCAGATCTAAACGGAAGAGATTAAAACAATTTCCAACTTTCCCTTAATTAATTCCGAATTCAACTCCCTAACCACTAGGCTATTAATATAAAATGGTTTTTAAATAACTGAGACTAATGTGCAGAATTCTTAACACAGTTAACAGAATTATTTTTAAAAAGGCACTGCAATGTTCATTACTCAAACATTGTTGAAATAGCCTGTGTAATATAAAATAACTTTTTAACCAAAGTTAGGAAAACACATATTCTAATTATTTCTTTTCTGGCAAAATACTTTATTAACGTTTAGTTTTAATTATAATTTAAAATAACTTGAAAAAACCATGAAATTAAGTTAACATCTCATATGGCTAACTGTAATAAAATACAAAATACAGATAAATGTAGTTTAAACATGACACCGGAAAAAGTCTACGACAAAAGTTTTAAATTATTTTAATTCCTATAAAATTATTGTATCTTTTCCCCTGTAAAAATCTAATCCCTAATCTAATCCTAAATCTAACCTAATTATCTCGTTGGTGAGGCGATTAGATGTTGGAATCTGCAACGTGTTTCTTTTAGTCACTTATATACAAATGTCGTATATAAGTCCATAGTATCGTAAAAAAAAGAACATTTGTCATTGTCTATTTTAAGGAAGAAAAAAGGATTGATAAAGACGATATTTTTGATATGAGAAACGAACCGCGAAATTTCCATATTTTTTTTTTTTTTTTTTTTTTTTGCTGCAGTGCTCTCTATCAACACTGATCAGTATTACCAGTTTTACCGGGTTTTTTTTTTCAGATTGCTTGATTCACGCAACTTTTTTGTAAATAGATTTATTTGCCTTATTTATTGACTAAATAAATAGGGCGAATATTTAAAAAAAACAATAGCAATTGAACAATCTGCACAAAACTGTCCCTCCCAAATGACAACAGTACCTCTGATAGTTTAAACCAGGTCTGTCCAATCTCTATGTAAGTCATGTGACCATCTTAAACTGTGAAAAATAATCGTAACAAGTAAAAATTAAATTTAAAAAATCAAAAAACACGACGGCGTAAAAAGCGAACTAATTAATTATTTCTCATTAATGTGAAACTATTTTTTATAATACTTAAGGTCATTGTGCCTAAATGCGACGCGATTCGCCATAGTTTTGTCGCATTTAGGGAATATTTGGGATTTTGTTAATAAATATATATTTTAATAAGTAGAAAATTGTTGAATACTGTGCGTTTAGTTCAAAACTAACTTGTTTCGTAAAAATTGAATCGTTATTTTTACTATAAACCAACAATATACTGTTGTCGTATTTAGGTCATTTTTGTCGCATTTACGGCAGTTAAATCATAAATGAGACATTCATTGTCCTAAATGTGACAATGCGTTTTACACATGTCATTTCATCTTAAAATATTCATTTAATTGCTATACATATTTTAATTAGTAAAGGGTTGAAATGCCTAAAATTGAATGTTAATTAGCTTGTTATTGAACAATTGAATAAACTAATAATTTACATAAAAAATCATAACGGTACATTATCTTGAATACATTTTACTTAAATAATGTATACTCGAGAATCCATATTTAACGGACTTTTAAATTTGATCATCGATAAAACAGGAAGTAATTACTGAATGACTGATACGGCAAGTTTTACCAAATATTTTAAGTTTACGCATTTTTGATTTTCACCTTCCATGCAGGCCTTAATTTGTCATTTTGATATCTGAATGGTATGGTTCTATATACGATTAAGGTTTAAGTTGCTGAGTTTTACTCCCAGGTTGTTTTAGCGACTGACTTCAGGTTTTTAACACTTTTGTTTTTAAAATACTGTTTTTTATTTTTTACGCTTTTATCATTCTCTCTTTTTCATTTTTTGATGCTGCTACAGTTTTTAAACATGTAGCAAAGTTTGACTGTACGGATTTTCGCTTTTTGGTTGGATTTTGAATTGCCTGCGTGACTTGCTTTCAAAGACAGAGGGTGGATTAGTTTCCGCGAAGCACGAAAATGCAAGAATATCCCATGGGATGGTACCGTTTACGCTCAAGCCATACACCAGAACCTGGGAAGCGTGAGTCCAAGCATGTTAACTAAATTTATATTTCAACCTTGCTTTTAGTGGAAACTGGTGGCAATGATGATTTGCATAATCAGATTAAAAACATCACATTGTAAGCATATTTGAAAGCAGATGAACATTTTAACCTGTGGGGGTCCAAATGATCTGGGTACCACTAATATTCAAAAGTTTTCTTTGTATTAACGAATAGCAGAAAATTCTCAGATCGAATAAGGCGAAACTTTACAAAACTATTGGTACACAGAGCATCTGGACCCCACCCTGGCTACGCCACTGATTTTAACCTTTAGACTTGAAAACAAATGATAAAGTTCCACGTATATTCCAAACACTTTTGTTCGTTTGAAACATTTTATAAGAATTGAAGAATTTCTTAAAAATTCCTTTTTTTTTTTTTCTTTTTAAAACATTAGTTCCATAATTTCTGTCATTAAATAAATTGCTCTTCAGAAAAAGTGAGGACAGTTTGTCCACTGGCAACGGGTTTGCCACCCCTGCTTTACAAAATAAAGATTTGCTTTATGAAATTTAAAATGTTTAACAATTTTCGAAATTGTTTACGATATAATAATTTTTCCCGGATTTGACTAAAAAATAAAAATTTATATTCTCATCAGTTTGCATTAAAAGCACTGTTCAGATACTTTGTTCTCTCTATGTCCTTGAACGTATGCTGGCACCGGGCGAAAGAGACACGCCCGTAATCCGTAATAATTCATTTTGAAACGCTTTTTGCAACGCGAATTGTGTTTACTGGGGTTGCACTTGCGTTTCGCTGTATACCTTTGTTTGGAAATCGCTAGAAGTGTTTTAAGCTAACTTAAGATTTTTTAAATATTTCTGGAACGTTCTACTAAAAAATCAGTAAACTTCCTGTGAGATGAATAGATACATTGATGGCGAATGCACATGCTAGCGAGTTAATTGTTACCCGTACTTACGAGTAGTAGGAATATTTCAGAAAGAAAATTAAAAATTCCTGTTATAAAAACTTATGAAAATGGAAACCGATCCCGTAATAAACGCGGAAAGGTACCTTTTTTTTTTTACGGTGCACTGATTGAATTTGAAAATGGCATTTTTTAAATAAAAAAAATTAAAGACGAGTATTTTTCTATTTTGCACATTTCAAATACACTGCGCTTTAAAAGAAAACAATATTGGAGGAACATCTTGAAATTCTTAATTTATTGACTCAACACAGCTTATTTAACCCTCCGTCTACCAGACGGGTCCATTGGACCCGACAGGTACATACAAAATATTCATTCAAACCAGAAATTTCTTTAAAATAAACTAAGTATATAAACCAGACAAAAATAAGGTAAATAAATAAGTTAAATAGTTTTAAATAAAAATTCTGGTGTAGAACGTTTTATTAAAACTTGAATAAAATTCCCGGTAGATCTAGGGTTAAACACAATTTCTACTTTAAACATATTTTTAATGCATGTTATGAAAATACCATATAAATATACCTTAGTTTATATCCTAAAAGTCTCTCCGCATTCAAAGCTGAAACTCTTCAACTTTTTCGTACCGAAACAATTTAATAGAAATTTTGCCGTACTAAATCGGCAAATTACAGCGATTTCAAAACGTAAAATTTACTATAAAATTTTTGTGGTACAGAAAAGTTGGCAGCTATGCCGTATTTAAGAAATTTTCTTTGTCGCTTATAGGCAAATGAAGAAAACAAGTTGTCTAAATGCGTAGAAAACTTTAGAACTCAAATCTGAAAACTTTTCGCGTTTTCTCGAGCTAACTTTGCTTGCAAATGGAACACACATGGTAGCCATTGACGTCCGTAATTTTATTTGGTCGTCAAAGTTAACAGAAAAAAAACTTGAACCAATTTCTGGATTTTTTATCGCATTTAGGAAACACTGGGGCACTATAAAATGAGCGATGCCCATTGGAATGGGAATTTGTTTAATATAAAACGTTTTAAATGTAGATAAATGTTTCGGATATTGTTCATTAAGATCGGATGCCACATTATACAGCATTTAGTTATATTCCTTGCATTAAGATTACAAGGAAACGAACATTATCGCATTTAGGGGTCATCACATTTAGGCGCACTGATGTTACCTATTTTTTTATTTACTTGCATTGATCACTTTTAAGTTGTGTTTAATTGTTAGTTCCTATCTGTAAACATTGTTTTCATGAGGCCTATAGATGTCTATGAAGGTTAGAGTTGCAGTAAAGCTAGAGATCCTACCTACACAACTTCCAGGTTGTGTAACACACTATATGGCCAAAGGTGACCGGCCACTTGCGATTTTTGACCTTTTGTTAAATATCTAGAAAAATACATGAGGAATTAACCTGAAACTGCAGGTGTGTAAACAGTATGGTATAGGTCATATATTTCCGCGAAGATTATTTCCCGAAACCCTACAGGGGGCCGTCAACAAATTGAAAAAGAACGAATATATTTTGGATAACCCTGTAAACACTAATGTAGCAAAAGTGTTCAAACTCGAGATTATTAATAAGTGGCTTATTGTAATATACTGTGTTCATTTTTATGAGGATGGCATGTATACTCGTAGAGAAATTATGATTTTTATAAAAACAGTCCCAAATTTTTGCGAAGTTTTTTGCTTATAATTTGCAGATTTCTTAATATAAAAAAAAAGTTCTTTTCAAAAAATATGGCAAACAATATTGTACACAATACTCTGCAGTCAGAATTAAAAAATAATGAAAATTGGATGAAAAATGAGCAGGTTTATTAAAATTGTTTCACTGCGCATGCGCGAATGCAATCAAGATATAATATGCATAATGTATTAGCTAAGTACCGGGTGTCTCAAAAATGACTGATGGATTTTAAAATTCAATAACTTTCAAACGGTGACATACATTAAAAAAAATCTTGCAGGAGTGTTATGTAAGATGTCAGGAGTTTTTATGCTGCTGTTCTCAGTATTAGTTACAAAAAACATCGATAGATGGCGCTGCAAGCAATAACCGCTAAATCCAGGCTCGATTTTTCTGCCTTTTTCTTTTTCCATGCGAAAAAAGGAGATTAAAATGCATTGAATGGATCCGAAGTACCAAAAATAAGGTGTGGACTGAGCACCTAACGCTCTCAGCGCCACCTATTCTCTGAAATTCGAACTAAAATCAAGAATCACAGTAAAAAACTTCTGACATTATACAAAACCCTCCTGCAAGATTTTTTTAAAATATGTGTCACCGTTTGCAAGTTACTGAATTTTAAAATCCATCAGTCATTTTTTGAGCACCAGGTGTATAGAGCAACTTTTGCGAAAGTCTCAAAATCATAGATTGAAAATTCTGAAAATTATCATCGATAGAATAAGCTCGAAATCCGCTGTTCCCAAAAAGAGGCAAAAACATGAGGGGTTGTCTTAAATATCTGTTGATAAGTGCCAAGATACCGTACACAATATTGCACGTACTACTGTATTTGGATATAACCCATCATTTTTTTTGCTTCCTTTTCGGAACAACGGATTTTGAGCTTATTCAATCGACGATAATTTTATGAATTTTCAAGCTATGATTTTGAGACTTTCACAAAAGTTGCTCTATATACTTAGCTAATACATTATGCACATTATATATTGATTGCATTCGCGCATGCGCAGTGAAACAATTTTAATAAACCTGCTCATTTTTCATCCAATTTTTATTATTTTTTAACTCTGATTGCAGAGTATTATGTACAATGTTGTTCGTCATATTTTCTAAAAGAAATTTTTTTATATTAAGAACTCTACAAATTATAAGAAAAAACTTGACAAAATTTGTGACTGTTTTTATAAAAACCTTAAGTTCTCTGCGAGTATACATGCTATCCTCATAAAAATGAACACGGTATATTATAATAAGTCACTTATTAATAATCTCGAGTTTGAACGCTTTTGCTACATTAGTTTTTACAGTGATCCAAAAGATATTTGTTCATATTTCCGGGCTGGATATTTAATTGCTGGTAAAAGCTTTTGAAACCTGAAAAATTTAACTGCTATTTCCGTGTGAAGTCATTGAATTTAACCAGTCGGGTTTGGTTTTTGGCGCTGACTGTGATGTTGGACTTTGCATGTTGCGAAATGTATCGCACTCAAAAAAAGCATTAATAATCAAAATTTAATGTATTTACATTATTTCAAATATTATTTGTAAAAATTTGTGTGATGATGATAAATAAAGATCTAAGATGTGAAAAATAAAAGTCTTATTCACATTCATTTGTATGGTATGAAACAAACATAAAGACACAGAATTCTCGCATGATGGCTTTTCTACAAATGTGAATTTGTTCTGTAAGATCTTGTATTTCACCTTAAAAAAACTAATTGCATATTTTATTTAGAAACCTTATAATTATTCAATTTCTGTAATAAACAAGTAAAAATTAAATAAAAAAATCAAAAAACCCGACTGCGTTAAAAGCGAACTAGTTAATTATTTCTCATCAATGTGAAATTATTTTTTATATTACTTACATAGCTGCCAACTTGTACGGATTTTTGATACCACTAAAATTTAACAGAAATTTCTGCCTTATTTAATTATCAAAATTAACTGTAATTCGGCGATTGAATTAGGCAAATTTTTCTATTGAATTTTAGTGGTAGCAAAAATCCGTACAAGTTGGCAGCTATGTACTTACTATGTTTTTTATTTACTTGTATTGATGACTTTTAAGTTGTGTTTAATTGTTAGCTTCTATCTATGAACCCTGTTTTGATAAGACCTATAGATGTATATGAAGGTTAGGGTTGCAGTAAAGCTAGAGATCCTACCTACACAATTTCCAGGTTTTTGCAATTTTTAAACGGAGCTTCTGACTGTGAAATAGTCAATGAAACATCGTCTTCATTTTGAAAGTCCTATCCAGTGATATGCCACATAATATGGTGCGTAAGAATTTTTCGTCGTCCCTATCGCCATTTTGTATTTTACGGCCTCCGTTTTGAATTTATAAAAGCAAAATCTAGCCTATAACCATCGGACGGTTAAGAAGAATCGACAGACATCTCATTCATTAAAATCCATCCAGCCGTTGGGATGTTTCGAGGGTATAAAGAAATCCACATACCCAGATACGCGTGAAACACATAACCCTTCTTGGCAGTCGGGTAAAAATACGGGAAATTTGCATAACATTTTACAGAATAGTTGCATTTTCTGAAAAACTGTACAATTACCTTAACTGGCATTAAAAAAATACAAATCCATAAAAGTCTAAAATGTAATTTAATAAAATATTTTCGTGTTTTTTTTTTTTTTTTTTTTTTTTTGTACGTAAACGTTGTTTAGAGATTTGCGTACAGAAATCGCTTTATTTGAAATGCTAATTATTTGATTGTTGTATATACGCATGAAAGTTTTTCACGAACACAGGCTTGACCTGACGCAGCCAGCCCGCAGGTCAATTTTCTGTCATTAGATTTAGGCCAAGCTAATTGTAACCGGGCCTTGGCCAGTGTTGCCAGTTTGACACGTTTTTTTAATGCGGAAATTCTAAATTCATTCCAGATATTCGAAATAGAATTTTTTGCTTTACTTAATGACGGACTTTTCGTGATTACAGACAGTAGAAATTCTTCTATCAGATTTTCCGGTGTGAATTCGAAGTTTCGGAATTTAAAAAACGCCAAACTGGCAACCTTGGCCGTGTATGGAAGACACATTTTTGAAGAAAATAATAGCTATACAGGTTTTCAAAAGGTCAAGGAATTTCCCTGATTTTAGATGAGATAAACACTAGTATTTTCTTACAGAAAAACTTGCCTTTTGCAATCGCGTGATTTTATAAGTTGAGTTTTTCTGCACAAAAATATTGATATGTCAGCTGAAAGTGTAGGAACTTTGTTATATTGTATATTTTTAATGAAATTCTTAGTAATTTAGTTTTGTTTAACAAATTAAAAAAATACTTTCAAATAATTTATCGTTTAATTCTTTATGCTGGTTCAAAATTATAATTTTTTTTATTGACTTTTGAAAACTTTTTTTTTTTTTACTTTTTTAACGTTAGGCAATATTTCAGCTTTTATTTTTAAGGTTTCATAAAATAATACCTTTCTTCGGTACGTACTTCGGCAGTTTTTTGGTATGTAATTTGCTATTTTCATATGCATGCATATGCATTTATCTTTTAATGGCAAAAATGGCTCATTGTGTTTTAAACAGTGTTAGATTCTTCATTGAATCCTTATTTAAAGGTATAATGTGAATAAATGATGTTTTTATTATATCACATCCCATATCTTCTTAATAAATCTATTGCTTGAAAACCGAAAAATGTACTTTTTGCATATATATATATATATATATATATACTAGGGGACTCTGCCCCCTGCAAGCTACGCTCGCCAACCCCCATTCAAACAATCTAGAATCTAAAAGCATGCTAATCTGATCGGTTTTAAAAAGATTAGAGAAGATTGAATTATACTGAAAAAACCTGTAGCGATCTCTCTGTAAACGGGTTTCCATTCAATTCCCTTTGATTGCAAAAATTTAAGGTAGAATAAGTTGCTGGTAAGACATCCAATGGTTGTTTTCGTGTTTGGTTATAGATGATCAGTTAAACATTTGAAAAGAAGCTAAAATAAAATGAATTAAGTAAACAGAGTCTTTGTCTCTCGGTATTTTTTAACAGCGTTATAAAGCAATTGACATAATACAATTACTAAAATTTGCTGCTTTAACCCCTTCAAGGGCGGTGCTTCATTTTTAGACCACTTAATTTTAATTCTTAAATGCCACATTAGCATCAGAATATTGGGATGAAAATTTCCCTTTTATTAAGTAAGTGAACAAAAGCATTTTTGTATTTCGAAATTTGTT
The DNA here is from genome assembly GCA_963932465.1 of Maratus speciosus. Taxonomy (NCBI): domain Eukaryota; kingdom Metazoa; phylum Arthropoda; class Arachnida; order Araneae; family Salticidae; genus Maratus; species Maratus speciosus. The sequence goes on along the minus strand of CAWVRF010000209.1, from coordinate 141,165 downwards.
TGTAAATTCTGGTGCCATTCACTGATTTCAAGATTTTACGAATAGAAGTGCCTTGTCCATGAAAGGGTTAAACGCATATTAATGTATTTATTATTTTAAAGTTTCCTTTCCCTTTTAATATTCACGTGTAAATACAATTTTCAGGACATAATTTTCAATATTTTCCTGCCATTAACACGTACTCATTTAATAGTAATTTTAAAGTTTTTTTTTTTATCTGTTTTTAATATTCACGTGAAAATAAATTTTTAATCGTTAGGAAATATTATTCTTTGCGCTGTTTTTAAAATTGAAAACAATCTCTATAATAATAGCCTAAGTCATGTCACTATCATCAACAGCTCCAGGCGGATCCCTTCACTTTTTTATATTCCATGCGGGCATTTTGGTACTTTAATGTTAGCCAGCCACAGGTGTGATAAGTCGCCGAATATTATTCTATCCCCATTATTTCGTTTACATTATAATAGTCCAAGTCATGTAACTGCCATAAACAACGGGCTGATTCCTTCGTTTTTCATAAGAAAGGTTTCCATTTTGATTAAAGAATCAAAATTATTTTTTCGAATAAAACTACATAAAAGTTGTCATGATCACAAAGAATTCCTGGTACTTTTATGTTAGCCGGGTGAAAATCTCGCCAATAACTTATTTTTTTAACTCGCCAGTTAGCATTTGTTTATTTTTCGAGTGGTAAAATAAAACGGTGCTACTTGGTTATCCCGTCGACCAAAAATCTGTCGCTAAACTATAAGAATGTTAGAGAATAAGAAAACTACTTAAATGCCAATAATGGTTGATCGTAAATATCACATTCACTTGACTTTAAGGAAGTTACACATGTTCACGCCATCAAGTGATTTTCATTTGGATGTTTTATTTGTATTTTTATTAATGTTATACTAATTTATTTGTTCGTTTGTTATTTAAAATAAAATTAGTATGGTGTGGCCATCACAAAACTTTCTTCTATATAAATCACATCAATTAAATCATTTAAATAGTATAAGAAATAACAACGATTTAGCACCAATTCATATCAAAGTTTATCTGAATTTGAAGTTGGATGAAAATTCGTGCATTAGTTCTTGAGATAGAGCTATAGCGGAAATTCTGAAAAAATGTAGCATAGCAGCGCCACCTGTTGAGCGATTTACACCAAAAGTAAACAGCACTAAACGATATCAAGGTATACCTGAATCTGAAGCTTGTTGAAAATCCAAGCATTAGTTCTTGACATAAAGCTATTGCGGAAATCGCAAAAAATACAGCATAACAACGCCACCTGTTGAGCGATTTACACCAAAAGTTAAACAGCACTAATTTATACGTCAATTCATGTTAAGGACTAACTAAATCTGAAGTTTGATGAAAATCTGTGTAATAGTTCTTGAGATGCAGCTCTTGTGAAAATCGTGAAAAATGCAGCACAGCAGCACCACCTGTTGGGCGATTTACACCAAAAATTAAACAGCACTAATTTATATCAGGGACTAACTGAATCTGAAGTTTGATGAAAATTCGTGCATTTTTTCTTGAGTTAGAGCTATTGCATGAACAATGCAGCATACCAGCGCCACCTGTTCTGAAATACGAAAAAAATATCTGTTTTGATTAAAATTTCAATTGCCATCATTAGAAAAATGTATTTAAAATTAGAAAAAAATTAATATTTCGAAAACGAATTCTAATTTTAAAATTCTAATACCAGTTTTGTGATCTGTGGATCAATACGGATTTTTGGTGTTAATTTCATCGCAAGGTGTTAATTTCATATTTTAGGAGAAATCGCTGTGAAACGTAATCAGTTGTTTAATCAGTCGTTTCATAGAATCGTTACATAAATTTGTTTCAATTCGATTCATTAGGATTTTATATATATAGGGTGGATACATATAAAATATTTATTTAAAAGAATTTTCATCGTAGGATAATGTTAGTTAAGAATTATAGGGGTTTTGTTGTTTGTTGGTTTTAGAAAATCAGTTTGGCAGGGTAAGGCAGAAAATCAGCTATTGCGATCATCATGAATAATGCAGCATAGCACCGCCACCTGTTGGGCGATTTTCACAAAAATGTAATCAGCACCAAACTATATCCTGGACAAACCGAATAGGAAGTTTTATGACAATCCGTGCAGTAGTTCTTGAGATATAGCTATTGCAGAAATCGGGAAAAATGCCGCATAACAGCGACTCCTATTGGGAGATTTTCACCAAAAACTAATCAGGTCCAGTTTATATTCAGGTCTAACTAAATATAAAGTTTTGTGAAATTCCGTGCATTAGGTCTTGAGATAGAGCGCCCACAACATTTTTGTCACATACAGACTCACAGAGTGACAGACGGAGTGACAGAATGACCGGTGACAGAGTGACAAAGTGACAGGCAGACTCACAGACAGATATTTTCTAAAAATCATCAAATCGTGTTCTGGACATTCTAAAACGTATAAATCCGTCAAAACCGGAAGTCGAAAATTTTCACGAGTCCAATACTTTCTTCTTGTAAAGATAGAAGAAAGTAATAAAAAAACAATTTTACAAATTACAACGACCATTTGAAAAATGATTTTTTCAAAGACTAAAATTTAAGACAAAAAATCGCACGGAGTTGATCATACATTACGTACGCCATGGATTACATTTTTCGGTACTGTAAATTTTTAAACTTCTACGGAGCTGGTCATACATTACGTACGCCATGGATAAAACATTAATATTCTTGGACCAATTTTAAATGAAATTTCATTCTTAAACTTCTAAACATCCCACAATATTACTTTTTACACCGTCGTATAGAGAAAAAATGTACTTTTAAATGCAATTTGTTTGAAAGCTGTATCTCAATTTGTTTCTGAGTTATTAATTTTTTTTTTGCAGTTTTTGTCCCTTTTTTGTCATAGTGGCAACAGAAGCATCCATCTCTGTTGAAAGCAAAGGGAAAATATAGATTACTGTATAGACAAATCAGAAAACGAGTAAAATACGTATTCAACTAATAAAAAGCTTCTGATATGTTTTTGATTTCCTACCTTGACCGAGGACAATAACCATTTTTCCAAATGGTTTTTAAAAAATCTGCCAGATGCAGGAGCACTGGTGGCTAGTGACATGCATCCGCTAACAGCGCCAGAACGCAAGGAATCCGGGGCGGTTTGTAAGAAAAATCTAAAAAGAAATATTTTCTAAAATAATTTTGGTATTCAGTTGGCGGAACATTTGGGAGCCCTGCAGTAACAGATGATTATCCTGAAGTCGCCAAATTTTTATCTCAAAATATAAACGATGAGAACAAATTTCAGAATACTTTCTATACAGTGCAACTGGCATTCTGTTGTCATTTGTTAACAACAGAAATTGTGTCAAATTACGTGATAAAAAATGTACTTACACGGAAATAGTAAAAAAAGAATGAAAATTTTAAAATAATAATTGCATTATTATGCGTTAAAAGCATTAAATTTGGAAAATTATGTCATATTTAAACTGATTAAATAATAATTTTGTGAAACAATTTCAATTGAGAAATATATTTATACGAGAGACTTATTTCATATTACGAGATGATTTTTTAAACTATTGTTTCCAACATTAAGACTGCTCAAATAATATTTCCTTTTAAATAAAAGAAAAAGTAATCCATGTGAATATTAACAAGTTGGAAATTGCTCGTCAAACGTGGCAAATGAGGTGCGTTCGTACTATAACTAGTTTAAAATTATTTTTTGCACCCCATATTGTACTGAATGTATAATTTTTTGCACTTCATAACGTGCATAGTCTGATACATCATTAAAATGCACTTCCAATAATTTTTTCGGAACACTTTTGACTGTCCCTGTAATTAAACTATACATCCGATTTTCCTAAAATTTGAAATAGCTCAACAAAATTTTGCAACAATTATATCTTTAAAATTTCAGACCATTCGGAAGGCTGTAATATCATTAAAATGCACTTGCAATAATTTTTCCCATTGGCCGTAATGTAAAGAAAAACTTTTGGCTGTCCCTGTAATTAAACTATACATCCGATTTTCCTAAAATTTGAAATGGCTCGACAAAATTTTGCAACAATTATATCTTTAAAATTTCAGATCATTCGGAAGGCTCTAATATCATTAAAATCCACTTGCAATAATTTTTCCCATTGGCCGTAATGTAAAGAAAAACTTTTGACTGTCCCTGTAATTAAACTATACATCCGATTTTCATAAAATTTGAAATGGCTCGACAAAATTTTGCAACAATCACATATTTGAAATTTCAGACTATTCGGTTGGGTAGTTTTTGCTCTGTTACATGCGGACAGACGGACGGACGGACGGACAGACGGACAGACGGACGGACAGACGGACAGACGGACGGACAGACGGACGGACTGAACGACGACTATAGGTGCTACGTATTTATATAATTACGAACGCACCTAAAAATAGAATGAAAACCTTGATAAAAATTTCGTGAGATTTAAAGTGATTGATTTAAAATGGCTCATTATAAACAGTTTTCTTATAGAGATATTCAAAAATTTCGGGCGGTAGCGACATTGTTTACTTAATTCATTTTACACTAGCTGATTTTCAAATGTTTAATTAATCTTATTTATTCAATGGCGGAAACAGCCGTTAGCTGAATTAACAGCAGGTGATTCGGCATTCAAACCCCTCAGTCAAATAAAAATGAATAGAAAACCGAATGCTGAGTGATCGTATCTGGTTGTTTAATTTCAATTCAATTGTTCCGTAATCTTTTTAAATATTGCATTAGTGCGTTTTTAGAATCTGCGATATCTGAACGGGGGTTGACCCCTAGACAATAACCTTCTAGAGAGCTTTAACTAGTGACGAAAGCTTCAGACAACTTATTTCAACTCCACTGTTGTATTTATTTAACCCTTTCAGGGGTAAGTAATTATGTTTCCGTAATGCCGAATTCACACCGGAATCTTCCAAAAATTTTATTGCAAAATAGGGAAAAGAAATTTTATTACTTTTTTGCACCAACGTTAAAAAAGTAAAAAAAAAAAAAAAAAAAAAAAGATCTGCTGCTGATCTTCATTATTCGTAGGTGGGATAAAATATATACCACCGCCCCTCAAGGGGTTAATACTACAGACAATATAATATTCGTTGTTCCACATATTGCACTAGTGTAAATGCAGGGTTAGCATATTATGTGGACAAAATACGAGTTCATTTGGATTCAGTTTCTGGGTTCCAAAGACACACTTTTCCCCAAAACGGTGAAAATCTTTCTGCTAATATAGGATTTTGTTATATACGACTTCGATTTAACGAACTTTATGATTTATAAATAGAATGTTTTTGTTGCTGAAATTTTATTTTTTATTTTGTAGATTTTGCAGATTATTTTCGAAGAAAAACTGCGATTTTTCTTTTATAAATCCCCAGAACTTAAATAACTTCAAACAGTAAAGAAAAAACAGCCGTCACGCATAGATTATTGATTACGTTTTAACATTTCTTAACATGTTAACGCAACTTCGTGTTTTTATACGTTCAAAAAAGAAATTTTATAACTCAGCTCATAACCAATTTTAGAAATTACCACCGACGAAAAGTGCCAACCCGGGCTTCCCGGGTTACAGAATACAGGCGAAAACATTACATATGTTTTTTTTTAACACTTTCTAGCAAAGTTGAAAAGTGTTTATGCCTTCGGTTTGTCTGTCCGTCTGTCCACGCACTAACACCCGTAAATAGAATCGGATTTTCATGCAATGGTTAAAAGTTATTTAGAGTCACAAAAGCATGTTTTATATTGTATATGGAGTATGTGGGATTAATAGTTCATTGACATGGGCACTCAAAAGTATTCCTTTACTGTATATGGAGAAAAATCGTTGGCGGAATATTTTAATGACGTAAGCTATTTCAAATGTATTGAAACTGATAAAAATCACAGAATTGCGCTACGATCACGTTAGTTAAACAAGGCATTCATAGCATTTTTTATTCATTTACAGGGACAAACAAAAGAAATCGTTTACAGTACTGTCTTTAAGTAATAATGGCTGGAGTGTGCGTTTTAAAATTCTGTATGCACTTTTCAATTTAACTTATTTTTTGTATGTTACTCGTTGTATATAAATCTTATACCTCATAAACAGGACTGCACAAAAACATTCACATACTATTCTCCTTAATAGTGGAAATCGCTGAAGGGAATTTTGAACTGAGGTATATGTATTTCTTAAGTGAACTAATTTTTTGCATGCATGTAGTTAACAGATACAAATCGATGTATCATATACAGGTCTGCTGAAAAAATTCCGATAATTTTCCGATTGTAGATGAGAACAGCTGAAATTGGGTTTTGAAACGTGTTATGCGTTTCCATAGGGTTAAATTAGACGTAATATTTTAATATTTTAAACGGTGCAGGTTTGTTACATTATTCTGATTGTGTTGGAAAGTGTTTCATAATCGATGCTTAACGCATGATTTTTTTTTTGTTTTAATTGAAAATTCTAATAGATTTTTTACATTCAATATATGTTTTTTAGATTTTCACTAAAAGTACCAACAAACATTTTTTATATTAAAAGTAGCAATTACGTATTCAAATAAAATTTTGACACTTATTAAGAGCGATACTTTCGTATTCGCCTCATGCTAGAAATTAAACGGCCGAAGAAATCGCCAAAGATTGCTGGACATTTTTATCCTGATAATTTCTGCGTTATAAGCGTGGTCCGTTTACATGTCTTAAATTTGTGTTTTTTTTATTTTTATTTATTATTTTTTAAAATTTATGGATTGATAAAGTTTAAATTTCACAATGGAATATAAACCGGAAACAAATGCTGAAATATTTTATTTATATTAATTTAAATGCAAACTTTTATCTTTTGTAATCGTCTGGCTACAAGTGACGGAAATATATTTTGAAAAATCATGATTGAAAATTATTTTAAAAACAATATAAATTGAGACATAGTTTTTAAACAAATTGCATTTCAAAGTACATTTCTTTCTTTATTCGTCGGTGTCAAAATTGAAATTGTGCGATATTTATAAATTTGGTGGGATTAAAAATTGTTTGTGAAACCTTGTATATGCTTTATAGATCTTAATACACGACACACAATATAAAATTTGCATAAGATATTTGTACAAAACAGAAATCGCATAACACAGTTTAAAATTCTCTTTCAACAATTCCCGTTTCTAGGCTATGATGGCCTCATCTGTCAAAATTTCCTCTGTCGGCACATCAGAATCTGCTTAAACCCACTCTTTTAGTTCTCCTCGATTCAGTTGTTTTTCCGAAAGTCGTGTGGGATTGATTATCAAGCATTCCGGAACTTAAGATACCTGATTAGAGGATGTTTACTGAATATATCTTATCGTGTACCAATTTATTTCAGTTAATAGGCATTAATATGTAGAATATTGAAGAAATTTTTAAGAAAATTCCGTTTATAAGGCCCCTTTCCACTTTTGCCAATATTCCATATTTTCAAAGGGGGAGGGGGACTTATTTTCTGAATTTTAATGGTTTATGTTTTGTTAGTATACGAGGGGGTACCAATAAGTTTTTTCCCTCACATAGAAATAATTGAGTAAAATTTATGAAATTGCTACATTCTAATAGTCCTTTTCTATATAGTCACCGTGCACAGTAATATGTTTCTGTAAAGGGTATTTCAAAAAGAGGGGGCAGGATGCATTCAAGGTGTCGTAACAGTAGGCCCAACCTGGGGCATTTTTCGAACTTTGCCGACCCCCACATGTGACATATTGTTGGAAAAGCCTGCGAGCACTTATTCCTGTTATGCACCCTCCCAAGCTCCTCCCATCAAATTTGGCCCCCCGGGTGCATGAATGATGTCCACAAAATTTAGGAATGTGCCCCTCCCCCGGGAAGGCAAATTGGGATGTTTACTGAATATATCTTATTGTGTACCAATTTATTTCAGTTAATAGAAATTAATATGTAGAATATTAAAGAAAATTTTAAGAAAATTCCGTTTATAAGGCACCTCCCCACTTTTGTCACTTTTGTCAAAGGGGGAGGGGGACTTATTTTCTGAATTTTAATCAGGGATGTAGTGGAGGGTATACGGGGGTATACGCCGTATACCTTCTGGATTTTTTTAAGGAACACCGTATGCCCTCTGTTTCTCAAGAAAGCTATAGTATATACACTCTAGGGTATACGCTTTAGTTGTATTAATTTATATAGTGTTTAAAACTAAACTGGTTTAATGGTTGGAAGAAATCAAACTGATTTCAAGGTAATTGAGTTTTGTATTTAAATATATATATAGTGTTTAAAACCAAACTGGTTTAATGGTTGGAAGAAATCAAACTGATTTCAAGGTAATTGAGTTTTGTATTTAAAAAAAATATAGTGTTTAAAACCAAACTGGTTTAATGGTTGGAAGAAATCAAACTGATTTCAAGGTAGTTGTGTTCGGTATTTTAAAAAAAATATATATATAGTGTTTAAAACCAAACTGGTTTAATAGTTGGAGGAAATCAAACTGATGTTTAGGTAAGTGTGTTTTGTACTGGGAAAAATATAGTGTTTAAAACCAAACTGGTTAAATAGTTGGATGAAATCATACTGATTTTGAGTTAATTGTGTTTTTTTTGTGTATTTTTTAAAAGGAATTGGTATATTTATGATTAAACTGATGTGTTTTAAATATATAGTTAATTACTTGTTTTAAAAATGTACTTATGCATTAATTTGGTGAATTTTATTATTCTGAGTAAATGAATGTTGATAGTGTACTGATTTAACTTTGGTTAGTTGGTTGGGTGTCCGTTGCTCTAAGAGAGTGTTTGAATTGCGTATTAGAGTGCAGAAACCGAACTTTAAGATGGCTTACTTTGGAAAAGGCCGAAAAGAGGACCTGAAAGTTGTAGCAGTGGAATTGGGGGAGGAAATTAACGATAGTATGCGAATCATTGATTTACGTGAATTAATAATGAAAAGTGTTAATTACGATGAAGATTTTGTAAGAGAAATGCTTTTGACAGTTGTGAATGAAAGGATAAAACGGGAAGAGACGGCTGAGAGAGAGTTTCAATTAGAGAAACAGAAATTGGAATTACAATTAAAGAATAGTAAGAGCCCTGACGATTCGGTTAAATCTAGTGTAGGTTTTGAATCGAGAGTGGAGATTCAGAAATTGATGCCGAAATTTGACGTGAAGGAAGATGATATCAGTTTGTTCTTGGAACTTTTTGAGCGACAAGCAAGGGTTCTTAAGATTCCCCCCGAAAAGTTGGTTACTCAATTAATTGGTGTCTTACCGTCTGAAATTTCACAATTGATAGCTCGTGAACCTGTGGAAAATGCTAGTGAATATAAATATGTTAAGACAGTATTACTGAAGCGGTTCAAATTGAGTCCAGAAAAGTTTCGTCAGAACTTTGTAAAAACTCAAAAAGCAACCGATAGTACTTGGCATGACTTTTACTATGAGATAAAAATTATTTAGAGGGTTGGTTGAATGGATTGAATATAGAGAGTTATGATCAATTAAAAGACTTAATGATTGTTGATCAAATAAAAAAGAGGGCACCGCCTGAATTTAAGGATAGATTTTTGGATCACTGGACAACTATAATTTCGCCAGTTGATCTCGTGACTAGGATTGAAGAGTTTGAAGATGTAAGAAGGTGTGTTCGTAACAAAGATTCGATGTGTTATGAGAATCGAAGTGAGAAAAAACCATGGCATTCGAAACCGTGGAAAAGAAATAACCAGAGAAATGAACGTGTGCAAGATGTAGAAGATAAGGAAAACTATTTTAATGGTCGGAAGCCTGAATCCAATTTTGATAGAAGGCAATTTCGTTGTTTTGAATGCGGGGATTCAAATCATATTAGGCCTCAGTGTCCTAGACTTACAAATAAAATTGAAACAGGAACTGTACATCATGTTCGAGACAGAGCTGATGATGAATTGTTTGGACCGTACACGAGTTCTGGAAGGATAAATGGGATTCGTATTCCAATTTTAAGAGACACTGGAGCAACAGTCGATATTGTGTGTCAAAGGTATGTTTCGCCTGAAAGTATGACGGGAAAATATGTGTGGGTGCAGCATTTGTTGAACCACCGAATGACACGTTTGCCTATGGCCGAAGTTGAAATTGAATGTGAATTGGGTCATGTTAAAACTAAGGCAGCAGTTATTAGAAATGGTCTGGATCCGGGGAGATATATTCTTGGAAATAGAACTGCTGCATAGTTGAAAGAGAACTTTCAGTTTTTAAGTGATAGTGGAAAGAAAAGAGGAACTGTGAATGCAACAGTAACAAACCCACAGTGGCGAAAACCACTTGCTGAAAAGAGAGATTTAGTAACTTTGGAACAGAAGAAATTGGAATTTTCAGAAGAGACAGAGGTTGATGGAGAAGTTGAAAAAGGCCTTCCGGATGTAAAAGTTAAACTTGTGGAAGAAAAACTATTGGTTAAAGAGGATGTCAAAGTGATGGAGAGGGAAGTGAATTTGCCTACAGTTCTTGATTATACGGATGAAATTTTGTTGGACCTGGTGTGTCTGTTTAAAGAAGATTTTGAGAGCGGACAGATAAAATCAAGTATTGGTGATGTTGATAAGGTAAAGGAAGAGGATTTGGTGAATGGTCGAGAAGAGAAATCGGAATTGACTGCAAAATTGAAGGAGGAGAGAGATGAGTGTTCTGATGTAAATTGTAAACTTTTGCCGAAGGTTTTGGAAACTGAAACTATTTTGGATTTGATGAAAGTAGATTCGAATAGATTTGCTGAAGAGAAACAGAAGAGTAAAGAATTGGCTCCATTGTTTACATTGTCCAGAAAGACTGAAACAGAATTCAAAGAATTTGGAATAGTTAAGGAAATAGAGTTGGAAAAAACATGTGGTGTTTACCAGAGAGCTGGAAAACCTAATGAAAAGAAAAAGGCTACATTAGCTTTGGTATCCATAGTATCTGAAAAAATTAGCGGGATAAATGTAGATGCTTGTGGAACTTTACCGGTCACATCAAATGGAAATCAGTATTTGATTGCAGCTATGTGTATGGCATCTAGCTACCCAGATGCAGTGCCAGTGGTGAATGCTGAATCGACGTCTATATTTGATGTAATAGTGCAGATATTCAGTCGAATGATGTTTCCAAGGGAAATACAGACTGAACATGAACTTTCATTGAGTAACTTGACAGTAGAGTTTCTCCAGAGATTTGGAATTAAAACTGTGTTGAACTTGTCTACTTGTAGACCGAAAAGGCTGGCTGTACAATGCAGGAGACCGAGCAAGAGTGTTAAAAGATTATCAGAAATAACACATGTTGTTAATTTCGAGAGGAAAAGGGTAGAAATGAAGTCAAGGAAAAAGAGAATGAGGAATCATAAGAAAAGAAGAAAATTTCTTAATGCGGATACTCTGAGCAGGCCCCATACCCATAGCCATACTCATACATTGAGTGCTATTTATTAAATTCTATATATTAAAGTGGTATTATTAAAGAAAGAAAAAAAAATGTATATATTATATTTGTATATTGTCAGTATTAGAAAAATATAGAAATAATTTTGAACTATTAAGTTATGATTTGATGTTTAATATTTGTACTTGTATGATTATGTATTGAAGTTGTTTTGTCAGTAACAAAAAAAAAAAAAAAAAAAAAAAAAAAAGAGTTAAAAAAATTTTTTCTTTGTATTTCGTTAAGTTTACGTAAAGAAAAAAAAAATTGTTGATTGTATTGATATTTTAAGAAAAATTACTTTGCTTATAATTTTATCTGAAGTTATAGGAAATTTTGTGTATATTGAATTGTGGTAAATTAGAGTAACTTTTATATAGTGTAATTTAAGTATTTGTATTACTGGCATGTTGTGAATTGTTATATTTTTTTTTGTTTCAAAATTGCTAGTAGCTCTAAAATTTAAAGAATCTTGTTTAGGGCGGCACATGGCTGTGATGGATTGGGAAAGGGCGAAGAGACATGTTTGTGACAAAATTACTAAGTTGTTCCTGAAAATTTTGGAAGAGAGAAAAATTTTAGTATTCAGTTGAACTTGTCGCAACTGTTTTGCCTGTCCATGACTCCGTTTGGACATGTCCAAAATTTGGAGGGGGGGGGGGGAGTCTGTAACGACCGAAAAAAAAACCCCGCAGCCTATTTTGTTTCGTAAGTTGCGAAACTGGTTTTGTCCAGCGGTTGTTCCTGAATCGCAGCCTAGAGTCAGACCTTGTCCACGGATCGCAGCTCAGAGTCAGATCATGTGCATGGATCGCCGCCTGAGTTTCGGGCTGATCAGCCGTGCTCTCGTATCGGAGAGAGAACTTTTCGATATGCGGAAAGAGAGCTGAAGATGTTAGGTGAGAGGCAAGTGAAGTGAAGAGAGCTAGTGGCTTGTGAGATGGAGAAGCAGTTTAAGAAAAGTTTGGCAGATGGGATTCGACCTTATTTTGTGTAATGGAGGGAGAGCGTTTATGGTGGTTTTTATTGATTCTGTTTTTAAAGTAATGTAATTTAGAGAGAGCTGAAAAATTGTGCTTTTGTTTAAGAGTGACGATATGTTTTTTTTTAATGATTGAAGTCATTTTGTTTTGAAAAATAAACTGTTAAATAAAGTTAATATTCAATGTTAAATCATTGTTTAGTGCTACCAGGGAACCAGATAACAATCGTTACAGCACCAGAAGATAAATTTCAGTATTTGGTGCAAGCAACAGAATATTAAAGAAAATTTTAAGAAAATTCCGTTTATAAGGCACCTCCCCACTTTTGTCACTTTTGTCAAAGGGGGAGGGGGACTTATTTTCTGAATTTTAATGAGTTATTTTTTGTGAGTACCGGGTGAGAAAAAAGTCCGTATAAACTTTAAAAATTCATAAAAACCGAAAAAATAAACGAAATGAAAAACTGTTTGCAAGATTAGCATCTATGGGTCACGGGAATTTTTTTGAGACAGAAATAAAAATAACCCCAAAAACAGCCGACAGATAACGCTGGTTCGTGCGATTTTGGTGGAAATCTGCAAATGAAACGATTATAAGAATTTGCGCTCCTAATCCTAATGCAGAACTAGTTCACGTAAAATAACTTCACCAACAAAGCTTTATTCTTCATACTCATCATCCTTGATCACGTACACGGCTCACAACGGTGAACTAGTTCTGGATTAGGGGCGCAAGTTCTTAAAACCGTTTCATTTCCATATTTCCATCAAAATCGGACGAACCTGCGCCATTTGTCGGCTTATTTTTTTAGTTATTTTTTATTTCTGTCTTAAAAAATATTCCCGTGACCTATTGATGCTAATCCTGTAATGAGTTTTTTATTTCAGTTATTTTTTCGGTTTCTATGATTTTTTGAAGTTCATACGGACTTTTTGCTCACCCGGTATATGAATATTTCAGGAATAAAATGAACAAAAAATATTCTTACAGTTTATCTGGTGTTGACTCGAAATTTCTGAATGAAAAAACGTCATATTTTCCAACACTGCGGTCTGCATAGTGTTAATGAGAAACTAATCGATTTGGAATAATTGCTATTTACATACAAATTGAGTGGCGTCATTGTGAAAAAAAAATCTTACTTATAATTTGCAATATTTAAGTATTGCGCTGCCGCGCAATACTTATTTATTTCCAGTGTCACTTCTCAATGTTAATTTAACATAGAAAAGCCTATGGAGATGGTAACTTTTTCATTTTTTCTTCCCACCTTTTTGTCCCTGATGCCACTCATTTTTAATTCCTTGGTAATTCTAATAATATTATAAATTCAAAGTGTAAAAACATTTGCCAGACGTCAGAGTCAAAACGGATCATAAAATGCCTTTGCATATAGATGGATTATAATCTAGAGAGTAACATGGGCTAATTTTTATATACATTATTCAAATATTTTTCTTAATAATTCCAAATTTCGCTTTTTTCATTGAGATTCAACGGACATTTTGTAATAAAATTAATTTTTTTTTCATTGTTGTAAATAATTCAAAAGCCGTAATAATAATTTGCCTATTTTTCGTTGAATGAATTTCACGTGAAACATGAAACTGAAGAAACTGAAAGAGTTTTTTTAAGAATGAAAAAGAATATGAATATGACGTCATAGTGGAAATAAAAATGACATTTTGAAGCAGATTTTTTATGTTCAGATTGGAATTTTTCGTGCAAACTACAGCAATATTCATTACTGCACTGGTGAAAATTTTTGAATCATACACAGGTAAATTACATCACAAATTGTGATGCGATATCGCACAAATCAAAGCCTGATGATGATACCCTCCATTAATTTTGAAATGTGTTCGTTTGAATGCAGTAGTTATTAAAAAACTTGACATATTAAACAAAAACCTAATTTGCAGATCAAATTAAAAAAACAAAATTTATTTCCTAAATTGTTTAAGCTCGAGAAGAGGGAGATATTAAGATATTTCATTCAATTCGTTCTCCATTAAATGTTAAATTTTTGTAACCAATAAGTTAAACCAATTGAACATTAAAAAATAAAAATGAAATGCATACAAATAATACTTAAAACACCTATATACTTAGATTCCGTTCAAATGAAATCGAAATAAATCTTAGAATTTTTCCATTTTTAAGTTGTAAATATTTGTACTGCAGATTTTGCATTATGTTTATGACGATTGTACATAATATGATAAGATACATTCAAAATACAAAACTTAAAAAAAAGTCTAAGATTTATTTCGATTTCATTTGAACGGAATCTAAGTATATAGGTGTTTTAAGTATTATATTGTATGCATTTCATTTTTATTCTTTAATGTTCAACTGGTTTAACTTATTGGTTACAGAAATTTAACATTAAATGTAGAACGAATTGAATGAAATATCTTAATATGTCCCTCTTCTCGGGCTTAAACAATTTAGGAAATAAATTTTGTTTTTTTAATTTGATCTGCAAATTAGTTTTTTGTTTAATATTATTTATTGGTCAGAAATATTATTTATTGGTCAGAAATAATTTCTTTTGAAAATTTCACTCATTCTCTAACATTCAACTAGAAATGTAATCCGATTTCGCCTAACGCAGGGATGTAGGCGCTGCGCCACAAACGGCTGATTTTTACCCCTAAATTTTAATAGTATTCTTCGATTTATTAAATCTCAGAAATTCTGCCATTGAATTAGGTGAGGAATACTATAAAAATTTAGTGGTAGCAATCAGCCATTTGTGGCGCAGCGTTTGGATCCCTGCGCCTAACGCAAATCCAGTTCTTGAAAAATATCTTTAGAATACCGTCCTTATTAGTAAAAACATAAACGAAAATGTGGGTTCTTCTTCACTTTCCATCACTTTCTGGCGATTTGATTTGATAGTTCGATTTTCACAGTCAATTTTGTTTCTCCAAGTGTACGCAACAAGTTTTTTTATCTGTAAGGATCCACGATTAACAAAAAAAAAAAAAGCAATTTATCAAATTACAACGACCATTTGGAAAATTATTTTATCGAAGACTAAAATTTAGAACATAAAAAATCGCACGAAGTTGATCATACATTACGTACGCCATGAATTAAACATTAATAGTGTTATTAAACGTAAAAATTCCAAGCGACAAAAATCGCCTGCGACTCGTGCGTATTATCCACCTGAAACTTATGTATTATCCAAGCATTTCATTGGCTGTTCGGGAAAAGGCTTTTCAATCGTCAGATTTCCAAGAAATCTGACGGCCCATTTTAAATGAAATTTCATTCTTAAACTTCTAAACATCCCACAATATTACTTTTTACACCGTCGTATAGAGACAAAAATGTACTTTTAAATGCAATTTGTTTGAAAGCTGTATCTTAATTTGTTTCTGAGTTATTATTTTTTTTTGTAGTTTTTATTACTTTTTTGTCATAGTGGCAACAGATCTCTGTTGAAAGTAAAGGGAAATACATATTACTGTATAGACCAATCAGAAAACGAATAAAACGCGGATTAAACCAATAAAAACCTTCAGATATGCTTTTGATTTCCCATCCTGAAGAGAACAATAACCATTTTTCCAAATAGTTAAAAAAAAAAGTAAAATAAATATAATAAAAATGTCGTTGCAGAAAAATATAATCAGGCAGCTAAGCATTAATACATAATGGTTTGGTAATAATCCAGACCGTTATATGCAGAATTCTTAACACTGTATAACAGAAATAGTTTAAAAGGGCAGCGCAGTGTTCAATAACCTACGTTCTTTTTTTAATAGAGCCGAAATTAGGAAAAAAACCACATCGTAATTTTTTTTTTTTATGGCAAAATGCTTTATTAATTTTTAGTTTTACTTAGAAAATAAAGTAAATTTTAAAAATAAAATCGCGAAATTAAATAAATTTTCATAGGCCCAATACAAAGTTGCTGATAAATGTAGTTTAAATCGATACCGGAAAAAGCACACGATAAAAAATTTAGATTAAATACAGTTTTTTTTAGTAATAAAACATAAATTATTTTTTTCCAATCGAGTTCCCTAGTCATCTCCTTGGTGAGATGATTAGATGCGGAATACCAAAACAGAGTCCACTGCAGGGTTTCGCTTATACCAGGGCTGACACATGGGACAATTTTTTAATACTATTTCGCACCACTTTTTCTTTACAAAGATTTTTATGCAATCTTTGATAATATTTGCAAGAAAATGTACTACAAGATGTATTCTTTTTAAATAATGGTGCAAACAGAATGTAGAAAAATTTGTCAATGGCAGTCCTGTTATATACAGTCGAACTCGGTTAAGACGCGTTTCAAGAGAGTGGACAAAAGTCTCATATTAAGCGGGATCGCATATTAAACATGATTTCTATAATGTTGCAGGAACTAGGTTTATTTAACAATTTATTTAATAAATGATATAAATCAATTTTAGAGCTTTCGTTTTTATGTTTACAGTCGAAAATTGTGTATTTTACGTATATTTAGATGAAAGTTTAATTATGTTCCACAACTCTTTTTTTTTTTAGGCCGAGTGGAGTAATAACGGAAAATAAATATGGGTTCCAACATGGCTTTATTGTCAAATAATATATTGCACCTAAAAATAAAACCACAAAAATAATTTTCTTACAAAGCTATTTTTTTAACAGAAAGAAAAAATGTTAATTCTTTGTAATGCAAGCGAGTTTTTAAAATTATGTTTAGAACTTGTAATAAGTAGTACAACTACAGGGCTTCCACAGGCGAATATTTTTTAATTCTAACTCGCACTACTTTTAAAAAACAAAAATCTTTTACATACATTCTGCCTACATCTACATGAGAAATATACAACAAAATTTGTATTTTTAAAATAGTGGTTCGAAGAGAATATAAAAATAGTCGCCTGTGGCAGCCCTGCATTACAATCTGTCTTTTTTTTTATATAAGAAAAAACTATCCTTATTAATATTTGTGTAACAAATATTGTTATATTGTTAGGATAGCAAAAAGTAAAGAAAATATAAAAGAATTATCCAAAATCAATCATAATTGTTTAATATTTACGAGTTTCATTTTTTGTTGCCTATAATATGAATTATGAAACATAGTAGACATTTAACGTACAGTCGTGGAGAAAAAAAGCAAACACACCCCTACTAACTCTGCAACAAATTATTGTAGAAAAAAGTTACTGGTACCAAACGATTGGTAATAAAGTCTACTTTTAAATGATGTATGTGAAATTTGATTAGGGAGTATCTGCATATCAAAGCGAACCCAAAATTTGATTTTTATAACAGCAATACCCAAGTTTGAGAACGTAAATAAATTCTACACCCTTCAATTAGCCTAAATCACAAGGGTCAAGCCAGATAAGCATAGCGAAATGGCCCCCATGGCCTATGTGTGAAATAACACATGTGGTACTAAGGCTCACTATGAAAATACAATATAGAGCAGGGGTGTCAAGCTATGGCCCGCCGGATACCACTAAAATTTTAAAGAGATAGTCGACAAGTTGAATCGCAGCAAATCGACGATTCGATAAGTCAAAGATAACTGTAAAATTTTAGTGGTATCCGGCGGGCCACAGTTTGACACCCCTGATATAGAGGAATTTTAGCCCTTGACCTTGAACTGTCCTTGAAATAATCGGCGAAGCATGCGCCAGTTCTGCTGTTTTTCAGATACGTTTTTCTCAAAAGTACAAATGTTAGAAAAACGAAAGAAACGCCAATTATTGAAAAATATATTAGTTCACATTATCACATTTTTACGCAAATTTTTACATAGAAAAATAAACAAAAATATTTAAAAAAAATTATTAATGTAGTAATTTTACATTTACACCAACTAGAAAATTACAGAATAATGCTCAAAGTATATGTACTTTTACGAAAACAAATTTCGTTAAAATATAAGATGTGCTTTTTGAGTTATAACAAAAATAATGCTAGCAACTTGCAAAAATATTCGTAACTTTCCCTGTCTGCATTTGGAAAAATACGCTGCTATCAATGGATCGGTAGATTACTGACGTTTGCACTCGGGTAGATTGCGCAGTGCGCCAAAATAAAAGAATGTTTTCATAGATATCACTTCCCTATATGTTTGTTTCGTGTTCGTAAATACCTTGTTATTTTGGCGTACTGCGTATTCTTTTCGCGTAATAATATAATTAATTGACAAACAAAATCGTAACATTTGCCTACCATGATTCTCACATAGAAGAAGGCTATGGGGCTGTACACGTACAGTTTACATATATAACGTATCACTTTAGGGTGGAGGGTTGTTTGGGGGTTGTCTGGCACTTGACATCGGATGATATATGTAGGGGGAGGGGGTTTCTTATTTGATGTCGTTATAATTTTTGATCAAACAAAAATTTAATTCTTTGTGTTTTGTTTTCTTTACATCTGTTATCTTAATTTTTTAGGTGTGTTTTCTTAATATTTATGAAAATACAAATTTATTATTTTCATAAAAGAATTAAATTCAATGAATATAAAGTATTTCATTCCAAAATATGGAATAACCAAACGTTCACCATTAATATTCTCCTACCAAATGCGTGTATAATATGTTGTAAGAGAAACCAGATTCGAAATGATACTTGTTATTTTTGTTAGTAAAAGATGGGAAAGAATGTTGGCCACCTGTTTTGTTTAAAAGAAGTTCTGTTTAACCCCGTGCAAGGGCGAGTTGCAAAAAGACAATATTAAGTTCAATGCATTATATAACAAAGAGCTATTATTAAAAACCTTTAAATAACATTTCTTTAAAATATTATTTGATATAAAGTTATTTCTTATATAATAATGATATTTTATAAATTTTCTCTTTATTTAAATCAGTAAAATATGCGGATAAAAAGTGTACAACCATATCGGTATATCATTGCAAACGTATACAAAGAAAAGAAAAGAAAAAAAAGTGCAGAAGCATTATTCTGTAACTTTTTGGTTGGTGTAAATATAAAATTACTACATTAATAATTTTTTTTTATATATACCTTTTTTTAAATTTTCTGTGTTAAAGTTTGTGCAAAAATGTGAAAAAAAATATATAATGTTAACTAATATATTCTCCAATGATCGGCGTTAGTTCTAATTTTTTTTTTTTTTTTTTTTTTTTTTTTTTTTTTTAGTTTTGTAATTTTTGAGAAAAACGTATTTGAAAAATAGTAGCGCCGGCGCATACGTCCCCGATTATCTCACGGACAGTTCAAGAATACTAAACACTCTATATTGTATTCTCATGGTAAACCTTATTACCATACATGTTATTTGAAACATCGGCCGTGGGGGCCATTTCGCTATGCTTATCCGGTTAGACACTTTGCATGGAATTTTTACGAATAGTTTCAGAGAAATTAATTATTTTAAAATGAGCCTATTTTAGGGGCTTGATCCAAATTGAAGTTTAATACTCGATTGTTGAAATGTTACAGAATGTCCATGCCACTTCTATTGCTGCATTATTTCTTGTGAATATGACTATTTCACTCACTTTACCCTCTCGCTGAGTAATTGTTTTTATCAAAATAGCTTCAAAATTGCGTATTTTAAAAATGTTTATTCTTTTGTCACCGGTTTTTCAAAACAAAAATTTTCGTATAATTTTATCGGGAAGATGCACATTAAATTAGCTTCTGTTTATGTTCAACCCACTGGTAACTTACCTGTTAATAGTATTACACAGCTTTTTTCGCAACACCAACACTGCTTTTTTGTAGGCGATTACAATGCCAAAAGCCGACGCTGGAATTGCCATGGCAACTCTCGGCGGGGTGCCTCTCTTCACAATCTTGTCCAACACTTAAATTTAAATCTCCATGCACCATCCAGACCAACACACATTAGCACTGCGCCTAATGCCCGTAACTCTATTATTGATCTTGCTTTTTTCAAAAATCTTCCTTACCCTATTTCTTCAACTGTAAGTAATGATCTTTCTTCCGACTACTTACCAGTCTGCTTTAAAATCGATATTATCAATCCTCTCCCCCCCCCCCCCTTCCGTGGCTATTGATTGAAAAAAATTCACTGACTATATTAATTCTCAAGACATTACATTCCCAGAAATCAATAATACCAATGATATAGCTGTTGAACACCTCAACTCCCACATCACTAACGCCCAAAACATTTCCACCTTTAACACTTTAAAAAATAATCTTCACTTGATTATTTTTATGTCCTTGTTTGGAGATTATATTTCACAATATATCTGTCAACAATTCCCCCCTTAATCTCCTAACGAGGATTGTTCTGTAATTTCAGTTTGTTTCTATTACTTAGAAATTCAGGCTTGGGCTCTGGGTTCGTAAGTATGTCCGCCGTCATTGACTTGCTTGGGCAATAACGCAATTCAATAATTTTATCTTCTTTCAGCTGTTTAATCACATTATATTTGATGTCAATATGCCTCGATTAATTAGAAAACTTTTCGGATTCTATCATTTTTATGCAAGATTTATTATCTTCATAAATTACTATACGCAATCTTTGCGGTATATCGAGATCTTCTAATAGTTTTAGCAGCCATATTAATTCCTGTGTTGCGCACGCCGCTGCAACGAACTCTGCATCTGCAGATGATTGTGCCACGCACGTTTGTCGTTTTGTTATCCACTGTATTGGATTCTTTCCTAAAAGGAACAAATTGCCTGTTGTGTTTGTTTGTTTTTTTCCGCGATTAATTTTCTTCTATATAGATTTTCGTTAGTATCTGGATTATTTTTATTCTCTATAAATTTTACACTTCTGGCCAATATTACTCTTCCGTCACTTGTATAGATTCTGTACGCCTTAGAGCGACTGTCGTATCCGACAAAAGTGCCCTTTTCCGCTCTATTATCTAATTTTCCTCTCTTTGATTTGTGTATGTAGGCGTATGCAGTACAGCCTTCATAGGGTGTGGTGCTTACCGATTTTGAAGGTAGCCGGTTGTGTAAGTGATTCGCGGTACATATGGCTTCCCCCCATAATTTGTGCGGGAGATTTGCTTCATTTAGCATACTTCTAACCATATCAAGTAGGGACCTATTCTTACGCTCTGCGACACCGTTTTGGCTTGGGTTAAATGGTACGGTAAGTTGATGATGAATCCCATTTTCTTTTAGATATTTTTCTATTTCGTTCCCCGTATATTCACCACTGTTGTCCGATCTGATCTCAGTAGGCATTTTTCCGAATTTGTTTTTCACCATTGAGACGTATTCTTTCAATTTTTCTAAAGCCTCACTTTTATTTGCCATTAAATAAATTACGCAAAATCGTGTATAATCATCGATAAAAGTGACGAAGTATTTTTCCCCCCAATTGTGGGTGTATTTATAGGGCCGCATACATCAGTATGGACTAACTCGAGCCTTTTTGTAGCTCTATATGCACCTGATTTAGGATATGGGGTCTCGCTGATTTTTGACTTGATGCATACCTCACATTTAGCGTTATGTTTGCAGTTGTTGATTTTAATTCCCTGAACTAAGTCCTTTGATAACATGGACTTTATTGTGTCATAGCTCCTATGCCCCATTCGCCTATGCCACAAGTCTATGCAATTTGCGTTTGAGCAGTTGTAGGTGACATTTGCATAGTGCTTGTGATTTTCATCTTTACTAACATGTATTTCGTACAGATTGTTTTTAAGTTTACCTTGAAGTATAACGTTTCCTTCGTGAATTATATCACATTTTTCTTTTTCAAATTTAACTTTGCAACCGTTTTTAGTTGCCCTACTCACTGACAGCAGTTTCTATGTCAGGAACGTATAGTACGTCACGCAATATAACTTGTTTGTTTTTATTTTCGGTATGAATTATTACCTCTCCAGATCCATATGAAATCAGTTTATTACCATTAGCGACTGTGACGTTTGTTTCATTATTATTTGTAATTTTGGTAAAAAATTCTTTTGAATTTACTATGTGACTGGAACTGCCACTGTCCACTATAAAAGTGCCTTTATTTTCGGACTCTTCGGTTAGTAAAGCGACACTGTTGTTTTCATTTACTGTGTCTTTTCTTTCTTCATGTTCCGCATTTTTATGTAAATTATTTTCTTCAAAAACTAGTGATGTTGAATTGTTTTTATTTTTATAGTGTCTGTTATTAGTGTAACTGTTGTTGTTTTTCGTTTTTAGAAACCAGCAGTCTTTATTTGAGTGGTTTTTCATTTTACAGTGTGAGCAGTATTTATTGCTGCCTCTTTTCTGTTCTGAATGATTAAATTTACCTTGTGTTTTATAGGCTTTATTGCTGTTTTCGGAGTTTTCACGATTATCTACTCTACGAGTATATTCGTCCGTAAGCTTGCTTTTTATAAATTGTACGGTTAACTCAGCTTCATCTCCGGCCTCCAGAGCAGTAACTAGGGTATCGTAGGACGGCGGCAACGAGCACAGCAGCAGTGCTGAAATGTGCGAGTCAGTTATGATTTCACCAATCGCTGACAGTTTATCCACTATCTCTAAAATTTTAGTAATGTGGGCTGTCATATTGCCACCTTCAGTTAATTTTGTACTGTACAGTTTTCGTAGCAAGTACAGCTTACTAGAGAGATTAGATCTCTCATGGATTTGTTTGAGTGCGTCCCATGTTTGCCTAGCTGTATTTAAATTTTTGACATGCACTATTTGACTGTCGTCAATGGACAAATTTATTAAAGCCCTTGCTTTTCTGTCTTTCTTGGTCCAAGAATCATTCAATGGAGTGGGGGCCTCTTGCGTAATAACTTCAATAAGTTCGTCTCGAATTAATAGCATTTCGACCTTGAACCGCCAATTTGTATAATTGTTGGCGTTCAATTTTTCAATGGTCGTGCTATCTTTTGTAGAAGAGGCCATAATGTTGCTAAGATTCGTTTTTTTTTTAATAAATTACTCTATCGGACTATTACCAGATTTGTATTTTTATTGAGAAATTGTTTTTTTTTTTCGTTCTCATAATCAATTTGTTAGCAATATTTAATGTTTGCTATCAAAAAATTTGCGTGATGTTCGATCTTTATCCTCAAAATTAATTATCTATTTCTCAATATAAAAAGCATAGGTAAGATAAATTGGGCTTACCTTATATTTATGTATATCCTTTTTGACATCTGGTATTTTTTTCTCTACTTTCAGTTGTAACTAAAACTCTGAAACTGAGAGATGTATGCCTTAAAGCTCTTATTAAATGTAATTTTACTTTTCTATTCATAAGTTTCGGCACTAATTTAACTTCAAAAGACACTCAAAATATGCGTCTTTTTAAACAACATGAAGTTCAGACCATCAGTCACATATACGGGATAAATAAGAAATACAGGAGCAAGATATAGATTTATTTACTCTATCCGGAGGAAAAGAAAAATACCAGATGTCAAAAAGGATATACATAAATATAAGGTAAGCCCAATTTATCTTACCTATGCTTTTTATATTGAGAAACAGATAATTAATTTTGAGGATAAAGATCGAACATCACGCAAATTTTTTGATAGCAAAGATTAAATATTGCTAACACTATTCAACCCATAGCTATACATAATATAATTAAAAACCTCGAAAAAAGCAAAATTACTAACTCTGCTCTTAGAAACCTCCCTCCTAATTGCATTATCTATATAACTGACCTCACTAACGCTAAAATTCAACTATTTTGCAAAACCCTGGAAATTTTCAATAATCTCTCCTATTCCTAAACCTGGAACTAACCTATCTGACCTCACTAATTACAGACGTATCTCCCTTCTACCTTCAATCCGTTCGTTCGTACCCAGTTACAGGACTTCATGCAGCGTAATAACATTCCTATACCTGAGCAGTTCGGCTTTCGCCCAAAACACTCGACCCAACACCAGCTACTTAGGGTTGTTGAGTTTCTCAGTGAGAAACTCAACGCGAAAATTCCCGCAGCTGCCATTTTTCTCGATGTCGCAAAGGCATTTGTTAAGGTCTGGCATGAGGGATTCATTTACAAACTCAGTCAGCTCGGATTTCATCCCAGACTTATACATTTAATATACTCGTACCTTTGCGACCGCTCTTTTCAATTCCGCATAAACAACATTCCTTCAATTATCCTTCTCATCCTATCGGGCATCTTTCAGGGGAGCCCCTTTTTGTTCAACATCTTCTTTAATGATATCCCACGCTCCTTGCACACATATCTCGCTCTTTATGCGGGCGACACCTGTATTTATGCTTCAACTCACCACCCGTACACTCTTTACAGGTACTTGCAGACGCTCATCGAAGATTTCATGAACTGGTGTACGCAATGGCGCCATTTAATAAATGAAAACAAAACCACTGCAGTATATTTCTCTCGTAAACTATCTTTTCCTAGTAGAATAATAATAAATAATACTGTTATCCCTTGGTCTGACCATGCTAAGTATCTTGGGGTCACTCTTGATCGTCGTTTAACTTGGAGTAAGAATTTTTTTTCCATTAGAGGGAAAGTCGCTGGTGCCTTCAACTCTATTAAACCTCCCCTTAACATTAAAACACTTTCAGTTCATAACAAACTTAATCTTTACAACTCATGTATCCTACCAATAATTACTTATGCTAGGCCAGTCTGGGGCTTCACCTGTAGGACTTCTATGGACAACTTATTTCGCCTACATAATAGACATCTGCGTATTGTTCGTAACGCTTCCCGTTACTTACGTAACTCTACGGGCCGTAGGGATATAAAAACAACCACCCTGTGTAAGCGTATCAACGACTTAGCAAAGAAATTATACAGTAAAATCTTTGAACTTCCCAAAGAAATCGTAGCGGAGCTACAGGATTATGACGCCTCTGAGCTCCACCAACGGAAACGCCCCCGGTTTTCCATGATTATGGACACCCAGTAACATCTGAGTACACGACGCTAAGATTGCCTCTGTCTGTATTTTTCTCTTATTATAACCTTTTTTATTTCTTATAAAAAAAAATCTTTCTATAAGTGCTATAGAGACCATAAAAATTGTAAAATATAAAAAAATGTATGGCCCTGACTAGTCCCCCCCCTTTTTTTTGGTTAATGTGGACTTTGCTACTTCAAGCTTTCCTTGCCCATGCTTGGCGAGAGCATCACCGAACAGTGCTAACTTTTACCTATTTTTAAACCCTTCTAGTAGTTTTTCAACTACAGTTTGACTATTTATTTATCTTTTTAAGATTCTAATTTACTTTTTTATTCCTCTTAAGTTTTAACTTAATTTGTAACTTTTTTTTCCCTTTTTAGATAGATTTCGTATGAAATACTTCCTATTGGGATCGTTCCTATGTTGGAATTTCTGAAAAAGTTTTGCAGATCTACACCGATCATGACCCCTAGAACCCAAAACCACCCTCAGTAAAAAACTTTATCTATCTATCTATATATATCACTTTCTTCTGGACACGATAACTTTCGTAATTCTGCACCAATCTCTTCCAAACTGATACATAAAATCTCGGTCAAGTTCGTTAATGGGCAAAATCGGACCAAGGGGATGGAAATAGGGAGGGGTTTTGTGAAAACCGACCTTCCCCCCCCCATAACTTCTTAATTTTTGTACATATCAAATTAATTTAAAGTTTTTATTACTTCTAAAAATAGGGCCAAAATTTTATGTATCACAGATTTTTGATAAAGTTAAAAATGGGCTCAAGGGGCGCAAAAATAGGGTTTTTGGGAGAAAAAAATTCATAACTTCGTCAATTCTCAAGATATCAATTCCAATTAATTTTATTATAAATCTCCTTAATATTATCTACAACTTTTATAGTCACAAGTTTTTGGTAGAACCAATTCGTACCGCAAAAAAAAAAAAATAAATAAATAAAAACGAAAACAAAAGGGAGAAGAAGTGAAAAAATCCATAACTCCGTCAATTCAAAAGATATAAAATCCCCATGAATTTATCATATATCTTCTTAATATTGTCTACAACATATATATTGACAAGTTTTGGATAGGACCAATTCTTACAGCAAAAACAAATTAAAAATACATAGCGGTTGAAGAAAAAAATCATCTAAGTAAGGGTGTATTCAAATCCAAACTGCGTATTTTCTGACTCATTTTACAATTCATTTTTGCTCTCAAAGGCTTCCAATTGGTACGTTTTCTTACTCAGAAACTATATAATGTACCGTAATGGTCGATCTTTTGATAGAGGCAGAATATATTTAAAAATATGCTGTTAAAGTGGACATTTTGAACCGAATTTCCCGAAGCGGATTGTGTTGGAAAAATCATTGCATTAAGGATGCACTCAAATCAAAACTGCTTATTTTCTGACTCATTTTTAAATTCATTTTTGCTCTCAAACGCATTTAATTGGTCGATACACGCTTATTCAGAAACTATATAATATACAGCAATGATCGATTTTTTGATAGAGGGAGAATATATTTCAAAAAATGATGTCAAAATGGGCATTTTGAGTGGAATTTCCCGAAGCAATGTTATCACTTTCTTCTGGACACGATAACTTCCGCAATTCTGCACAAATCTCTTCCAAACTGATACATAAAATCAAGGATCATAAAATTTCGGTCAAGTTCGTTAATGGGCAAAAGCGGACAAAGGGGATGGAAATAGGGAGGGGTTTTGTGAAAACCGAAAAAACCCCATAACTTCTTAATTTTTGTACATATCAAACCAGTTTAAAGTTTTTATTACTTCTAAAAATAGCGCCAAAAATTCATGCATCACAGATTTTTGATAAATTTTAAAATAGGCTCAAGGGGCGCAAAAAAAAGGGGTTCTGGGAGAAAAAAAATCCTTACTTCGTCAATTCTCAAGATATCAAATCCAATAATTTTATTATACATCTCCTTAATATTATCTACAACTTTTATATTCACAAGTTTTTGATAGGACCAATTCGTACCGCAAAAAAAAATTAAAAACGAAAACAAAAAAGGGGGGTTGAAGATGAAAAATTTTCATAACTCCGTCAATTCACAAGATATAAAATCTCGATGAATTTATCATATATCTTCTTAATATTGTCTTCAACATTTATATAGACAAGTTTTTCATAGGGCCGATTCTTACAGCAAAAACAAATTAAAAATACATAGCGGTTGAAGAAAAAATTCATCTTATTAAGGGTGCATTCAAATCCAAACTGTCTCTTTCCTTACTCATTTTTAAATTCATTTTTGCTTTCAAACGCATCCAATTGCCAGATTCTCTTGTTCAGAATCTATATAATGTACAGTAATGATCGATTTTTTGGTAGAGGCAGAATATAATTCAAAAAATGATGTCAAAGTGGGCATTTTGAACAGAATTTCCCGAAGCGGTTGTGTTAGAAACGAAAAATATTGCCTACTGAGAAAATAATTGTTTATTAATCAAGTTTTAATTAATTGAAAGAAAAATAAAAACACAGGTCGCTTATAAATCTTTTCAAAAATCACGTCAGCATGTTTCACACACACACACATATATATATATACATATATATATATATATATATATATATATATATATATATATATATATATATATATATATATATATAATTTTTTTTTTTTTTTTATGAATCTGAAAATGTGCCAGAAAATTTCGAGTTGTTGAGTATGGAAAAATATTTTTTTTAATATTGCCTTAACATGATTCTGATAAAACCAGCTATTTTATAAAAAGGAAATAAAAACTCGTCAAAAGCAGATACATAAAACTGTTAAAGTGGATTTATAGCTAATAATGATTTAGTTTTTGTTGGTGAAATTAGTATACTTAACTTCGAAATCTACCTCTGCCTGTAGGCCGGGCCAGCAGGGATTTTTTTTTAATCTTAATTTTTAATTTTTTCTTTATTTATTTAAATGTCTCTCATTAGTAGTTCTCAACTACAGTTAAAAGTTTTCCCAATGGCGCATAATAACATAAGATACTTCAATTCCTAGTCTGGGTGTTAAGCTGTTATCAGATAGGAAACCCCTTAATGCTCCTCACCTGTTCAGTACCTGTTCCGATTAAATAAGGCAAAATTTACAATAAAAAAAAAATAACTGGTGGGAATAATCAGGTTTAATTTGACTGAAAAAATGCATGTCCGAGGAAATCTCGTGTTGTGTAACGAGGGTTAATATGTTTTGAGTATTTACTAGCTCAAATGTCTCGGAATAATGAGTAAAATATATTTCTTTCAAATGAGTCTTTTCTGCTCATCATAAAGAGCCCATTAAATACTCTTTTTGACATTTTTAAGTATACTTCGAAAATTACGTCGAAGATAAATTTGAAATTGAGAATTCGCATAAAGGAGGACATAATAAATATAAATCTATCAAAAAAGCGTAGGTTGCAATTCTTATTTTTTTTCGAATATTAATTTCAAAATTCATATCACAAAATTTTTAAAATTATAAATTTGATGTATTTATGTTTGGGTTTTTTAATATTATGACCTCACAAAAAATTATAACATTAGTATTAAAATTTCAGGATAAAAATTAATAAAAATTTGAATATTTAATTTAACATTAGAAGCTCTAAATTTTGAATATTTATAATTCAGAAACTTATCACACAAATAACTTGAAATTTCGTTTCTGGGCATAGTTTGAGCCGGAGATTTAAAATACATTGTCAGATTTGGGTGTTGCTATTGAAAAAAGCAAAGTTTGTCTAGTTTCGATTTGTAGATGCCCCGCTAAACAAATTTTATATACGCTATTTAAAAGTGTAAGTATATTTAAAGTATAAAGTTAAAAGTATATTTAAAGACTTAATTTCCAATCGTTTGGTAACAGTGACGTTCTTGTATTACGATTAGTTCCAGAGTTAGTAGGGGTTGTTTACCTTTTTTTCCCACGACTGTACGTTTAAAACCTCACTAACAGGTTTGATCATCTCTAATCAAAGTAACTTTTATGTGATATCTGAGCAACCTGAATTAGTCTATATGTCTCTACTACGGTAAAACCAGGCACGAAGTCAAAAACAAAGAATGTTAGGAGGCGGGGCGAAAGAAGAATTGCGGTTTTGCTAATAAAGTGGATTTTTGTTTTATTCAAAAATCTACCACTATTTCCAATTGGTAATTTTCGCCTTAATTAATCTGTTATTAAATAAATTAAATAATACTATTCGAAAATAGATAAAAAAATCCTCTTAATTGGCAACACTTGAGAAGAGAGAAGGAATTTGTATATCAATGAATTCGCGTCCTAAGCGTGATAGTTTTTCAAAGGACCGAGACTCTCTTGCGTATTAAGCGGGTTCGCGTATTAAACGTGATAATTTTGCATTCGCCTTATTGGTGAAGTTCAAGGGAACGAGAAAATAATCATGCGTTAAAGGGAATCGCGTATTAACCGTAAGTGTCTTAATCGTGTTCGACTGCATATAGAAGGCATATATGTGTAAATCCGGAATATCGTCGAAATCGGTATTGCCAGTGGGCTACTTTTTTTAATCCCTTGAGGGGCGGTCACCTAATTTAAACATGATTCGCACTAGAAACTTTTAACAAAATTTTATATTTTGAACTTTGGAGAGGGATAATGTTGAAAATTGTTTTTCCTTATATTAAGATAAAATATTTTGATTATTCCGGTGAGAATTCAATATTACACAGAGATTATTGCTTGCCCCTCAAAGGCTTGTTTTCATATTTCTTGCTTGGCACCAATTTTTTGAAATAGAAAAATTCGCTTTATTTAATGACATATTAATTAAGGCGAAAACAAAGGGAATTTTACCAGTGCAGAAAAGTGGTGCCAATCAAGAAATCTAAATTTTAAAAAAGATAGCCCACTGGCAACAATGCTGGACTGGTCGAAATGCTTTATTATTGTTTAATTTATGAGGGAAAATGATTCAGACACCCAGTATTTTTTAACATAGGAAATGGTTTGCGAAATTCTTGATAAAAAATGGTACAAACGCAAATGTTGTTTAATCTTTACCCGTACGCACACGTGCCTACTTTTTTAACATTAGCACATGCGTGGAATAATCTCACCCCATTTTGTCCCCAATTATATTTCTATCTAAATAGGAGATCTCAAAAAAAAAACTTTCTTCAATTCACGGAAAATCTACTGGTAGCAGTGCTGCAGGCATTTTTCCGTGAATTGACGAATATCCGTTTTTTCCCCTCCGTTACAAGAGGTAAAATACTCTTCAATTGAAAAACGTTGGGAAAAGGCAAAAGCAACTCACGTTGGATTCGAACCAGCCATCGCAGCGACACGAGACGAAGACGCTAGCCCTGAGCTATAGTTGTATAGCAGCGAAACGCTTTGAAGTAAATATGTCTGTTTCAGATATTTATGGCTTGATCAATTTCTTTAAAAAGCTTTTAATTTAAGAGCCATTATTTTGAAAATCAGACAAGTGTGATTGTTGTATTTTTTGTTTTGCTTGATTTTTTTTTTATGTTGAAGTAGATCACATTTAATGAATAATGTGCAATTTTGAAGCTCTGAAAAAAATTTCCCTTCCCTGCAGAAAATGTCAAAGTTCAAGGTTGTGACCGTCATTTTTCATGAAAAGTGAAATGCGACTATGTTTTCAGTGCTAAAGCTTGGGAAAGCAACGACATCCCGAAATTCTTTTGTGATGAAATATTAGTATAACACTACCTGCTTAGTAGACTGTATTCGTTTCTATGGGGCATTGTTATTTTACATTGTTATGTTGCCTCAAAATGCAGTGAAAATGACGTTTTTGTCCGTTTTCCGCACGTATTTTCTTATTTAAGCAATAGTACCCCAAACTTTTTCTTATAGAATATCAAAGCGTACTACTAGGACAAGCTAAATAATATAAAACTTTACCGGAATATTGCTGCTGTTAGCAGGAAACATCTGTTAAATATTCAAAAATTTCAAAATAGGCAGCATTTCAATTAGTCTTTTCTCAAAACAGCATCACGGTTCAATAAAACAAAATATATCACATAGTAGTTGGAAGTATGTACAAACACATGGAAAAGAAAAAAAAGTCTTTTTTTTTTTTTTTTTTTTTTTTTTTTTAAATAACAAAATTTACAAAAATTCACAGTCAAAATATCCCGTTTAAATTTCGCTTTTTTCCATTTAGAACAAGGAAGGGGAAAGAAAAAGGGATATTTTATTTTCTCATAGGGAAAAAACATAGCTAGCGGAAAGAGAAACGGGATGTTTCGTTTTCTGATAGGGAAAAGGTATGATAAATGGGAGTCTTTTTTGTGACTTAATTTTTTTTTTTTTTGGCTCATAAGTTCATTTCGGGAAGATTCCGTCTTCAATGAGATTGTGGCTGGGGTTTTTATACTTTAGCATTAATATAGTATAATAATATGAATTTTAAATATTTTTACGTAGATTGCTAGAGGTAAAATACGAATATTATATTTTTATTCGATAACATTTTATTTTATCAATATCGATTGTTTTCCATTTAATTTTCTTAATTAAAATATCTTTTAAATGTGTTCATTTAAAGTATATTTTAAATGCTTATATTTATTTTTAAACAACTTTATAAATTCAACTTTATTTAACTTTATTCAACTATAAAAAATAAATTGCAAGTACTTTTGAAGGAATGAGAAAAGCAATTGTTATTTATTTTGAAATTCAAAGATTTTCCGTCTTTTTTAATTGAATTAGAAATCTTAATTTATAAAATTTTTGGTTTTTCATTTTTTAAATATACTAGGGGGCTCTGCCCCCTACGAGCTACGCTCGCCAACCCCCGTTCAGACACCCCAGATTCTAAAAGCATGTTAATTTCATCGGCCTTAAAAAGATTGAATTATAATTTTAAAAAAACAATGACGGTCTCCCCGTAAACGGGTTTTCATTCATTTTCCTTTGATTGGAGATTTTTGAAACTTAATCAGCCGCTACTAAGAGATACAGTGGTTGTTTTCGTCTTTGATTAAAAACAAGAAAGAAAAATCATGCGTACGGCATAGATTATGTAACACTTTCCAGCGCTCCCTAAAAGCTTTAACAAAACTTCGTTATTTAGGGAAATAGTGTAAATAAGATAACTAACTAAACATTTAAAAAACTGATTTCAGCAGTTACCATCCATAGCCAAATATTTATTCCAATTCTTCCGAACAGCCCTGTATTTGATCTGTAGGCTGATATATATACTATATAATAGAAAATTTAGTTTAGCATGGAAACGCATAACAGGTTGAAATTTCTCTTTCAGCAATTTATACTAATAGATGGAAACATACTTGAATACTTTTGTTCAGCCCTGTTGTTTACCTAGTACCTTTATTACCCGCCACTATTTAACTAAACTTTAATTCAAACTAAATCACTCTTAAAACTACTGAAATCGCATTTCCAGAATTTATCATCTATAGGCGGCCATGCATCCAATTCTTTGCATGGCTCTGTATATCATTTTATCTATATTCTACAAACATTTCTTAGAAAACTAGATGCAGTTCAGCATAACACATTTTAAACTCACCTTTCAGCAATTTACGGTCATACTCAGTAACTTTTACGAATTCTTTTGCGTAGCCCTGTATGTCAACTATAACATTTACACACACCATACAATATGCATAAATATAGTGAAACTTAAAAGCGCATATCATAATTAAAAATGCATTACCTGCCATCTCCGTAATATTCGAATAGAAAATACTTTTCTGAAATGTTTTGTATGTTCCTGTAAATGCTATGCACTTCGTATTATACATGAAATAACTTAAGTAAGCCTCACCGACGTATATTAATTTTATTATATATGAATTTGTATAATTAAAATACGCCGCAAACAATTTCTCCCTATACCGTTTGTAATGGAATTCTTTTGTGTATCCCTGTAAATGAATAGTAACTATTCGTTGCACCGCGTATGCTACAGAATATTCTGCATATTTGAGTGCACTTCGTAAATGCATATATTTTTTATTATGTTTGAAAGGGTGTAACATATTTAAAATTCATTTGAAATGATTTTTTCCCATTGGCCGTAATGTAACGGAATACTTTTGACTGTCCCTGTAAATGAGCTAAACATGCTACAAACTTAATTTGAAAAAGTTTTCGTGCTAGGCTAAACGTCAATAACCAAAAGTTTCAGTCCGATCCGAGTATATTTACGAGAGTTTGAGCGCGAACAGACAAACCGAAATCAATAACACTTTTCAACTTTGTTGGAAAGTGTTAAAAATTAGTTACAAATTTGAAAGTAAGCTAATGTAAAATGAATTAAGTACACAGTGTTTGTCTCTCGGTACTTTTTAACAACGCTATGAGAAAGTTTTTTTAAATGTATCGTTTTAAATCTGGCGTAATTTTCATCAAAGTTTCCTTTCTCTTTTTAATATTCGCATGAAAATACTTTTGTTGTTAGAAAGGAAATATTATTTGCGTTGTCTTAGAATTCACGATAATAGTTGAAAAGATTATCTCAAAATATGAAATAAATGTCTCGTGCAAATATATTTTTTAATTTAAAGTGTTTTGCCAACTTTTATTTATTTGGCCTTTTTTAATATGACGTAATTTCCTTCATTTGTGACTTTTAACCCATATTATTGAATTTAGTATTTAAAAATTTTCTTTCCCTTTTAAAATTCACGTGTAACTGTAGATTTTATGATGTAATTTTCAATATTTTCCTGATTTTTAACAAGTAATCTATTCTAATTTGAAAGTTTTTTTTTCTGTTTATAATAGCCACGTGTAAATAAATTTTTTATTTGAAGGAAATATTATTCTTTGCGCTGTTTCTCAAATTAGCATAATAAGTTGCAAAAAAAGAAAAAAAAAAGCAGAGCAATGAAGCAGAGCAAGAATTGGTAAAAAAAAAGTTTAAAATAATTGCCCTTTTCTAAAATGTGTAAAAAATATCTCTCGAAATGCTGAAAATTTGAATTTAAAATGGAAATAAATCCTGAAAAAATGAGTCAAATTAAAAAGATAATTGCAGTCTGCACATCGAGAACTTCCAATGCATAAATTGATCTAAAAATGTTTAAATTCCTATGTATAGTTTTTCTGCTATAAAACTTTTTTAATGGACAAATTTTGACCATCTTTAACATTAAATATCTCTTTAAATAATTATTCGATTTAAAAACTGTCTGCATCAGCGTGTTTATCAAACATTTCTCTATAATACCACCGATTTTCATATTTTTGTATCAAACAGTTTTCTTAATATTAACGAAGAAAGAACCCCGGTCATAAAAAATATGGATGCCGGTCTAGCAGGTGTATACCCGGATGATCTACGCAGATTTTCATTGGTCCATTTCCAAATCAAAACTTTTTTTTATATATAGAAGGATTCAGATTTATTATTAATAGATCCAATACGCATGCGTGCTAGGGATGAACGGGATTTCTTCCCCTTTTTTTGACGTTCGGGGAGAATTCACGGATAAAACATGTTTTCTAGGAGTAAGGAAATTATTTGTAAAACATGAGGAATAATTTAGTGTATATTGACGAATTTTTCTGACAGTGCATATATAGTATTTACTCCTATAATTTTTTTTAATGGAACCATTTTGCCCAAATTGAACATTAAATATCTTTTAAAATAATTCTTCGATTTGAAAACTGTATGCATCAGCATGTTTATCAAACATTTCTTTCTATATAATACCACCGATTTTCATATTTTTGTAGGCATATTTTTCGCAATATTAACAAAGAAAGACCTTCGGTTACAAAGAATTCAAAACCGGCGGGGGTGACAATGTCAGTTACTTTTTTTAAGAGTAGAGAGATACCGATACATCGTTAACCCCTTGGGGACGAGCGACACGTATACGTGCCGCATGAAGCGCTCAGAATCCTTGTTTTCCCTAACCAGTAAAATTTTACTGTAAAATTTGCCTTATTTAATCATCGCATTTTCCCGTTTCAAGAAGACACACATTTCTGTTTTTAAAAAACGGTGACAAAAGATTAAAAATTTAGTAAAAGGCTCCCGTCCTGAAGGGGTTAATAGACTAATCATATTTCCTTTGGAAGGTGGTGCAAGGGTCGCATTCTATAGGGAAACTTTTATTGTTCCTACCACTATTTTGAAAATAATATCTTCATCGCACCTTTCTTTAGAATATGCTAAATAAAATGATCATGAAGGTATCTCATTAAGGGTTCTCGGAGGAACAATAAAATTTTCCCTATGTAATTGAACCCCTGATGATGTCAAATTATTTTTAACCCCTTGAGGGGTGGTGGGATAAAATATATCCCACCTAATTTAAACAAGATTGTTACCAGAAAATTTTAACAAAATTTTATATTTTTAACTTTGGGGTAAAATAATAAAATATGGCTTTTCCTCATTAAAAAATTTTTTTTTAATTATTCTGGTGAGAGTTCAATATTTAGAGACATTTTTGCTTGCCCCTTAACCCGTTGGGGACGAGCGACACGTATACGTGCCGCATGAAGCGCTCAGAATCCTTGTTTTTTCTCACCAGTAAAATTTTACTGTAAAATTAACCTTATTTAATCAGCGCATTTTCTCGATTCAAGAAGACACAAATTTCTGTTTTCAAAAAACGGTGACAAAAGATTAAAAATTTCGTAAAAGGCTCTCGTCCCGAAGGGGTTAAGGGGTTAAGGCAACTTGGCCGTTGATGATCTGAAAGATAATTTTTTTTCAAAGATTTTTTTTATTGTAATAAAAAGGGCATCAATAAAATATAATTCCATTTTTCATGAAAAATGGAAGCAACACAACTTCCACCATTTTAAAAAAAAAATCATCAAAAACAATTTAATGGGGCAAAGGACCTTTCAGTTTGTCGAAACGATCACCATTTTCAAAGTAGCAAAATACAAATAATATGCAATTAAGATATTTTTTCGCTTTCTTCCTAAAGTATATATTCTTGACTATATTATCCAGAAAAATAAATGTTGTGTATACAAAATTAAATTTAAATTTAAAATTTAAAAATACATCTCACTAATGCTTGAATTATAATAATTAAGTGCTGCACGCATGATTAAACTCTAAATTATGCACACAGAAAACAATTTTTGAACAAAATAGAATTATAACACACCTACTTCTGAATTAAAACCAAAATATATGCAAAAGGTTTTGTTTAAAATTTAATTTTAGCACAAAA
The DNA here is from genome assembly GCA_963932465.1 of Maratus speciosus. Taxonomy (NCBI): domain Eukaryota; kingdom Metazoa; phylum Arthropoda; class Arachnida; order Araneae; family Salticidae; genus Maratus; species Maratus speciosus. Next base: position 104,686 of record CAWVRF010000209.1, on the reverse strand, counting down.
TATGAAAAATTACAAAAAAAAAATAAATAAATAAATAAAAATAAATAAAATAAATAAAAATAAAAATAAAAGTCTTTCAAGTGCAAAAAGAATAAATAAATAACGAAAATATGGAAATTTTTTTTTTGTTTTAGCATGAAGACTATAAAGAAAGGGATATTTGGTTAATTTTTTATAGCTGTAGCTTATAGTTTGAATGTAACAGTGCGCGCAATCTCCAAATTGACTAATCTGAGAAAACGTGTTTAAAATTTCAATATCAATGGACTTTCTATTGTACTCACCGTCTATAAATGGTTATAACTCAAGAAATAAAGGAGATTTTTGAATGGGGGTTTTTGATCACTGTTGAGAAATTTTTTAAAAGCAAGAATAAATCAAAATCTGAAAACTGATTTTTCTTTTAAGTTTAAAGGTCCTGTACACCCTTAAGGGCACCTTCTACATTAGGAGAAAAAAAAAAAAACGCACTTATGTATGATTTTTTTGTAAGAAAACAGCATGATGGATCTTTTTGAAATTTTGACAGTTTGTTGTACATATCTTAAGGTGCACACAGGAATTTTTTTTATTAGATTCTGTTTTTTCTACTCTAAGTTATAAACAAATATGTTCAACAACATTTTTTGACACGGTGTGCAATATTTAAAAAAAAATAGTCAATGGATTATCTTGATTTTTTTTTTATATTAAAGATTATTTAATTGCCTTCGATATGAATTAAATCTTTTACTAAAATAATAATAATAAAAAAAGTTATTAACAAATAAGAACGAATTTTTTTTAAGAAATTTTTTTTTTCCAATCAGCCATTACATAACTTTTTTTAAATAAATTTATGGGTTTCTTTAATTTAACCAGAAGCTATACTCACGAAGTTTACAAAAAAAATTATTTTTGTGCTTCAGATAATTCTGCAAGGCGCTATCATGCCCACCTGCCAGACGAAATTTTCTAAGCAGTTGAACATATTTGTTTATAACTTAAAGTAGAAGGAACAAAATCTAATAAAAAAATTCTTGTGTATACCTTAAGATATGTGCAATAAACTGTTAAAATTACAAAAATATCCATCATGCAGTTTTCTTACAAAAGAATCATAAAAAAGTGCTTTATTTGTCTCCTAATGTAGAAGGTCCCCTTAACAAACAAACAAAAAAAAATCTTGTACGAGCTTATCTGCAAATAAACAGCTTTTATAAAAAGAAATGTTAAATTTGATTAAGTAGAAACTATACAGACTTTCAAAATCTGCGCATGATTTTTTATTTCAATTTTAACCACACACCCCTAGCCATTTCGTCGACAGGTCGGCCGCCCCTAACCATTTCGCAAACTGGCCGACGGCGTCAAGCCGTTTCGCGATCTGGATGGCAGCATCTAGCCATTTCGCGAATTGGCTAGTGAATTCGCGAACTGGCCCGTCAATTCCGGAATTGGCCAATCAATTTAAAAATAAGTTGGCCACTTCGCGAAATGCCTGTCTAATTGCCAACTGGCCGATTTCGGGCTTTTGTCACAACATATGCAAAAACACTCAAAGAAACAAAAACATAAAAAAATATAATCAATATGTGGTTGCATAAAAATATTATAATTAGCCAGCTAAATATAAGTATAAAATAGTTTGTGAATAACTGGGGAAATTTTATGCATAATTCGTAAAACAGCATAATAGAAAAAGGCGGTGCAATGTTCATTATTCTACGTTTGTTTAAAAAGTCTGCGTACTATAAAAGAAATTTTTAACCCATATTTAGGAAAAATATATTTTAATTAATTTATTTACATCTGACAAAATATTTCATTAATGTTTAGTTTTAATTATAAAATAAATTTTAAAAAAAGTCGTCAAATTGAATGAGGTTTCCCAGGGCATATAAATACAAATTGTTGATAAATATAAGTTATACTTAATACCGGAAAAAATATACAATAAAGGGCTTAAATAATATTTAATTCCTATAAATGAGCTGTCTACTCAAATGATCTTGCGAATCAAGTTGTTTAATCGTTTCTTTTGTGAGGTGATTAGCTAATTTACTTATGAATAAAGAGGAGGAGACGTATAATGTATTCTCTACCAGTTGCGAGTGAAGTAACTGAGGTGGTTGCCACAAGATGGCGACTGGTTCTTTGAAATCGGCTCAACAAGTTTCTGATTACCATCGAGGGAATTTCCACCAGTATATTTGAATAGAAAAAGTTTCCTTGTTTAAGAAGCTTAATCGTGAAAATTTTCAGTCACAAATAGGGTCATTTTTTCTATTTATTTTTAGTGGTGTCAGTTTTTCCAGGTATTATAATCTTAATCATTGACACTGAAAAGAGGTTGCAAAGCGATATAAGTAAGCGTCCTATCTTAAATGGGAGAAGTAACATCAAGATTAAAAGCGAGGTCACATCAAACAAGGTCATGCGCCACGTAGCGGATGGAGTGTGAACTACAGGTAGATACATAACTGTTTTCCTACTCACACCACTAAAATTGTAATGTTTTTTTTCACCTTGATTAATAACTGAAGTGCCTCTGATGAAACTTCGCGGTGTCAAGTGCATCTAGATGCCCCTCTCGCTACGCCGTTATATTGCAACAAATGTGGCAAACAAAATTCATTTCTATGTGTGACTAAATGTTTAGAAAATACGCGCCACATTAAAAGCCCGGGTATGTGAATTATCACTCCGTCCACAAGGTGGCGCAACTATGTTAATTTACGCCTGATTCCAGCATTAAGTTTGTTCGCTTACTTATAACGCTTTGAGAGGTTGTCTCGGTTGTCACAATATGGCGGGAATGCAGAGTCTCACAACCACCAAAGTAAACTATCTCCAGTAAAAATGAATATTCGTTTTTGACGGAATTTTTGCCTTTTTAAGGCGTTTAAATAAGCATACTTTTTCTATTTAAATTTACTGGTGGAAGTTTTCTCCGGGGTGTATTTCAAAGACTTTTAAGATACTAGACTGGCAATTCATCGGCCACTCCCATTCAAAAGCATGGCAGCCATTTGAAATGATTTGAAGTAAATTGAAACATCTGAACCGCGAGGTTTGTACGTGAGCTGTGAGTTATTTACCATTAACTGCTATGGCTAAATGAGCTTAAAAATTTAATTTTATCAATATATATGAAGTTTATGGCATATTTTTTACATGAAGCTATTTTTTATATCTAAATATGCGTTATAAATATTGAATTTTCAGAAATAAAGTTAAATAAGGTGATTTACTAATAATTTTATGGGTGATATATTTGAAAAAGAGTATCTAATTTTAACATGCCTTATGAACCGAAATAAAGGCGAAATTTATTTGGAAATAGATTGTTAAAGATTATAATCCCACCTTTTTTTAAGTTTGACTTTCAAAAGTAACTGGTAGGGAAGTGTAGTTTAAAGGTAGCAACTTTAACATGATATAGTAATTTATAAAATTTTAAATTACTTGTAAAGAAATCTACATTTTTTAAATTAATTTTTAGGCAAAAAGGTAATTTAAAAAATACATATTAACGAAAGTAAGACTATATTTTTATCTTTGAAGGATGTTTATTAAAATACTTACTTGCTATACGAAAAAAACAAAAAAATTGATGAATAATAAAGTACTTTTTTAAAACAAAAAGGCCTAAATGAAATAGCGTAGACTAATACTTAATGATCTGCAATAACAAATACGCTGATAAAAACATTTTCTTAGGTAAATTAAAGTATAAAACATATATACTGCCGTACAACAGCTGTGATCAAAAATCCTCAGTTAAATTGACAGTTTGCCGGTCTATGTATCTTAAAGGTCTTTGGGGTATTTAGCCCTTGCAAAAGCGGTTACAGTTTAAGCTTCACTATTTTAATGATATGTCAGTTCCTTTTGATTAATACTTCCATGCATTAGATGCCTATATACTATAACAGAATCCACAGAACTTTCGCGCTAGTCATCATCCAATATTTCACTTGCATTTGCAAGTTAAAAATAAATATGAAATATCCTCAAAATGCATGTATTATTGGTTACGACAGATTTTTACCTTAGTTATGAAAGAAAAAAACATATTCAGACACCGGGCATTTTTGAATAAAGTGAATTCCCTATTAACCCCTTGAGGGGCAAGCAATTACGTTTGTGAAATGCTGAATTCCCACCGGAATCTTTGAAAAATTCTATTTCAAAATAAGTAAACGCAATTTTACGGTTTTTTTCCACCAAAGTTAGAAAAGTAAAATGTAATTAAATTTATCTGGAGTAAAACTTCATTAATCGTAGGTGGTATTTAATATATACCGGTGCCCCTCAAGGGGTTAAAAAAATGCTTCTTGTAGTGTTCTCTAATACTAAAGACCAGTGATCAGTTTTGCGGGTCTTTTTTTATATTCAGATTGCTAGACTGCTGCATCGATTTTTGAAGTAAAATTATTGGTCTTATTTACCAAAAGAATAAATAGGGCAAATATTTTCAAAATGTGTTATCAGCAGGGCTCCCAAATGCTCTGCCAACTGAATACCAATAAATTTTAACAGAAAATTTAAGTTAGCGCTAGAATTAACTTTCAAATGCGATTCCCGGGCGGTTCGTAAAAAAAATCTAAAAATAATTTTTTTCTAAAATAATAGTGGTATTCAGTTGGCGGACCATTTGGGAGCCCTGTATAAGTCAAACAATCTGCAAAAAATAACCCCGCCCTTTCTGACTACACTACGTCTGGCAGTTTGTACCTGGCCTCCCCAAAGTCCATGTAAATCATGTGACCGTAGCCCGTCATTCAAAACATGCAACACTATCATATTACAGCAGTTGTGGTTGCGATGCACACACGTCTTATAGTTACCAAGAACTCTGCGATTCAGAATCTCCTTGTATAGTCAATCTGCAGAAAAAAACATAATTAATTGTAAAATTAGAATTACTTTTTTCTAAAAGAAAAAAAAAACAAAAAAAAAACACTTTGCACAGAAAGATGCAAGAAATTGTAAAATTAGAATTACTTTTTTCTAAAAGAAAAATTAAAAAAAAAAAAAAAAAAAAAAAAAAAAAAAAAAAACATTTTGCACAGAAAGATGCAAGAAATTGTAATTGCGCCTGCAATAAAAATAAAAAAAAATCAAGAAAATTTTATTGATTTTAATATAAGTATCTTTTGCAATTCATTTTTAGTTTTAAACAATTTTGGTGACAGGACGGAAGACTTTCAAGAAAACCTGCAAAGGACGTTATAGCGCCCACGGCTCCCTTGTCGGACTGGTCTGGTTTAGATTGACTTTTTTTACTCTCTTGTATCTATAATGGAAGAAAGTCTTGTAAACGACATTTATTTCGACTTCCGGTTTTCGTCGGATTTTCACGTTTAAGGGGTTAAAGAACCCGAAAAACGAGTTTTTTGAAAATGTCTGTCTGTACATGTGTCCGTGTCTCTGTGTTCTCTTTGTAACATTGAAACCTGTATGGCGTTATGCATAGAATTAAACCAAACTACATGTATATGCGTATGAGTATAGCCATCAGATCTCAGTTCAATTTGGGTTATTGAGCCGAGAGAGGGTGCTGTGGTAGCGAGTTTTGTAGCCTTTTTAGATGCGTTCGTAATTATATAAATTCGTAGAACCTATATTCATCGCACGGTCCGTCCATCTCTCTGTCTATCTGTCCGTCTTTCCGCATATAACAGCGCAAAATATACCCAACTGAATGGTTTGAAATTTAATATATATAATCGTTGCAGAATTTTGTCGAGTCATTTCAAATTTTATTAAAATAGGAAGTATAGTTATCACAGGGGCAGTCAAAAGTATTCCGTTACATTACGGCCAATGGAAAAAAATAGTTTCATAGAGGGTTGCTAGTTTAGCCTCCATTTTTATACCGAAACTTTGATTCCAGATCGGAATTTTCTGAAGAAGAATTTTTATTTTAAGTAATAAAGAAAAGCTTGACATTAAATAAATCTGAAAATACATTTTCGATTTTCTGTTGTGAATCTGAATTTTTAAAATAAAAGTGGAGGCATTTATGAAATGCACTAAAAAGGTCCAAGAAAACCTACAAAGGACGTCAGCGCCCAAGACTTCCATTTTGGACAGCCTTGGTTTATACCGCCATTTTTTTTCTTACTTTCTTCCATCTATAATAGAAGAAAGTATTATAAACGAAATTTTTTTCGACTTAAAGTTTTCGACATATTTTCACGTTTAAAGGGTTAAAGATCCCGAGAAATAAGTTTTCTGAAAGTGTCTGTCTGTACACGTGTCCGTGTCTACGTTTTCTCTGTGTCATTAAAAACTGTATGAAATTTTGCATAGATTTAAACCAAATTTCTTGTATATTCTTATGAGTATGGCCATCAGATGCCAGTTCAATTTAGGGTTATTCCGTCGGAAGAGGGGGCTGTGCGAACAATTTTTGTGCCCTTTTTAGAATTGCATCACCGAAAAGTGTATGAAGTTATGCAATGAATTGAACCAAATTTTGTATATATATATTTGACTATGGACTCCAGGTGCCAGTTGAAAATGGTGATATTGCTTCAGAAGGGAACGCTGTGGTAGCGATTTTTGATCGAATTTCTCGATTTTTTACAGTTTAAGTGAAGAAGTTAACAAAGTTTTTGGTATTTTATATTTAGATAAAATATTACACGCCGAGATTTGTAAAAATTTTGAAAAATATTATTAAATCTGAAAAAATGTTGGTCTGGGAGGTTGCATTGCGATGGCGAATTTCGTTTGATTTTCGTGAAATGTGCGGTAGCTGTAGAAAAAATTTCTTATTAAATCACTTAATTATCAAACAGTATGATTGTGCTGTGTAGTAGAGCTCAGCTGCATTTTTAACGTTTTGAAACACGATGAAAGTGCAACAATTCAATTACAATCCGAACAAGGAAGCATTCAGTGATGAGTAATGACTTGTTGGAAAGCTCTTAATTAAAAAAATAATAATTAATAACAATTAATAAAAAAATTATTATAAAGCTCTCTCTTAATGTGCCTTTCGAAGGTCGTGTAAAAAAAAGCCAATATTAAGGGAATGGCACTCATTTAACTTTACATAGCTCTATACCTTCCATAATTTAATGTTATAGAAATTTCTCCTTTTCAATTGTCTAATTATATTCTATCTTTTGTCTTGCCACACCCTAAAAAATAGCACAATAATAAAAAAATCCCTATCGGCTCGGCCTACAGGCAGAGGTAGATTTCGAAGTTAAGTACTAATTTCACCAAAAAAACCTAAATCAAGATTAGAGATAAACCCACTTTTTTCACTAAGAACGAACTCTGGGTACCTAAACTTTTTATGAAAATTTTAATATTAACGTATACACACACGCATATATATGAAATGTGTGTAAAAATTGCGAAAACAAATTCAGAGAACCCCAAAATGTTAAAATATGTTACTATTTCCATAGACGGGTTTTTATCATGTTTCAATACGTTTTTCTAAACTCACATGACGTTACATGTTTATCTGCTGACGCCCATTATATTTCCAATATGACGCAATATATATATATATTTAATTCGTTATGTCAAACTATTTATTTCATCTTTAGTTTTCACGGGGAAATCTTACTCTAGGAAACTTGCAACGTAATATTCAATTTTCTTTTTTATTATTCGTCAAACTATTTAATTCGTTTACGTTTTCCACGAAGAAATCTTGCAGTAGAAAAGTAATTTTTGTGGTGAGAATTTTATTAACCATTTGGAAATGGTTGTTGTTTTCGGTCATGGATGGGACCAAATGATGCTCGCATTTTATTTTTTTTAACGAAATTCAACGATGTTCTTTAATTTTATAAGAATTTTTATTTGAATAGGTAATTGAATGGCATAAAATCGTTAAAAATTGTTTGAATAGGTAATCGAAAGGTATAAAATCGTTAAAAATTGAAAAAGTTACAAAATGGGTAGGCGCAAATTATCAGATATGGAAAAATCCAAAGCCAAAGAGCGACGCCGAAATGAAAATCGTCTTGTAAAGCAAAAATCGAGGTCTTCAACTAATTATGTAGGCCATGAAAATCAAGGTCTTCAACTGATTATGTAGCCCATGAAAATCGAGGCCTTCAACTGATTATGTAGCCCATGAAAATCGAGGTCTTCAACTGATTATGTAGCCCAGGAAAATCGATTAAAGAATAAAAGACGAACGCGAAAAAAGAAACAATCTAATATTTAATCGATTGATAGTAAAATGCCATGTATCGAGGGGCTCCAATCCACTAGCCACGGCGTTTTACAATCGGTCGATTCTAACCAGGAAAAATTGAGCTCAACGTAGGCAATTTGTCGCAATCTGTGGATGATTGGGTGGAACTGCGTTTGATTTGTAAACTATTTTTCTTCTCGAAGCAGGACTTGGAGAGTTTATAGATGAAGGTTTTGGTCGTCTGAAGTTTTATCTTTGCGATGTGTTGTTGAAGAGGATGCGACGGAATTTGCTGGACGAAATTTAGACTTTTCGGTTAAATTTTGTTACGAAGGTGATTTGTCGCGATCTGTGGATGATTCTGCGGAACTGCTTTCGATTTTTAACTTCTTATCTTTCTCGGTTTCTCTTGTCGAAATGCCCCAAAATTAAAACTAAATAAATATTAAGTCTAAAAAAAAAACCCAAATGTTCGTTGTAATCTATTAAATAACAATTTTTTTTATTATTATTTTTTTTTAATTGTTGGCATCTGCTATAACGAAAAATGTTTATTTTTTCCTGTCATTGTTCTGCAAGAGCTGGTTTTATCCTAATCATATTAACGCGGTATTCAAAAATTTCAAATCTCCCCATTTCCACCCACTTGGGCCGATTTTGCTCATTTGCAATCCCCGCCGAGATATTAGCCATCTAAATGTGTTATATATATACAGGGTCATTCATAATTCCCTCCGGGGTTTCGAAACGTTATAGTAAAAAAACGAAGACGAATATGAAAAAAAGAAACATATGAAATTATTCCGAAACTATTCAAGTTTTACTTACATACATTACAGGTGTTCTATGTGTGAACCCTTGGTCACACGGCATACATCAATGCGATAGTCCAGTTCCTGCCAAACTCTACTCAATATGGTACTGTCTATGTTATTGATAGCACGTGTTATCCTTTCACGCAGGTCAGCTAAATCACGTGGCATAGGTTGTACAAAAACCTGGTCTTTCACATACCTCCCACAAGAAAAAGTCACACGGTGTTAAATCCGGTGACCGTGGAGGCCACTTTAGAAGAGGTACGTCATCTTCAGAAGCTCGCCCAATCCATCGATGAGGTAAGTGTGTGTTCAGGTATTCACGCACATCACACAAAAAATGGGGAGGAGCACCGTCTTGTTGAAATACGAAATCATCCTCATGTTCCTCTAACTGCGGCATTAGCCACAGCTGCAACATTATCCAGGTACACTACACCGGTAATGGTCTTCTCTGTAAAAAAGAATGGCCCATAAACACGTGAGGAGGACATAACGCAAAACACGTTAACTTTTGGGGAATCCCGATAGTGTTCCACTACAGAATGGGGATTTCCAGTGCCACAAATGCATACGTTGTGGCGGTTGACAGTGCCACACATGTGAAATGTGCTTTCATCACTAAAAATCAATTTCGACATTAGTGTTTCACGTTCATGGACATCAATGCAAAACGTGGAACGAGAAATGCAATCTGCTGGAGTCAACGCTTGCACCAGTCCCAATCTGTACGGCTTCAAACAAAGACGTTTTCGCAGAATTCGCCACACTGTTGGTTGAGAGATCCCCAATTCTCGGCTTCCGCTAGCGGTTGATTTCGTCGGGCTCCTTAAAAACGTTTCCGTACACTATCTACGGTGTCCGCAGATGGACCAGGCCGACCACTTCGTTTCCTGTCACATAGGCATCCCGTTTCTTTAAATTTCTGGTACCACACATGAATTGTTTTGTCAGTTGGTCCCTGTTTTCGATATTTATTACGAAAGGCCCGTTCAACTGACACCACTGATTCAGATTTTGCAAACTCCAACACACAAAAAGCTTTCTCTTCGCCTGTAAATGCCATTTTTCTTTACTACAACTGACTTCAATACAGATGTTACTGCCATCTACCGGAAACTAATTAAATTAAAACTTGAATAGTTTCGGAATAATTTCATATGTTTCTTTTTTTCATATTCGTCTTCGTCTTTTTACTATAACGTTTCGAAACCCCGGAGGGAATTATGAAGGACCCTGTATATATATATATATATATATATATAAACATTTAGGTGGGGGTGGTTGTGACTTCCTGAGGTCATATAATGAAAAGTTATGAAGGAATTTTTTAAAAGTCGCACTATGGTAACGACTGCAATAGGTAGTATTTCTTACGAAATCTACTAAAACGATAATTCGCGTACTTTGTTTTTATAACACAATAAAAATTCAGATTCTCTCGGTATATTTTTGCATTTTTGAAATCAACGTTATTCTAAACAGAAAATACACATTTTTGGTAAATATATATAAACTAGCTGTTTAACCCGTTCTACGCACGGGAGTTCATGAATTTAATTGTAATACCAAAATTAAAAATAACTATTCGATTTAGGAAAATATTTTTCTACTACTGTGCTTTTTTTAATGAAATTTAATTTATCATATTACTATGTCAGAAGACGATAAAATGCATCTTTGGAAGAAAGGAATAAATAGAATAAAAAGTTTTCTTGATGTTTGTGATAAAATGTTTTACTTTTTTTTTAAGGTAATAATAAAGTACAATTAAATAATCTCTAATTATTTGCATGTGAGGTAAAAGAATTACCGTAATACCACTAGAGCTTCTGAACATTGCAGCGTGGCGTACGTAATATGTATATCTCTAATTATTTGCATGTGAGGTAAAAGAATTATTGTAATACCCGCTTCAGCTTCTTAAAGTGTTATTACACGTATAAAATTCCGAGCGACAAAAATCGCCTGCGACTCGTCTGATTTCCCGTTTTTGAAAGCCACTTTTTTCGTTTTCCAAATAGTTCACGGGGTGTTCGGGAAAAGGCTTTTCCATCGTCAGATCTACAAGAATTTGATTGGCTGTTACTGGCGACTCGCTTCGTTTCAGGCGTCAAAGACGCGCCGAAAGATGAGAGTTGCTTGTTTTCGAAGCGACTGACCTGGAGGGATAGATAACATGAAGACGTTGGAATTTGAAGCGACTTTCACCCCTTGCGTAATAGTACTTTCAGTATCGCAGCGTGGCGTAAGTAATATGTATATCTCACATTGGTTAGAACTGGCGCAATTACGGGTTGAACATAAAAAAGGCAAAAATTTGTCAAAAACATAAAATAAATAAAATTTATTTAAATTTTTCGAATTTTTTGTCCCAATCGTTCATGGGCCCCCTACCATTAACCCGTGTGCCACATTTCGTAGCCCTGCGCCCTGTGATGTCCGACTTTTTGAAATAACATAGATACGCGCACATATTTTAATAGAGTAGAAGATTGTAGTTAAATGTGTCTTACAATAGCATCGAACGATCTTCATTTGAATGTTTTTGAAGTCAAAACAGCTACTATAATATAGGTATTTCAATTACAGAAGCATAATTTAGGAAAAATATAGCAAAAAAATAATTTGCTAGATATAGCGTCATTTTTTTGTCCATTTCTAATAATGTTTCATTCTGAGTGGAAACTCTTAATTTTCTGCCATTAATCCTTATTACTATCATCCATAAAACGAAAGATTAATTTTTAAGTCATACGTAAGAAATTTTCGGTAAATGCTAGCTCATTTGGTTGTTTTTATTGCAATTTCCTGCGTAACTACGTCTACAGGAAGTTAATGATGTGATCTGGGATGAAGCTAGCATGATACCTAGAAAAGCTCTCGAGACCATAAATCACACTTTGTGTGATGTCATGAATAATACACTACAATTCGGTGTTAAAACATTCATATTAGGAGACGATGTTGGTCAAATATTGTTCTGTTGTGAATAAAAGTACCCGACCACAAATAGTCGATTAATACATAAAATCAACCCCTCTATGGAAAGTCTTCGAGATGTAACATGAGAGTGAATGTCAAGGCAGAGAATTTTGCAGAATGACTGCTACAGTTAGGAAATGGAGAACTTACAGAACTTCGCGTAGATAACACATCTGCTTTTCATTGCTCGGATTTCACCAATTGGTTTTTGGATGATGTTTCACTTGTAGACAACGGTCTCCTTTCCCGAATACTTTCATCACCTCAAAATGATGAAATAAATTAAATAGATGAAACCATACTATCCAGAATACCAAGTGAACTATTTATAAGTTACAGTATTGACACAGAAACATTAAATGGAATAGATAAGAGTGATGCAAGAGAAGAAGAAGCAACGTAAAGATATTCGGATGAATATCTTAGAAACCTTTCTATTGCTGATGGATTGTGCAATGGTACACGCCTCTTAGTTCAACGGATTTTGCGTAGGATTTTGACTACGAAAATTATTACCGGAGATTTAAAAAAAAGGTTCTGTGGGGCTAGTTCTATGAGCTCTTGTAGTGTAAGTCACATAATACGACTTTTGGCTACCAGTATTTTAAAACTGAAAAATATGACTTATTTTATCGGATATATCTCATGAACTGAATAAGGCGAAGCAAACTTTTCGAAAATAACGATGGCCATGAAGTATATCGGTTATCAGCTATGTGACATACACTACAAAACCCATGGAACTAGCCTGTGGTTGATATACCACGAATTCAACTCAATACATCAACTGGACATTCTCAATTACCGTTTGTGTTATATCACAGACAATTTCTAGTTCGTATAGCATTTCATTAACCATAAATAAAGTACAAGGTCAAACTTTTGAACAAGCTGGAATTTATATTGATAGACCATTATCCTTCATGGTCAGTTACATGTAGCGTTATCAAGATGTGTTTCAAAGCGAAATATAAAAATTTTTATAAAAAATTCAGAAATAAATTTAAAACATAGTCTACAATGAAATTTTATAAATGTTACTTTTGTCTTCGAAACACAACATGGAACTTATTTATAGGATGTTTAATGTAGAGTTAATTCATTCGTCAGTACCTTGTTTTAAAATAATTAATGATAAGTGACATTGTGCGTCATCTAGGTTTGAACTGGATTGGACTAAGATATGTATTTAACCATTTACAAGCTTCTATTGACAAATTATATTTTAATAACGATTTTTGTAGGTTTCTAAATAAGAAATTGTACATTTTTCAGTTTAATCTACTTTTCATTTAGTATATATATATATATATATATATATATATACTAGCAAACCCCGCGGCTTTGCTCGCGTAATATTTGAAATATGCCAAGTGATATTTATATGTCTAATTTTTATCAAAAGGTACTAACTAAATTTTTGTTTTATTAAAAGGTAATATTTTATTTTATTAAAAAGTGCTTATTACTTTTAGGAATAATTCAAAAATTACTATTTAAAACACAGTTTGACTAAACATCATTATTACACTGTATTAGGCAGAAATGAGACTTAAATTAATAAAATGAAATAAAACTAAATAAATGATAATTTAGAAAATATTTTGAAACTTTTATGCTCAATTAATACGCTCATTTCAGTATTCATTTGAAGTTTTGAATTTTTTAGAAACCATCTTCTTACATCTTAAAATTAACCATCATGTCGAATTCCAAGTCCTACCACCTCTCTCAACATAAAGGGCTATGTTGAAACAGGAACTGTCACCATTAATTTGCCAACATTAATTTTGAAATCGGTTTGTTATTTCCTAATATTCCACAGGAACGTAATTTAAAAAGCTTTTAAAGCCCTTTTTTAGAATGTTTGTTTTTCCTGTGAACCCCAGGTGGTAGAATCGCTGGCATAAAATATAGCCTGTGTAGGATCAGAGACTGTTACCACTGATTCGCAACTATTACTTTTATAATCGGTTTATATTCCCTGAAATTGCATAGAATCGTAATTTAGAACTTTTTTAGAATGCTTTTCGCACCTCCCCTTCGCTTCACCCCTTTTGCATTCGAATTTATTTTCGACGTTCCTTCGAGGGCATTTATATTTTATAAGTAACTACCATGTCATATTTAAAGTTTCTAGCCTTTTCAGTATCACAGAAATCGCAATTTAGAAAGTTTTTAGCTCCTGCAACCGTCTGGTGGTAGTGGAACAGAAATAAAATATAGCTTATATTTGAGCAGGTTCTATCACCAAAATTTGTCATCATTGTTTTTTTAATCGGTTTGGTAATTTATAAGTTTGCTTAAAAATTGTAATTTATAACGCTTTTCACTCACTTCATTTTTTTTAAATTTGGAATTTTCTTTCGACTGTTCTTAGAAAGCAGTTGCATCTTGTAAGTAAATACCATGCCATACTTCAAAGTGTTAGACCCCTCAGTTGTGCAAAAAAGCAAATTAGAACATGTTTTGCTTTTGCAACCCTCAGATGGTAGTGACAGCAACATAAAATATAACCTATCTTATAGCAGGGATTGTCACCATTGATTTGCAACCATTACTTTTGAAATAGCTTTGGTATTTCCTTAGATTGAGTAGAAATCGCAATTTAGAACGTTTTTAGGACGCTTTTCGCGCATTTTCACCGCTTTTTAAATTTCCAATTTTCTTTCGAAACTGTTCTTAAAGATCATTTATAGCTAATAAATATGTACCTTGCCTAATTTTAAGTTGCTAGCCCCTACCGATCACAAAAATCGAAATTTAGAACGCTTTTTTGCTCCTGCAACTTCTTGGTGATAGTGATACCGACATAAAATAGCGTCTATGTTAGGGCAGAGGCTGTCAGCATCAATTTCCTACCATTACGTTTGAAATCAGATTCATTCTTCCTGAGATATTGCCGACAAATCGGCATCTAGAACGTCTTTAGAACGCTTTTCGCGCATTTTGCTCCTGCATCTCCTCTGGGGTAGTGGAAACAGATATAAAATATAGCCTATCTTGGAGCAAGATCTGTCACCATCATTTTTACACCATTATATTTCAAATCGTTTCAGTACTTCCTGAGATTGCATAGAAATCGCAATTTAGAAATTTTTTTATAGCGCTTTTTGCGCATTTTGACCCTCTTTTAAATTTCGATTTTTTTAGGAAATGTCCTTAGAGATCATTGATATCTTATAACTAACTACCATTCCAAATTTCACGATTCTAGGCCCTTCCGTAATGCAAAAGCCGCAATTTAGAACTTTTTTTGCTCCTGCACCCTCTCTGGGGTAGTGGCACCGACATGAAACATAGCCTATGTTGGAGCAAGGATTTTCACCATCATTTTGACGCCATTATTTTTTAAATCGGTTTGGTATTTTCTGAGATTGTGTAGAAACCACCATTTAGAACGTTTTTTAGAACGATTTTCGCGCATTTTCACCCCTTTCAAATTTCGAATTGCTTAAGAACTCTTCTTAGAAATCCTTTATATCTAATAAGTAGCTAATATTTCAAATTTCATATTTCTAGGCCCTTCAGTAACACATAAATCGCATTTTTAGAACATTTTTTGCTCCTGCACCCCCTTTGGGGTAGTGACACCGACATAAAACACAGCCTATCTTGGAGCAAGCGTTGTCACCATCATTTTGACATCAATATTTTTTAAATCGGTTTATATTTCCTCAGATTGTGTAGATACTACCATTTAGAACGTTTTTTAGAACGCTTTTTGTGCATTTTCACCCCTTTGAAATTTCGAATTGTTTAAGAACTGTTCTTAGATATCATTTATATCTTATAAGTAACTAATATTCAAAATTTCATATTTCTAGGCCCTTCAGTAACGCTAAAATCGCATTTTTAGAACGTTTTTTGCTCCTACACCCCCTTTGGGTTAGTGGCATCGACATAAGATATAGCCTATGTTCTAAGTTGGACTAACACCATCATTTTGATACCATTACTTTTGGAATCGGTTCGGTAGTTCCAGAGGTTATCTCCGACAAATAAACAATTTTTTCCTCTTTATAATAGGAGTATAGATTAAAGATTTTAAGTGTTGTTCATTTTATCCAAGATGATAACTTTATGAAGGGAAAGAGTGGAGAGAAATAGAAGAGTGAACGACATTTAATTACCTTAAAAGCGATTTAGCATTTTTTTTATTCAGTCTTTAACCCCTTGAGTACGGATTTATTTCAGGGCTGCCACTGGAGGGTTTTTTTAAATGTCTATATATGTGGTTAAATGTCTATCCATTTTATTTTATTGGCAGCCTCCTTTTCATTCATCTCTAAAAAATAGATTAATCCGTGTTTTGGAGTCCCAAGTATCTGATCGGGGGTTGGCGAAAATAGCTCGCATGAGGCAGAGGCTCCTAGTGCATTAAAATTAAGCATGTTGAAAATAAAGTGCTAGGATTGGAGGGGAGGGGGGTGATCGAACAAATGAGTGTGCAGGAGCTTTGTCGCTAGAGGAAATCAAGGTCAACAAATAGCCAAATAGCACGATTTAATCTTCGATATTTTACGTAAAGGATTAAGATGGTTTTAACCCGGGAGAAATCGCATGGGGTGTGACATACCCCGGGTGCGTAGGGTTTTTACAACTGTCACCACTATTTTTCAAAAAGAATTCTTCAACTTAATTTATTTCAGAATTTATAGACTTTGTAAGGTTACGATTACTATTTGTATTTATTGGTGACAAAGTAAAAACCATTTACACATTCGGTATTCCCGACTTCCCCCGGGTTAATAAAAATAATTTTCGGATTGTATTCGAGCATCTTAAATTAAATTTATATAAGTTTAAAACCTTCGGAATGTTTAAAAAGAATTATAATTTTTAAGAAAAAAAATCTTTCTTTTAAAACTATATTTTGAGGTTGGCGGTATCAGTATTGAAATGACATGTAAAACAGCTGTAATTCATATACCTTTTTCTCGACAACTACTGAAGTGATTTTAGATTAATTTTCGACGAAAAACAACATTTTTTTCAGCGAAATTGCCGCGTAATTATTGACATCACTACTAACTTAGCCAACCAACAGGTGGAAATTGACATCATGATGAAGAAGGTAAATTCAGAAGTTGATTTATTGGAGGTAGAGGGCGAAATGGTGGCAGTGAAAAAAGTGATATTGATAACACAGCTTCAAAATCTCATAAAAGTAAATTGTTTCAAAAGTTTTTTAATGCAAATAGTTTGCTTCAGATATTATGTTAAATAATTAAGGATTAACTTGAATGTTGTTGTTTTCAATCTCCTCTCAAACATTGATGAAGCTTTCACGTGATGTTTTCTTGTTAAATTATAATCTTCAAATTATACAAAATAAAGCCCTAAAATAATTACAAAAATATATCGTGAAGGCCTCAGCAAATTACAAGAATACATGTATATAACAATTGGAGGCAGGGTGGATTGATAACTTGAACTCTTCCTGGTTTCAAGCTCTTCATTAGAGATTAAGGCAAATTTTGAAATACAATTGCGACCACAATGTTGAACAAAAATGTTAATGTGGGTACTCATTTTATTCAGAATTTTAAGCTCTACAACATTTGTATTGGTAATGTTTTTCATACAGTTAGCTGTTTTGAGATATTGATATGGTATTTAAAATAAACATGTTTTTTACTATAAATCCATACATATTTCCTAACGCTAAGTCAGGGCGAGGGGAGAAACATAGCATATACATTTTAGACCTAAACTCAAAAAATTAAAGCAATTTCCAGCTTTCCCCTAATTAATTCCGAATTCAACCCCCTAACGCTGGGCTATTAATATAAAATGGTTTATAAATAACTGAGACCGTTATGTGCTGAATTCGTAGGGTTAACATAAATATTTTTTTAAAAGGCACTGTAATGTTCACTACTCTAAGTTTTTTGAAATAGTCTGTGCAATATAAAATAACTTTTTAACAAAAATTAGGAAAATATATATTCCAATTATTTCTTTTCTGGCAAAATACTTCATTAACGTTTAGTTTTAATTATAATTTGAAGAAATTGAAAAAAAAACCATGAAATTATGTCAATATCTCATAAGGCTAACTATAATAGAATACAAAATACAGATAATTTTAGTTTAAATCTGATACCAGAAAAAGTATACGATAAAAGTTTTAAATAATTTCTAATTCCCTAAAAGCAGATACTCCGCGTATATCGACAAAATCTAATCGAGTTACCTAATTATCCCGTTGGTGAGGTGATTAGATGCCGAATATTTAAACAGAATCTGCAACATGTTTTATTAGCCACTTATATACAAATGTCAAATATAAGTCCATATAATCGTTAAAAAAACATTTATTATTGTCTAATTTAAGAAAGAAAAAAGGATTGATAAAGACGATATTTTTGATATGAGAAATGAACTGCGAAATTTCCTATAAAAATAATGTTTGCTGCAGTGTTCTCTATCAACACTGATCAGTATTACCAGTTTTACGGGGTTTTTTTTTCAGATTGCTTGATTCACGCCACTTTTTTGTAAATAGATTTATTAGCCTTATTTAATGACTAAATAAAAAGGGCGAATATTTAAAAAAAAATAGTAGCATTCGACCAATCTGCACAAAACTGTCCCGCCCAAATGACAGCAGTACCTCTGACAGTTTAAACGAGGTCTGTCCAAACTCTATGTAAGTCATGTGACCATCTTACACTGTGAAAAACATATGTAAAAATATTGGAAATTTGCATAAAATTTTTCAGAATAGTTTCATTTTCTGAAAAACTGTACAATTTCCGTAACTGACATAAAAAAAAAAAATATAAATCCATAAAAGTGCAGAATGTTTGCAGTAAATTTAATGAAATATTTCCGGTTATTCATTTATTTTTTCAGAGGAGTACAATGTACATAAATGGTGTTTAGATATTTGATGTTTGGTGTTTAGATACAGAAATCGTTTTGTTTGAAATGCGAATTATTTGGTTGTTGTATATTCGTATGAAAGTTTTCCATGACCACAGACCTGACCTAACACAGCCGTCCGCAAGCGTATTTTCTGTCATTAGGTTAAGGGGATCGGGTAGGCTTTATTTCGGCCATGTTAAAATACACCAACTTTATGTATTTTTTCTCAGAAATGGTGAAAGATAGAGGTCTAGATTTTTTAGAGTAGTTTGAATAACATGCTTTACGTATTTTAACAGACCATTTTCTCTCTAAGTGAAATTGAAAATTAAATATTAATTATTTATTGAAAGACATTTTTAAATTAGCATTTTTGGAAAGATTTCACTGCCTAAAATAAATATTTATCAACAAATCATTAAATCCCTGTTTTAAAGTATGCACTATAACATAATATAAGCATTTAGAAAAATCTGAGTTCTTAAGTTTAATAGATATTGAGAAAAAAAACATAAACCTGAAAAATCTAAGTTTTGAGAAAAAGTCAATTAAAGCTGTGAAGCAGTATTGCCGGTGGACTACTTTTTTAAAATTCTGATTTCTAAATTGGCACCACTTTTTTGAAATAGTAAAATTCGCCTTATCTAATAACATATTAATCTGGGCGAAAACAATGTTAATTTTACCACTTCAGAAAAGGGGTGCCAATCAAGAAATCTGGATTTTTAAAAAAGTAGCCCACTGCTGTGAAGTGCTCTTAGAAAGAATGAAAAAATCCATCACTTTCTTTTATGTATAAACATGTGTAATACATCATTCAAAAGATAAAATTTTAAACTATTTAATGATATAAAAATGAAAAAATCGATTTTTTGGTTGAATTTCGCCTACTCGGTCCCCTCAAGGCCAAGATAATTCTTATCGGGCCTTGTCGAGGGTTGGCAATCTGGCCTTTTTTTTAAATTCAGAAATTCCAAATTCATTCCAGATATCTGAAATTGAAATTTTTACTTTACTTAATAACAGACTTTTTGTGATTACAGAAAGTATAATTTCTTTTATCAGAATTTCCGGGTTGAATTCGAAATTTCTGAAAAAAAAACTGGCAACCTTTGACGCGTCTGGAAGATAATGCTTTTGTGAAAATAATAGTTACTCGTAGTATATTGTATAATTTTAATGAAATACTTTGAATTTAGTTTTGTTTAATAAATTAGAAAAAGTACTTTAAAAAAATCTATCTTTTAGTTCATTATATTGCTTCAAAATTATGATTTTCTTCACTGACTTTAATTTTCTTTTTTAACGTTAGGCAATATATTAGCTTATCATTTTGAGGTTTCATAAAATAATATCTTTCTTCGGTATCTAATTCAGCAATTTTTTTTTTTTTGTATGTAGTTTGCTATTTTTCATTTGCATGCATATGCATTTGTTTTGTTTTTTTAAAGGCTAAAATGATTTATTCTGTTTTAAACAGTATTATATTATTCACTGAATCTTCATTTAAATGTATAATGTTAATAAATAATAAAACTGGAAAATGTGCTTTTGTATACAAGGTGATTCATAATGAATGGGGGGGCCCCACCAGTGGCCGAGAGGTTCTGCTCTCGAAGCTGGTAGACCGGAGGAGCTGGGTTCGATCCCAATCGCGCCCGTCGGCCTAATCGTTCGGAGTTTTCGTGGTTTTCTTCGAACCTTGGATTTCCAAGCGTTAATACGGGTTAGGTTCCCTTAGAAAGACCCCCACGAAGGGCACTCCTCCTCTGGGCCTATATCCCTCGAGCAGATAATTGGCCGTCAAAAATCAACCAACCAACCAACCATAATGAATGGGAAAAAAAGAAAACATGATTGTGAACGTTGTAATTAATATATTTAGAAAATTTAAATTTACCTCAAAACTACATTTATTCAAGTTTCTACAGGTGTTCAATATGTGCCCCTCCGGTGACACGACAAATGTCCACACGGTAATCAAGCTCATGCCACACTCGCGATAGCATATCCCCTGTGATGGAGTTCAACACTGCAGTTATTCGCTGCTTCAGTTCCTCTAACAAGGAAGGTCTCCTTACAGGGCATACTCAGAATATGTTGAAAAAAATGCTAGTGAAACTACTCATGTATGTAATAAGGGATCAGTCAAATTTAACGGCGGAGTTTCTAAAAAAATAAAATACTTTCGAATATTTGGCGCGAAAATACGAAAGTGACACGCGATTTGGCGAGCAGGATTTTTCCTCGCCAAAAGCAAACGATTTTAATGCATCTGAAAATTTAATAATTGTTTTTTAGAATGCACGGTTTTTAATGAATTCAAACTTAATCAATTAAAGAGGTTATTATATATTTTTTATATTACATATATAGATTTTTGCTGTAGTTATTTAATTTCATCACTGTAAAAATATTTTCTATGCTTTGCAAGTTGCAGATATATATTTTAAGTTATAATCAGCTGACATTTGATTTAGCATTTCCATATCGAAGACGAAGTTATTTCCATAGCAACAAAATGAAATCGACAGTGTTCTATCCGCCTTATTTTTGAGCTTGAAATAATTTAAATCAATTTAAATTTTGTTTTAAATCGTAAAATATGATATTGAAATTTTATTATAAATACATATAAATATATATCACAAACAATAAGTTAAAGCAAACTAAAAATGACAAAACTATTGTTAAAACAAATTAAAAATGACAAAACTAAAGTTATTTAAATTAAACTTGTATAAAAAAATTCAACATAAAAAGTTTTCCCTACATAAAACCGTATTTTTTTTTTCATCGCCAAATAAACGAAAATTTCGTTATTTTTTTAAGGACGCTGTATTGGGGTTCCGCCAATTTTTTTTTTAAACATATATATCTATATGAGAAGAACATTCTGTAATTTTTTCAGATTTTTCTGAGTATGCCCGTATGGAGACCTTCCTTGTAAGTCCTGAGGAAGTGGAGGCACAAACACCTTGTCTTTAACCCCTTCGGGACGGGAGCCTTTTACGAAATTTTTAATCTTTTGTCACCGTTTTTTAAAAACAGAAATTTGTGTCTTCTTGAATCGAGAAAATGCGCTGATGAAACAAGGCAAATTTTACAGTAAGATTTTACTGGTGAGGAAAAACGAGGATTCTGAGCGCTTCATGCGGCACGTATACGTGTCGCTCGTCCCCAAGGGGTTAACGAAACCCCAGAGAAAAAAATCATAGGGCGTTAGATCTGTTGATCTAACACTGGCTTTTGTTCTTGCATAAGCAGCCGGTATCCTGGAACTGCTTCACCCACCTGTTTATGTTATGCCGATGCGGTGGTTGTTTACTAAATTTCGTGCGAAAATGTCTTTGCACCACAGTTACCGAGGAGGTTTTGGCATATTCGAAAACGCAGTACGCTTTCTCCTGCATGGACGACATTTTGTTTAACAGCGCCTCTAGCGGCG
Organism: Maratus speciosus; assembly: GCA_963932465.1. NCBI lineage: Eukaryota > Metazoa > Arthropoda > Arachnida > Araneae > Salticidae > Maratus > Maratus speciosus. The sequence goes on along the minus strand of CAWVRF010000209.1, from coordinate 82,410 downwards.
AGTTCGTCATTCGATTATTTTTCCCTGTTGCCAAAATAAAACTTGTATAATTGTAGTTGCAGAATAAATTTGTTTCGGCTGAATAAATCCATTACGGCAGTCACACTGCGCTATTCTTTTTGGCCCATTCATTATGAATCACCCTATATATATATATATGTATAAAATATTTATTTAAATGAATTTTTATTGTAGGATAATGCTAGTTAAGAATTATAGGTTTTTTTGTTTGTTTGTTTGTTTTAGAAAATCGGTGTGACAGGTCTGGCAGAAAATCAGTATGAACACTCTGCTTGAAACCTTTCATCCGCTAATCAGTCTTTCCAAAAGGAAGAAAAATTTGATTCAACATATGCCATAATTTTTGTTCAGTATTTTTTTTTTATTTATAGTCTTCCATGGTTAAATAAAACTTAAATTACTACGGAAAAATTGGAGACATTAACCATTTAAGCGTCCTAACCGTGTTTTTCCGTCACGCAATTTTTTAATTCAAAGGAATAAAATTCGTTGACTATATGAACGAATTTAACACAAGATTGCCATAACGTTGATTTTTGGAATTGTATAAGATAAATTAACATGTAAGGGTATCAGATACAAATGTTTCTACCAATATTTTTCACAGTCATTATTTTATAAATTATTAAACACAGGGCTGTCGCAGGCGACTATTTTTATATTCTGCTCGCACCAGTATTTTTCTAATAGAAATTTTGAAGTACATTTCTCTTACAAATGTTATCAAAACTTCTGTTAAGGATTTATGTTTTGAGAAAGTGTTGCCAATTAGAATTAAAATGTAGTCGCCCGTGGCAACCCTGTAAAACATGAATGAGAAAATCTGCAGAACGCGTAAGGGAAGACATGACTGGAACGCCACGCCCACCACATTAATTTTACTGTTACATTAAAGACTCATTTATTATATGTAACTGAAATTTATCTATTTAATATATATACTTCTTGCGTTTGATAAAACTGTGCAAAAACTTCACACAAGTTAGAAGTGTCTAAGATTTCCAGTTCCCCGAAAAGTTATACGTTTCAGCTAAATAACCCGCTAACTCCTAACTTAGTCGAGCGATTTCAATAAATATTTTATTGGTGGTAGAGTATAAATGTACGATCATGTGTGACAGCAGGTTTAAAAAAATTTAATTAGTTTCAGATATTTTTTCTCTGAATAATGGAAAATTGCTGAAAAATTGCCATTACTCTAAAATAAAAAGTTTTAGTACAGAAAAAAATCGTCTGCCATAAGTCTTGGGCATAATCCAGTGAATATGGATTTCAAATTTATCAAAACGGGTAGTTTCCGAGAAAACAGGTCTTAAAGCTCACATATTTCCCATAGGATTGCACCCAGTCTTGTCTTTCCTTAAAGGATTAAATTTAGATTTCTAAACTTCTAATATAGAGAACACTGCTGTTAACTCTCTTATGTATGGCAACGGCATAAGAAGTTGCATTAAAAAAGAATCGAATGGTACATATGTTATTTTTATGCCCGCTTCGCATACATACTTTATGCAAAACTTAATAATGCTTTTGAAATAAAACAATAGATTGCAGAGCCAATTTCTTTCTGAATATCCAGTTGGAAAATCCGCCATTGACAATTTATTTTCTGATCTCCATAAGAGATTTTTTCAAATTATTTTTCTTAACTATCTAAAGTAAATCAAGATGAAAAAAAATTATTGTTTTTCTCTTTACTTTCTTTCTTATATCTTTACAAGTAAATTCGTGATTTGTGAAAAATTTTGACTTACGGTTTCCGACGTATTTACACATTTTTAAAAGTCCTGAATACTATTTTACTGATTTTAGAAATTGTCTGTCTGCCTGTCTATATGTGGCAAAAATTTTGCGGGAACTAATGCAAGGAATTTAATAAAAATTTAGATTCTTTTAGTCCTTGATATAAATTGGTAGTGATTAGTTTTTGATGTAAATTGCCCAACAGGTTGCGGTACTATGTTTCTTTTTCACGATTTCCGCAATAGCCGTATCAATATTTTAAACACTAAACATGTTGGAATATTTTAAAAGAAAAAAAGTATAAAGTGGCAATAAAGACAAAGATTATTGTTTTTATGTGCGTTCGTAATTATATAAATACGTAGCACCTACAGTCGTCGTTCAGTCTGTCCGTCTGTCTGTCTGTCCGTCCGCATATAACAGAGCAAAAACTACCCAACCGAATGGTCTGAAATTTTAATTATATAATTGTTGCAATATTTTGACGAGCCATATCAAATTTTATGAAAATCGGATGAATAGTTTAATTACAGGGGCAATCAAATTTTTCCCGTTACATCACGGCCAATGGAAAAAAAAATTACTTCAAGTGCATTTTAATGACATTACAGCCTTTCGAATAGAATGGGATTGATATTCACTTATTGAAGTGCACTAAAATATACATTCAGTACAATATGTGGTGCAAAAAATATTTATAAAACTAGTTATAATACGAACGGAGCTCATTTGTCACGTTTGACGTGCAATTTCCAACTTGTGTAATGATCATTTACTAATTCATTATGTTAATTTATATTAATATTAATTGCTTTTTATTAATTAAACATATTTATACGTTGAGGAAACAATTTTGCAATCAAAAGCAATTAAAATGTTTTTTTTTTTATGTTGCTATACCTTAAATAAGAAATATAGTAAAAATTATGTATTAAAAAAATATATTTGTTTGCGCTTTCTGTACTTTTTCTAATTTAATTCATACTATATCGTCTTAAGAAACAACTTGATCAATAAAACACAGATAATTTATTTGTTTCTCCCTTAACTTTACTTTTCCAACAAAACAAAATAAATAACGTATACGATTTTAGAAAACATTAACTTTAGGAACTTTTAAAGATATATTGACTGTCACAGAATTTGGAACTTTTACTAATGTTTCTCCGTTTACGTTATACTGGTGAAGAAATAATTTTAAATAATTCAATACTGCAGATAGAAAAATACACATTTACTTTATATTTAGCTTTAAAAGTTGAAGGTTAAAAAAAAAATAATTTTTTGAAAAGTTGTTCGTCTATATATTCCTGCGAAAAAAAATGCATTGAAAATTCTTTTTTAACCCCTTGGGGACGAGCGACACGTATACGTGCCGGAAATAGGCCTAAGGATCCTCGTTTATCCTCACCAGTAAAATTTTACTGTAAAATTTGCCTTATGTAATCCGAGCATTTTTCCGATTTGAATAGGCACAAACTTCTGTTTTATAAAACCGGTAGCAAAGTAATATACATTTCGTAAAAGGCTCCCATTCGCGAAGGGGTTAAAAACATTAACTCCATAAAACTTTTTTGAAGTTTTGATTAAAATACATCCGTAAAACTACAGAAGAATTAGAAGAAATGTGAAATAGCAGAAGAAATCAGAATTTGAATTTACAGCTTTATTTCTTATATTTTTACAATAAAGAAATTGATCACTATTGAAACATTAATGTATTTTTACTTTCTTCTATAAGAAGTATTGGATTTGTAAAAAAAATTCGAATTCCGGTTTTCGACGGATTTACACATTTTAGGGGTCAGAGATTCCAAAACACCTGTTTTTACAAAATGTCGGTCTGTGTCTCTGTATGTGTCAGAAATTCTGTGAGCGCTCTATCTCTAGAACAAACGCACGGAATTTAATAAAAATCTATATTCATTTAGTCCCTGATATAACTTTGTGCTGATTAGCTTTTGCTGTAAATCGCATAACCCTTTGAGGGGCGGTGGTATTTCTATGAAACCACTTAATTTTAATTCCCATGTGCTACATTGGCACCAGAATTTTGGTAAAAAAAATTTCGGTTTATTATATATGTGAAATATAGCTTTTTCTTATTTAAAAATATATTTGTTTTCAAATTCCGGTGTCAATCATTATTTTCAACACTTTAGCAGTGAAGTTACTTTGCCCCTGAAAGGGTTAACAGGTGGCTCTGCTATGCTGCATTCTTCGTGATTTCTGGAATAGCTCTATCTCGAGAAACTATGTACGGATTTTCGTCAAATATCAGATTCAGTTAGACCCTGATATAAATTGATCCTGATATGTTTTCGGTGTAAATTTCCCAAGAGGTGCCACTGCTATGCAGAACTTTTCACGATTTCTGCAATAGCTTTATCTCAAAAGCTAATGCACGTATTTTCATCAAACTTCAAATCCAATTAGAAGTTGACATAAGTTGTTGCCGATTAGATTTAGTGTAAATCACCTAACCACTGCATGCTATTGTATTTTTCAGGAAATATTAACATGTATGAGAGTGAGGGAAGTTCTGGGATTGTCACATCCGACTAGTTTTTCTTTTCTGTGGGTATATAGACAAAAAACCTAGTTAAACAATCACCACTTGGAACCCAACGATTCTGACACATTAAGCAGTATGATGGTATAAGCGAAATACTTTTATTTATTGTAGGTAAATTATTCATAATAATTTTTTTCAGTTACACGATATTGAATCTCATTTGTAATTTTTAACTTTTTTTTAGGTGCGTCATTATAATTACTAGGGGATCGAACCCGAGCTCCTCGGGTTACAGAGTATAGGTGAAAACCATTCTTTTTTTTTTTTTTTTTTTTTTTTTGTAATTATTTTTTTACATGTAATATATATTTTAGATTGCCCACTAACATCAAAAAGAATTTCTATCTGAAAAAATATCAATTATGCAATCAAATAAAGTTTTAAAATTTATCAAAAGCGATACTTTCACATGTCACCGCATGCCAGGAGTTAAGATTTTGCGACTTATGGCAGTGTTTCCGATCATTTCAGTGCTTTAAGCGCGTGGTTCAATCACATGTCTGTTAAATTTGTTATTTACATTATTTTATTTATTTTTCTATAGAGGAAGTTTCAATTTTGTTAAGTAACATTAGTCGGAAACAAATGCTGAACTATTTACATTAAGCGGATTAATCTTTCGTAATACACGTGATAGATAAATTTAAAAATAATTCATGTTTGAAAATCTATATATATTGTGCTATCGTACGTGGCACAGAAATCCCGATTATTTGTTAATTATTTAATGGTAACTCCTGAATGAAACGCATATCATTGGTTATTGTGTAATATTTTTTAAAAGGGAATAACAATATATAAAAAAAGTTACTTAATAACTATAAAACAAAACAATTTATATAATTTAAAAAAATAAAACAAAAGTAAATAAACAATTTATTAATAAATAAACAACAACATCCGTGTTACCATATCAAGCAAAATAACGACAGTTTGGCGCCCGTTAAGTATCCCGGTGCGTATATGACATTGGCGTCAGAAAAAATTCGCGCCAAAATGGTGCGTATATGACATCTGTGCAGTCTTTTATTAATTTCATTTAAAATACATTAAATAAATAAAGGTATTTTTCCAGTATAGGTACTTGGCGAAAAAGAGAAAAGGTCCGTGGCGAGAAAAGAAATTTGGCAACGTATTTTCTGGCAACCTATTTCATCAAAATATTGTTTTCGAATAAAACTACATAAAAGTTGCCATGATCGCAAAAAGTTCGTACTTTAATGTTAGCTGGGTGCAATTCTCGCCAATAGCATTTTTTAACTCGCTAGCAGCATTTGTTATTTTTCGAGGGGTAAATTAAAACAATTCTTTGATGTTGAAATTAAATGGTTTATGGTATTTATTCTTTTCTTTTCTTTTCCTTTTTTTAAAGAATCTTTTTTAAGTGAAATTCATGAATTTGAAATGTTTCAGTTTTAAATTAAAGTCATCCATTTTAAAATGAGTGAAAGGATTATATTTTAATCTAAATTAATGTAATATGAAAAAATGCGACGGGTACAATGTTTGGCGATTTATCACCTGTGCCCGACTAACATAAAAACCGAGTTCTTGATTTCTCTATCAGAATCTTCTGATTTGGCGAAGGATTGAGCAAGTAAATTAAAGTATGAATAAAATTAGCATGATACAATGCCTAGCATACATTTAAGGGAAACAAAACTGGTCGCCACGGGTGGCTAGTCATTTCAAAAACCGTAATAAGTCAGTCAATTAAGATATAATTTTCAAACAAATTGCATTTGAAAGTAGATTTTTTTCTCTATTTGACGGTGTAAAAATTGAAAATGTGTGATATTTGGAGACTTAAAAAATTGCTGATATAGCACGCATTATAATTTCAATTTTTTTTTTCAGTTTTTATGAGAGAATGGCAACAAAAGGTACAGTAATATATTATTTTCTTTCCTCCGTCATTATTTTCCCTCTACTTTCAACCATGGAGCCCATGACTTTCAACAGAAATGGAGTACTTCAGTTGCCACAATTACAAAAAATGCATTAAAAACTACAAAAAAATTAATATCTCAAAATTAAATTGAGGTACAGCTTTCAAACAAATTGCATTAAAAAGTACATTTTTTTCCTTATACGACGGTGTAAAAATTTAAAATGTGAGATGTTTAGAAGTTTAAAATTTTGCAGTAAAAAGAATTGCAAAACCAAAATTCCATTTCAAATTTCAAAGTATTGCCATTCGCAAAATGTCGTATGCGTTACGCACAGATATGTTTGTCCTTTATAATATAGATATAAATATATAGCACCTATAGTCGTCGTCTGGTCCTTCCGTCTGTCTGTCTGTCCGACTAGATATAACAGCGCAAAATCTACAGAAACAAATTGTTTGAAATTTAATATTGCTGGAGGATCTAGGCCCACTTGGGATTGTAACTTAACCCTTTAATATCCAAACCAGCAATACAGTGTGTGACGGGAAAAGAGAGTGGGGCGACAAATATTTAATGGAGGGAAAATATTAAAATAACAAAACAGAGGAAGAAGAAGACCCGCTCTCAACGAGGAGATTAAGCTAGCCATAAAATTAATCCCTTGTAAACCTGTTGTTCATAGGAGTATGAAAAAAAAATAAGGATTAAAATATATACGTGATCGTCTTGACCCTGGTCAGTCTTTGGAGATAATAAACAATCCAATTTTCTCAGAAATAATGTGGAAAGCCGTGTTTCAACACCCCAGTTGCGTTATGTGATTTTTCGAAAAGAAGACAGACGTTTAGGTCCCACAACAACGCGTGCAGTGTTAACCAGAATGCACCGCTCATAAGACTTTAAGTAAAGTTGCTAAAATGGATAAAGTTCTCAATTGTTAAAATTATATTAATCTGAAAGATAAGCATTGTCATTAATAAAAGAGAGAGTACTCATGATAAAGACAACTAAAAATTAACATTACTAAATATTTATTTACATTAATCCCATTTGCAAATTTTAACTATCAAGTTACTGTCAATCTCGCACACCTGCGAGATCATTAAATTATCTTTAATTGTTCCCATCATAATTTAATTTAACATAATCAGTTTGACCATTCATTACTTATATTAAAAATTGGACCTACGTTACTTCAGTACACATTCAATTTAAAACAATATGGAACAATAATGGGAAACCAAATACCTGTGAATCATAACACAGAAGCTGAGTAAGGTATTATTGCGGGTGGTCCAGAGGCGTATAATACAAAGTCTATGATAAATCCTTTGCTGCACATGCGCACATTTTTAAACAGATCGTTCCATTTATTTAAATATCAATTACTAGAGACGTAAGTCCGCAGATTTAACACTCGAAAGAGTTAAGGCATAGGATCAAAAGCTATAGGTCAGGCCTGATCCATTAGCCGCTTGCTCCGGACTAGAGGCAGAGTCCGAGGCAATTAAATTCCAGGTTATTATCTTTTAATTCGGGACATCAGGACTAAACTACATTCACTAGTGTCGTTCTGCAATTAAAGCATCCGTGGTGTCGTTTCTGCTACGACTTCTCTTAAATTGTGCTAACTTCAGACTATAATCATACTATATTCATATCTCTATACTTCTCTTCGTAAAAGAATTGGAGGGGGGGGGGGCGGTCCGACCCCCGGACCCTATGTTAATTCTTCAACCACTGCGCAGCCATTTTTACTTCTTCATATCGTAACGCTCTCCGATTCCAGAAGCGCCCCTCACCTCGATACAGCGTCAGCTCCTTCTCTGACGTGGAGCTTATTTCCCGGTCGTAGCCACTGGTCCTTCTTTGGTGAAATTTCCACTTGCTTACCATAAATTCAGTCATAAATTCTCACTGACATAAAGTGTTAATCTTATTGTGTTATGTACGCCATCCAGACTGGACATCTGGAATCATAAAGATTCTTAGGAATCGTTAAGGATACCCCCAGACCAACATGTCTCTCGACTTGTTTACTAAAGCAACTACCTTCTTTCTACATACTTATATCACAAAATATATACCTATTAAATACACATTTTTAATCAAAACTGTAATAATAATAATAATAATAATAATAATAATTATAACAATAATAACAATAATAATACTAGTAATAATAATAATAATAAGAGGAATATTAAAACAATATTTAATGTATAAAACACCATTAGAACCTGCTGTATGGTTAAACGACGACAAACTTACAGCATTCCTTTCTAAAACCCAAATGAAAAAAAGGTTTTCGTGCGGTGTCACCACACCAAAGTTTTTAGTCTGGGAGGAAACAGACATAGCCCGTGGTACTGAGCTACCACTCATGACTGCTGTTCTGGGTGACACATTTCTCACCACGTCGTAGATTGTCTTTGTGTGGTCGCAGACTGAGCCGCCTACTTGACAGTCCATGTAATTTCACTGTATATAGTTCTACAGTAGTGAATGCAGTTTACTGTACACTCCATGAGCATTGTACGTAGACTTTGTAACTGACCATAGTTTATTCAATCAGTCTTTATTGTCACACGTCCGACCGTAAAAGTTTCGCTATGGTACTGAAGACTGCTACCGCAATGAGTTATCTCCATGCCCTTCAGGTCCTTAAGAGGAAGTATATTATTTGTTTCATACAATTTTGACTAACATTTATTAAGCCAAAAAATTATAAACAAAGCAATAATATTTTTTGAATAATTTTAAAAGCCAAAACCAATTACTTAACTGTAAACTCAATAGTAGAATTCTGACTGACATAAAGTGTCAATCTGATTGTGTTACGTACGCTATCCAGACTGGTCTTCTGGAATCACAAAGATTCTTTGGAATCGATAAGGATACCCAAAGAACACTATGCCTCTCGACTTGTTTACTAAAACAACTACCTTCTTTCTACATACTTATATAACAACATATATACCTATTAAATACTCATTTTTAATCAAATCCATAATAATAATAGCAATAATAATACTAGTAATAATAATAATAAGAGGAATATTAAAAGAATATTTAGTGAATAAAACACCATTAGAACCTGCTGTATGATTATACGACTATAAACTTATAGCAAATATACATAATCGTTGCGGAATTTTGTTGTTGTCATTTGATATCTTTAAAAATTTGAACCAAAACTTAAGAAGATATTAATAAAAGTTTTCTTCATTTTATTAAGTCCTGTCACATATCATTAATTCAATGTAATCCGATGATAGGTAATGATTCTATGTTGCCATGGTGATGACGTTCTATTTAAGATGGAGTCTTATTATTTCCGTATTGCTGGAATTAATATATGGAATCGTCATAAATTTTGTATTCATGCCTTTCTGCACAAGAGTGCGACAGCTATTGCACCCGGATATGAATATTTATAAAACTAGTTATAGTACGAACGCACCTCATTTGCCACGTTTGACGTACAATTTCCATCTTTTTTTGTAATCAAGGTACAGTAAAACCTCCCTAAAGTGACCACATTCCGTTCCAATAAAAATTGGTCGCTCCGAGAGGTGGTCTCTTAATGGAGGTCCTGTTTAAATCTAGATTTTAATAGTTGAAAAAAGGTAACAAATAATGTTACGAAAATTTATTTTTCACATTAGGAAAAAATGTAACAAATTAAGTATTAAAAGAAAAGTTAATTGCATAAGTTAATTAGTGTAGAGTTTAAAAATTGAATGCATTGACGTTTGCTTTGATTTTATGGTTTTATCTTTTATACCCTTTATTTCCCAGCCCTTTCAAAGTTCCGTAAATAAATGCATTTTTTTTTTTTTTTTTTTTTTTTTTTGATGGGATCAAATAATAACGATTTTATTAATTTATATTTTTATCTTTGAGAGTTTACCTACAGAATAGGACAGGGGAGTTTATTCACCGTCATTCTTAATTTGTCATCAGAGTTAAATTCATTCCTAAAAAAGGCACAAAGGGGTTTAAACACTTAAAAGTTAAGAGGATAAAAAAAATATCTAAATTTAGTTTAGAAGTTTAATGAATAATGCGATCTCCGGAATTATTTTCTAATAAAACCTTCTTCAAGCGACCAGGAAAAAACGGAATTTTCTCCAAAGAAATGGGTCGTTCATGGAGGAAGTTAAACTGGGATGGTCTCTGAATGGAGGTAAAATTAGTATTCAGCCTATGGGAATAAATTTTGTTCCATAAGAAAATTGTCGTTCAGGGAGGTGGTCACACAGGGAGGTTTCACTGTAACTTGTTTTTATAATATATTTTTGAGAGTATAAAAGACAGAAAACACATCTGGAAGTCTCACAGTTACAAAATATTTATTTTACAATAGTTATTAAATGGAAAATTTTACGAGTTTTAAGGGGTCTCAGGACTCTTAAAATTGGAAAAAATGAAAAAAAGAGACCATTTTCAAAATGTAATATCTTAAAATGTTTCAGATTTTAATTGGACACAATTTTAATTGGAATAATATATATAAGTATGTTCTTTCATTTCATGTATTTCAAAAATTATAAGATGCAGAATTAACATTTACAGGGGGCTCCAAACTGTTAGACATTTGACGAACAAAAAATAGGCATAACAGATTACGCGCACGATTATAAAATAAGTATTGCAACTAGAATGAAAATTTTGGTGTCTACTTATACTTCAGATTGTGATAATTACCCTGAACCTAAATAAATTTGTATTTAAAGCATTTTTATATTTTTAATATAAAGTTGTATTTAGCTAATGCAAAATTAAGAAAATTTCAACAGTATAATCACCGAAAAAAATATTGTTTTGAACAATAAAAAATAAATTTTAGGTTCGGTTTATACAGACTAACATGAAACATATGTTTTGAAAATTTCATGAAAAAATATTCGTAAGTTTTTGAGATATCGTGCGCGTTATGCCCAAAAACGTCATTTGGAGAAAAATGGCTTCAAAGTTTCCGAAACGACGCTTCAGCTATTGAACGTGTGTAAATGTAAATGCCATAACTTCAGTTCTAATAGGAATTTCAAGGAAACAATTATATCAAAATGTACAGAAAGGTTAAGAGTTTAACATCTAAAAGAATTTCGCTTCTGTGTCGGTTATACCGAAAAACATCTATCAATTTCATGACAGTCTGACTATAATTACATTTGTTTGAGCACCGACGAACAGACAGACAGATAAACAGAATTCATAAACTCTTTTCAACTTTGTTGGAATGTGTTAAAAATGGGTAGTATTCTTCCATAAGACTTGGTTGCTTTCTTTAGTAGTAACACAAATGTTTTATTCTTTTTATGTTCTATGACTAATAATAATGTCTCGAAATGGCCGACAAAAGTATCATCGTATGCTTACTGAAAAAGAAGTATTCAGTTATACTTACGAAGAGCAGAAATTACGTGATAAATAAGTGCATCACGGTCTCACGAAAGGAAACGCTTCTTGAAGACATATTTCGAAGATAAATATAATTTTCATACCGAATATAAGTCGCTTTAAATATTTGAATATATTGTTCGTTTTTGTACTAAAAATAGCTTTCGATATAAATGGTAACAGCAATAATATCTTAAATAAGTTGAATATATATAGTTATTGCATTTGGCTCAAATAATAATGTCGTACGAAAAAAAATAGTTTTAGAGCATTATTATGTAGAAAACACAAATAGTCTTTTTTATATAAATCTTGATATAATAAACAACAACAACAACAACAACAGCAAAAAATACCCTGTGGGATATCTTACGAAATACTGTCAGACATAATTGCAAAAGATTTATATTATAACCTTTATATTCTATGATTAAAATAATATTTTGTGAAAACTTTGGAACATCCTGAAGCGTTTTTCTGCACACAAATGTCAATGCAGTTAATACTCCCGATTTGGCATTTTTACTTCTATCTATTTTTATAAGAAGAAAGTGTTTTATTCGTGAGAAATTTCGACCTACGGGTTTCGAAAAAATTATACGTTTTAGAAGATCCTGAACGAGATTTGACTATCTTTAGAAAATGTCTGTCTGTGAGCCTGTTTGTATGTGACAAAAATTTTAAGGTCACTCTATCTCAAGAAGTAATGCACGGAATTTAATAAAGTTTTAGATTGAGTTAGTGTTTGATATAAATCAGTGCTGATTAAATTTGGTGCAAATAGTCCAACACGTGTTAAAATAAATAATCATTGTTTATGTCTGATATACGATTTAAAATAAAAAATATATTACAATTCATCAGACATACAAGTAAAAATTACATAAATACATTTAATACAATTAAAAAGCAAACGTTTCGAGCTAAATTTTAGCCCCTCATCAGTGTAATAAATAACATTGACTTTTTGGACATTGTTGGTCTTGTGAGATTTTGTCTTACATCTAATTGTTTCATTTTTGATGAAAATTTTTATAGCCAAGTTAATGGAACAGCTATGGGATCCCCAATTTCCGTTAGAATAGCTGAAATAGTAATGCAGTTCATTGAGTATGAAATAATGTGCCTTTTAGGCTCTAAGGTCTGTTTTTAGAGACGTTATGTCGATGACGTTTTTCTTGTTTCGAAGCATGAGGATTTGAATGAAATTCTACAAACTGCGAACTCTATCTGTCCAGCAATCCAATTCACTGTAGAAATTGAGACTGATCGCAAATTACCTTTCCTTGACGTTATGGTTGAAAGAGTAGAGAATACTGATTTTCAGAAAGTTTTAACATCTGTATACCGTAAGGCTACGAATTCTGGGCAATACCTAAATTTTGAATCTGTGAACAAACCCACTCTCCCATAAAATCGCAGCCGTTAGAACTTTAATCCACAGAGCTAAAAGTTGTTGTAATACTGGTGCAGCCTTCCAATTTGAGAAAAAGAAGATATTTAGTGACTTAATTCATAATGGCTATCCTTTAAGATGGTTAAAAAGGATTTTTTCTGAGCATCGCGTGCCATCCTCTGTAATTTGTAAGACTCCCGCTATTTACATATCTCTACCTTACAACAAATACTTTTCTGAAAAAATTTCTAGCCTTTTGAAGTCTCGGGCCTATATCCCACGTGCTGACAATTGGCCGACATAAATACAACCAACCAACCAACCTTTTGAAGTCTCATAATACCAGTACATCATTCAAGCCACATAATAATTTGAAAAATTTACTTTGTAAATCTAAACCTCAAATTCCCCCATTACTAAGAATCGGTTCAATTTACAGTATCCCATGTAAAGATTGCGACTCGGTATATATCGGCGAATATCGGTATATTCGCCTTGCCGAACATAAACGAGCGTACAAATCTGGAATCCTACTGTCTAAAATTGTACAGCATTCTTTAGATACCGACCATATTACAGATTTCGCAAATATGAAAGTTATCAGATCCGGTTGCAATAATATTAAGAGTTTTTCTGGAAGGTGTGTTCACTCGTAAGCAAACGTCGCTGATAAAGAATCATGTGCACTTCCTCCTGAATATTCAGCATTGTTTTGAAAATTTTTATACTTTATTTAATTTTAACTGCTAGTAATTTTTAACTGTAAACATGATATATAGTTTTCTGTCATTTGAATGTTATTTATTGCACTGATGAGGGGCTAAAATTTAGCTCGAAACGTTTGCTTTTTAATTGTATTAAATGTATTTATGTAATTTTTACTTGTATGTCTGACGAATTGTAATGTGTTTTTATTTTAGTCCAACACGTGGTTCTGCTATACAGCATTTTGCACGATTTCCGTAATACCTTTATTTCAGGAACTAATGTAAGGATTTGCGTTAAAGTTCAGATTCAGTTAGTCCTTAATATAAATTGGTGTTGATTATTTGTTGGTGTAAATCGTCCAACTCATAGCGCTACTATGTTGCATTTTTTACGATTTTCGCAATAGCTCTATCCCAAGAAGGAATGCAAGGATTTTTATCAAATTTCAGATTCAGTTTCACGGTTACATATGATGCTGCTTATTAGGTTTTGGGGTAAATCGCCCCATATATGTCGCTGCTATGCTGCGTCGTTCACGATTTCTAAAAAAGCTTTATCTCAAGAACTGATGCACGGATTTTCATCTAACTCCAGATTATATTAGACGTTGACATGAGATGTTGCTGATTAGATTCTGATGTAAATCATCTAACAAGCGACGATGCTGTTGTTTGAAAAATGCTATGCTTATAGCTCATTTTTAAATGCACATAATTCAACGAACACATATCTTTAGAATCTTCATGATGGGCATAGATTGCCATTTAATTTTGGCACTCCTGATAGCGAAATTTGAAGTATTAATATATATGAGATAAAATAAAATTTTGAGATTGGTACATCGGACAAGTTTGAACTTGAATTCATTCGTGTCAGTATCAAAATTTATCAGACAGACCTTTTTTCGAGCAAAAAATTGCTGAAAACACTTTACAAAAACGTAAAAATGTTAATTTTCTTAAAAGAAATAAATCTGAAGAAATTCAAATCTGGCAGAGAACTACTTTTTTTCTGTTAGTCTAAAAGATTGAAACCAGACTCTTTTTACAAGTGTCAAATATCACCCGGAAATGTAAAGAAGCACTAAAATCAACATATAAAATTCGCCAAAAATTCAAGAATTGTGGCACAAATTGCTTATAAAGTTTATTGAAAAGAGAACAAAAATTATTATAATGGACTAAAAGGTTGAAACTGAATGGCTTACGAAGACTGAAGACTGACAAATATACACAAGGCCACGCAAAGATCTACCTTCTATAAATGCAGCACAGTTTAATTCTGTGCAATAATTGTTTTGAAATATGTACACACATTAATATTAATAGTTTCAGTAATTTTAAACACGTTCATGTATAAGAATTTTTAGTACTAGCAAGCATTAAAACAAAAAATGTTATCAAATAAACTTTCTAGCTCAGAAACTGCACAAATACCATTATGGAGACATTGTAATGTCTGCTTCTGCTTCTTCCCACTCTGTTGCTCTGATAAGAAAAACCCTGAAGTGGATTTAGTCCGAGCCCTGTTGTCAGAAAAAAATGTTTTTAAAAACTGCGTTACATCCAATACAGTGGTGGCTCAGTTAGCAGAGCATTAGACTCGTAGCCGAAAAGTCGCGTTTTGGAGGCTCGTCGCCAGCTAAAAATCCGCCAGGTGCAGTAACGGCGACGGATGCATAGAAAATCCGTCGTGGGTGCAAAGACATCCAAGTTCTCTATGAATTGAATCTTTTGAGGTGCCTAGACAGGTCTTGTCACCTGAACAAGGTTCTAAATTTCAAGAACAACTCCATTAGCGACAGGCAGTCTTCGGGTGCTGGGCATGCTGTATAAATGTGCGATGCTGGGTGAAATTAGACAAGCAAATCAACTTTAAGTAGCCGGCCAACATAGAACAAAAACTAAGTAATCCGGAGACGGTATAAATTGTGTCCCAGCAGACCACCGCCATATGGTGATCAGGCCATTTCGTCCCGGTCACTCAAGCCCGTAAAGTTGGGTTACAGCTCGTTAAGTAGACGCCTGGTCAGCGGTCAGAAAGAAAGAAAACCATTCAGTCGACTTTATTTTAGGAAAGTCCGACCATTTATTTTCACAGTAATTTCCTTCATTTCATTGACTGAATCATAACACAACTTATACGAACCAACTTGCCTACCCTAAAAGTTTTGGAACATTCTTAAGCAGTAACTTTATTTAGAAACCTTCTTGTCGGAGGTATACAGTAGAGTTAAGTATTCTAACCATCAACCACTACAAGGCGTCCCGAAGTGAATCAAACTGAGGTATTCGTAAATGTGATTTTTACTTTGAAGTATAAAAATGGCAAACAGAATTACACATTTTTGTTGTATTTGCAGTCTAATTATATCGATAAAATTATGAATATAAGAAAATAGCTCAAGAATCCGTAAATGGGATTTATAATTTGAAATATAAAAATGACAAAAAAATGACATGTTTTTGTTGTGTTTGCAGTTTAGTTATAGCGATAAAATTATGAATGTAAGAAAATAGCTCAAAAATCCGTAAATATGATTTATATGAAGTATAAAAATGACAAAAAAAGTGACATATTTATATTGTACTTGTAGTCTGCTTATATTGATAAAATTATGATTATAACAAAATGGCGCGATGCATTAAAAGTCATTAGTCATTTTTTCTACTTATTCCTCCTCATAATACTCACTCCAGCACAAAATATGGCGGACGAAAGCTGCATTTTAAAGACGTTGCTATGGCAGAAGCTTTTTCATTCATAAAAAGAACCATGACTAGACATAAATTTCGAATCAGTAGGTGTCAATCACAGACTTAAAAAGCAGATATTCACTTTTATTAGTTTTAAAAGCAGGATGTACTTATTTTTATAAATTTTGATTAATTTTGATTCTAATGCAAAATTGTGAAATATCGAAAATGAGAAAAAAACCTTATCGAAAACGAGAAAAAACCTTATCGTTTCGATCTTTACTTTATCGAAAAAAACCTTATATAAAAATAATGTGTAAAATAATAATAATAATAAAAAATGTGAAAACTGTGTTACTAGAGAAGTGGATATTGGACCCATTTTTATATAACTAGCAGTACTACCCGGCGTTGCTCAGGTATCTTGAGATAATATAGGGATATATTTAAACAAACGACTTCTCATTTCCCTTTAAGCTAGTATGAAATTTCTTTATCTGGGAAGGAACTACTTATTTAGTTAACATAATTTTTTTATTGAAAACTCTCATTTTTGTACATTTAATATACTTTTTTAGATTTCCAATGAATAACAGCAGAAATAATTCTTTTAATGAAAAATATCAATTATGTATTCAAATAAAGTTTTGAAGCTTATTAATAACTGGGCATTTAAATTCGCCGCATGTGAGTGATTAATCACAAAAAAAAGAGCCAAGTATTTCTTTATTTTTAGCTACATTTTCAGCAGCAATGGTGTATTTCTTTCACAACAGACATTTTCGTCATCGCCAAAAAAATGTAGCTCAATTTTTTAATAATTTTGAAGCATACATATATATTATTTTTGTCTCAAAAGTTAACCCCTTAACTGCCCCGGACGTATACAAACGTCTTTAGAAAATGCATGCGTCTATAAAAGGGATGGCGAATTCCATTTATAGCCAGGTAATTTTCACCGTTCGAGTCACTATATGTAACAGTATAACATGTGCATTTTCTTACTGTTATTTCAGAAAACTAATATACACCTTCTATAATTTCAGAAATATGCGATTTAAGTAAGGCACTGGAGATCGCGCAAGATTTCGTCGGCAGTTAAGGGGTTAACAATTGTGTTATTCGAAGATGAAATGTGGCTAGGGACAGATGGTTTTTCACAATAGGCAAATGATTGACCACAGCGAATTTAAAAACGCTTTCTTTCTTTTTTTAATGTTAACCTCCTGTAATTATGTCCATTTCCAAGTGTTGCCATCATGGATAGTACATTGTCATTTAAAATGGTTGTGGATACTACTAAAGATATGGATAACACTTTTATGGCAAATCACATTTCTTTAAATAAGTCATTTCGATTTATTACGAGAGTTTTATAATATCAGATTAAGTATAAAATGTATCGCTTTGAAGCTAAACTGAAGTCTGTCAAAATACATTTAAATTTTCTACTTTTATTTTCTACAGATACTTTCAAGTTATTTTTTCTTCGTTTTCTTTCTTAGAATATGATAAATCGAAGAACGAATTCTCCAATTCCTTTGATTTAGAGTATTCGAATGTATTGTTTCAGGATTCGCTGTGTCGAGTTAATGTATCAAAATAAAAAGATATTATGCTTTTTCTTCTCTATTTTGTGATTCATAATATAATACAGTTAAAATGTATTAGCTGCAATTTACAGCTAACTTTTTTTTTTTTTTTTTTGCATAAAATGCTTTAAACTCTGCAACTTTTTTCATCTTTAGTTTTTTTTTCTATTTCTCAGAATATGAATGTTAGTTTTCCAAATTCTTAAATTGCCGGACTGAGAAACATAATTGGAGACATGGAAGCTTGGGAAGTATTGGGATTTTATGTATCCTTAGCGTTTAAGTGGTTAAGAGTGTGGTCTAAATACATACGATTAACATTGTGTTTCTTTCTTTCTTTCTTTTTTTTTTTTTTTTTTTTTTTTTTTTTTTTTTTTTTTTCATTTGGTGAACTTCAATATCGCTGTGGCGTATTACCCGAAAAATATGCTGAACTGTTTTCATCTTTTTCTGTTCAAATGCGTTAATCTTTGGTAATCTGGCTGTATGCTAGTTGGCGTACTTTAAGGAATTTAAATTGCACCTTTTATGATATGCGATATTTCTAAAAACAATATTTCTCAATTCATGTTTTTAAAGAATACTCGCCATATACCGCGATTACGTACCTCTAATACAATTAAACCACTGAGCTTCACAGCAGTACGGAGGGCTATCTTCATATTATGATACATTGAATCCAACGGTCCGCTGTGAATACAATACCAAAGAGATTCCAAAGAAAACCTTTGTCAAAATATAAAATTGCACCCATTAGTATGGAGTAGATGATTTCAAACTAGATTTCCTTTTAAAAATATGACGGAGGTGCTATATTTTTCACTGATATGTATTTTTTATTGAAAAAACTATTGATTTTATTTATATTCATCGCAAATTTTTAATTTGATAATTGTTAACCCGTCAGCATACGCGTTGGGATAAAGTGTACCCCAATCACATTTTTCTTAAATAAACGGTCAAATGCGAGTATTAATCGCGCTCAGAGGGTTCCGTACAATAATTATATGAATTATTAACTGCATTATTAAAAAAGTCGTTGATAAAAGAATAATAAGACTTTGTAAAAAACTATACAAAGTTGGGTGGGTATAGCTGTATATATACTAGAAAATTATAAGTGGGTATACCATAAAAGTCCAAAGAGATATGAAGCCTAAATAAAATATTTCTATTGTGTATAACTCTTTTTTTAATCTTACCTTAATCTGTTTATGAAGAACTTAATTCGGTTCTGGCAATAAGAGTAGTGCATATTTAAACTTCATTTGGCATCTCATAAAACAAAATTCAGCGTAATAACGATCTTTTCCTTTTACAGTGCAGCTAAAATAAAATCCTTGTTCAAAGTTTAAACTTGGCATTGTGTTAAGCGCCATTCAAAAGCAGGTCTCAAAGTTGCAACGCCGCACAGTGGAGTATTTGACCCGAAATCCTGGTCAAAAATATTTTTCGATGTAAATATAGTCCGATTGACTTGAAATTCTTTTATGTTATTGGGTATCACTATGACATGTTTGGTATTGTAAATGGAGTCTATAGCCTTTACGGTTCATTTACAGAGACACCCAAAAGATTTCCCTTACATTATGGTCTATGGGGGGAAAATCGTTTGTTCTGTATTTTAATGATATCACACTCTTAAACGTGCTGAAATTTATATACATCACTAAGGTGTACTAATGCACTTATTGTAGTTGAGCGACTTGTAACCTTAACTATTTACTGTTTTTAAGAGGAAAGTAATTGTTGATAGGTTTGTCTTATTCACTATTAATTGTCTGAGCGAAGCGAAGGCTAATACTCAGCGAAATATTACTGTCCGGACACTTTACTACTACGATGGATATTAACGCCATGCCCTACTAAAAAAAAAGCCTAATAAAAACCTTTCGTCAAGCATAACTCAAAAAATATTTGTAGGATTTCGTTTCTGATTGCACCAGAAGGTATCTACGAGGGTCGCATACTGAATGCACCTACTATGAAAAATACGTTCAAAACCGTTTAAAAATTATGTAGAAAAAACTCTTAAAAAAGCACAATTTATCTGCGTACGTCACAGAAATTTGGTGTGCGTCACTTTCACCGGTTGATGTTTTCGTAGACAACTGGTTTGAATACATGAAGCAAATAAAAAAAAAAAAAATACGCACGCAGTAATATTGAATAGATCAGTTTCAACCACGTGATCACAAACCTTGCAACAACCCGTGGCAACCAGTTTTGGTGGGCAAACAAATAATAATACAGTATTCCGTACCACGGTGACCGTTTTTAGCCTGTTGTATAAAATCTGGCATCTTGTATGACATACAGTTGTGGATGATTAAAACAAAAGACATGAGTGTTTATTGATCCGGGAGGTTATCTTTCTCTGGATGTCTATCTGTCTATCATACAGCATGCAATTTTCTTGTAGAGGATGATATTATTATGCAGTAAAACCTCCATAACGGACACACCCGATTAGTGGACACCTCTATTTAGCGGGCATTTTTTCGATTACCAACCCTTAAATAACTGTACATTTTTTACTCGCAGTAGTGGACACCTCCAAATAGAGGACAAATTCTGCCCTCGCGAGGTGTTCGCTATTCAGAAGTTTTACTGGTAAAACCTCCATAGCGGACACACCCAATTAGCGGATACCTCTATTTAGCGGACATTTTTTCGATTACCAACTCTTAAATAACTGTACATGTTTGACTCTCAGTAGCGGTCACCTCTATATAGAGGACAAATTCTACATTCTCGGGGTGTCCACTATTCAGAGGTTTTACAGTATATAATATTGATAATTATTTTACAGGGCTGCACAAAAAAATAAGAATATATGAAACGAATATAAACTAAATTCGGGATTGGTAGATCGCTGATGGTAATGTAATTTTAGGATGTTGTTACAGTCATCCGCAGCATGTTTTTAGAGTTTCGTTCATCTAACGAAACCCTACCTGTCTCGCTCCTTTGTCTGTCTGTTTGTCCGTCTGTCACAGAGCCCGTTCTCTATGTCGGAGACTTGAAAATTTGCATACTTATAGCTGAACACCACATATCAAACGGCAAATAATAAAATTTTGAAAAAGTCTAATATTTAACCCTCTGAGCTCTAACTTGTGTATTTTAAGCAATTTTTCTAACTCAGCCCCTAATTTAATTAAGTTGGAGACATGAAATTTTACATACTTATAGCTGAACATCTCACATCAAACGACAAATAATAAAATTTTGAAAAAGGCTTAATATTTAACCCTTTGGGCTCTAACTTGTGTATTTAAAGCAATTTTTCTAACTCAGCCCCTAATTAAGTTGGAGACATGAAAGTTTGCATACTTATAGCTGAACACTTGCAATAACACGATAAATCATAAAATTTTGAAAAAGTCTAATATTTAACACTCTGGGCTCTAACTTGTGTATTTAAAGCAATTTTTCTAACTCAGCCCCTAATTATGTTGGAAACATAAAAATTTGCATACTTATAGCTGAACACCTCACATCAAACGACAAATAATAAAATTTTGAAAAAATCTAATGTTTAACTCTAATATTTTGTCTCGCGCAATTTTTAAATTTAAACTGTTTTGCAATACTATTTTTTGTTCATTTTGCATAATAAGTGTAATGTGACGTAATTTGTTCCATTTCAGATTTCTAACGCATGTTAATGAATTTATTTTACAATATCCGTTCTCTTTTAAAATTCACATGTAAATACAATTTTTATGGCGTAATTTCCAATAAGTTCCTGCTTTTTATACCTAATTATTTAATTCTAATTTGAAGGTTTTTTTCTGTTTATAATAGTAACGTGTAAATATTTTTTTTATTTGAAGCAAACATTATTGTTTGCGCGTTTTATGCAGTTGGAAACAGTTTAAATTAATACCATTTTCTAAAATATGTAAAAAACATCTGTCAAAATGCTGAATATTTGAATTTAAAATAGAAATAAAACCTCAAAAAATGAGTCAAATTAAAAAAATTAATGAAATCTGCAGACCAGGATCTTCTATTGAATAAAATGATCTAAAAATGATTAAATTCCCATGTATAGCTTTTGCTCTTATAATTTTTTTTAAATTGAACGATTTTGTCCAACTTTAGCATTAAATATCTCTTAAAATAAATCTTCGATTTGAAAACTGTATGCATTAGTGTGTTGATCAAACATTTCGCTATAATACCACCGATTTTCATATTTTTGTATGCAATAGTTTTCTTAATATTAACGAAGAAAGACCTCCGGTCACAAAAAATTCAAAACCGACGGCGGCGGCGGCGGCGGCGGCGGCGGCGGTGACAGCGTTAGTTACTTTTTATAGAGTAGAGAGATATATAAAAATGAAAATTTGCTATCTGTCTGTTTGTAATTCTATAAAAAATCCACAATTTGGAAGCCAAAATTGTGAAGAGATACGTACATGTGTATTAAAACATGGCCGAGACAACTAAAGTAATCCGGAATCGAAATAACTTATATTTAATTTTTAATTAATAAAAAAACACCAATTTAACAGCAATTTCTTATCAAATTTATACATTTTTCGTTATAGCAGTTGCCAACAATTAAAAAACACAATAAAATTATTACTACAACAATTAATTTTCTACTGCAAGATTTCCACGTGAAAAATGAAAATGAAATAAATGGTTTGACGAATTTAAATGAAAGTGAATATAACTTCATAACTTTTCTATTTCAAGGTTTCCACGTGAAAGAGGAAAATATTACGTCATATTGGAAATATAAAGGGCATGGTGGATATAGTATAACGTCATATGAGTGTGAAAAAAGTATTGAAGCATGATAAAAACCCGATTAGGGAAATATTGGCGTATTTTAACATTATTGCTCCAATTATAAATTGAAATAAGTTCATTTATAGCTGTATTCTTTTGCGTCTGTTATATACATTTATACATGTTTATATAGTGTTTTCATATGATTCATTCAACAACATTTCGACTGCTTTTTTTTAATGTTTGTTTTGTGTTGTATGTTAAATTTTGAAATTGATTTTTCAGAACAAACATCCTTCAAATCCTGGGCAACGCCGGTACTTTAGTTTGTTACAAATAAATGGCTTTTGTATCTGTACATCTAATGCTAATATTATAAAGCGTTATAATATTATTAATGCTTGTACGTTTGTGAGGTGTTATCTCTGAAACTACATAGCCAACTTAAAAAAATGTTGGTGGCCATCTCTGCTCCGAAAAAAGACTATTTTATGTCAGTGCAAGAACCTACATCGCTGCAGGAGCAAAAAAGTTCTAAAATTGTGATTTCTGCGATATTGATTGGGTTAGAAACTTTAAATTTGGTGCGGTAGCAACTTTTAAGATGTAAATACTCGTAATGAACGCTTTCTAAAAGGTTCAATTTGACGAATAAACGTAAAAATTTCTAGAAAGGTTCTAAACTATGATTTATTTAGAATACTGAAATTTTTGGGATACTGTTGGGGTTAGAAACTAGAACTTTGGCAGGGTAGTAATTAATAAGATGTAAATGCTCGTTGTAGAAAGAATTCTAAAAAATAGAAAGACTAAACAAAGCGGAAAAAGATCTAAAGATGATCTAAGTAACGAAGAACATGGAACTGTTAGGAATATAAACATGAAAATTGACATGGCTGTATTTATCATGACGTAAATTCTCGCAATAGAACAATTTCTAAAAATGTCGCTATATAAAACAGTGCAGAAACAAAAAAATTTCAAAAAATTTCTATTTCTCTGTTACTGTTGAGGCCAAAATCTTGAAATTTTGCTTCGGGTTAGTTTTAAAATATACAATTGTCTCTATGAATAGTTTCTAAAAAATTTAAAATTTAAAAAAGATGAAATTAACGGAAAGCGATCTCAATTACCATTAATTTGGAATTATTAGGTACAGCAACTTTAAATATTTCATAATGCTGCATTTCCTCCGCAAAACATGCGATTTAAATGCAAAAAAACTGATACATACCCACCTAGCATTAAATAAATTGTGTAAATATTGAATAAAGACCTGTATGAAACAGTGAGTAGGTTGCCCTGAAGTACTTGTTAAAGTGTTTCTTCTCTAGGCTTTTCTCTCTCTCGCCAAGGCCACTAACAGAGGGAAGCGTCGTTTTAAATGTGATATGAATTTTTTATCCGATTCAGTTTTCTAGATATTTTATCATAAGGTCATATTCTCAGTTATCATTAGTAGATTTTTTATATATTAACTTATCCTGGTGAAATTTTGTAGCCGGGTTCATATTGGCGTATGTTAGCTTGCATGATTTGCTGAATAAATATGTATTGATTTGTAAATTACTTCAAATGACACTTTGACAGATCAAAAGTTATGCAGACGATATATTCAGATCTTGTGTCATACTTTACGTTGTAATCATTGCCGATTTCTTTTATTTAATACATGCTAAATACAGCTCAACTTGTGCAGAATATGTTTGAAAACAAAACAATACAGCGTATGTAGTGGCCAGCATACACTCATCATTTAAATCCGATCGAGCATATCTAAAACACACTCTAACGAAGCATTGCATGCCACTTTTGATGTATTCGGTACTTTGATATTATATTAGATTTTGAGAAGAGAATTCCTTAAATGTTATCGACAACCTCATTGCATCCGTGGAAAACAGATATTGTACAATATTAACTATTCCGGGGGAGCACACACCATATAAAGTATAATCCATTCTTTTTAAACATCATATATTTGTCATTTAAAGTTACTCAAATTGGTGCGGAGCGTCTGATTATGCTCTTGACATCATTTTATACAGTTAAAATTCCGATATAAGTAAATTAGTGTTTCATTTTCTATTTTACTTTTAATATATTGCGTACTTTCAATTTTATATCCATGCATGGCTGTCTTGAATGGTTTGATTTCCCATTTTTTTAAACAGTGTATACGAATTTATACATAAGATTTTGTAATTCTACAATTCGTTTATTTTCATCATTTCAATTTTTCGCAGTATATGGACAATTAAAGAAAACATCTCATTTTCTTTGCTTCCACATGTTATTATTAAATCTATGTTAGTAATATCGCTCAGACTAATCCCTCTGAGGGAAGTCCTAGTGTTTAATTAAATGTATTTAATTTTACTATATATAAAACTTATTATTTGCACTTAATAATGCTTATTATTTAAATTACATTTAATTATTGCATTTAATTTATGTTTAATAGTGTTTTTTTTAATAGTAGGTTCCGTAAATTGGAATCTATATAGTATATATTGCTAGTTTTTGAATGTATTTAATATGTTACCAGTTTCAAAATGATTCTTCATAAATCTTCATCTTCTTCATCACTCTCTTCTTGGCTTTTATCGGGACTACCATCAGACCTTTCTGGAAGAAGAAGTTGCAGGGTCTCGCTACTGTATGGCTTGCTCTTTTTAGTTCATAAACGCAGTTATTAGAAAATATGAAGTTGCTTATTTTCACGTACATTATAAAAAGAAATTTTTAATTAAATTTTCTTGGTGCCGCTTTTCAGTTTTGGAATTAGAATTATGTGTGCCTTTTTAAGGACACCGCCCTCAAAAGGGTTAATTCCCTCCTTTCTCTCTTTATGTTACACACATGAGCCTCAAGAACTAATTATGGAACCATTTTTCAATAAATAAGTATATGCAATTTGAAGGCGATCGAATATTTCTATCAAAATATATCGAGTTGCGTGCGTATGTACGTACCTACGTACGTACATATGTACGTACGTACAGACACAGAGACAGAATATATAGGTGCGAAAGCTCTCCAGTAATGTCTTGTGAGCTAAAAACCTGCAATACGACAGTAAATATATAGATCTTATCTTTTCAATTCGGTGGCCGCAAAACAGAACATTTAAATAGTCATCCCGAAAACAAATTTTATAAAAAAAGGTCAACAATATGCGGAAGATTTTTTTGCAGAAATCGACACTCAAGACTATAATTATTACGATTATAATTCAAACATGGCCGGGCAAAGCGCGGCACATACTTAAAAAGCTTTCGATATGAATAAATTAGAACCAAAAATGCTTTAATAGTAACCCTTTTACAACATTTAATACTTTTTTATTACATTAAAAACGAAACTATTTAAATTAACACATAGTTTAACACTAAGCTCTGACCTTTTTTAAACACGTAAGCCCTGTTTAGTTTCAATTCAACAATTTATTGAGTCACAAAAAAAGTTATATTTAAACATAACAACAAGGCCAAAAAACAACAAAAAACACGCCTTCTCAGAAAGAAACTTCCTCTTCAGCTGAGGCCAGGAGCCACCGGATATAACTCAGGCTCCTAAAATAGACATACATAGATCGATGCACCAATTAGTTAGCTATTAAAAAATATGAATTTTACAATTGTTGGCGAAATTTTAATTTTTGCATTTTTGGCCAGGTTTTTGGGTCAAATACTCCACTGTGCGTCGCCTTGGTCCGTGCCGCGTTTTTCCAGATAGCTTTATAATTAACTTTCAAAGACACGAGAGGGGTAGGGGTTGAGAGATCCGCTCAATGCAAACTAGTCGCGAATCCCATAGTATATATCTGATTAATTCTAATTAAATGAGTCTGCATAAAATATATAATGTGAACATTAAAAATTTCACAATCTTACTTAAAAGGCGACTAATGTAATGAAAAAGATGTTAAAAGTTTAAAATATACATTTTATTTAAAAACTTCTTAGTACTTTCAAACCTTCCAGGTTCATCATCAGAGAATATCTGGATAACTAAATGTTGTTTATTTATACAAATACGTCACTCTGTTTTGAAAATTTGAGAGCCAATAATTACTAGAGTTGAAAGTAGAAGTAGCAGCAGCAGTTTCATGGTCTTTTAAAGTACTGTGGTACTTATTTATTAGGCATAAAATTCATAGAGAATCAAACACTTTTCATAGACTCCAATAGTTCAAATATTATTAATTTTCTTCTGCAGCCAAATTCTTTTGAGTGCCCCTGTAAATGAACTATAAATTCTATGCTCGACACCTTTTATAGTAAAATACTTGTGGTATACATCAGTGATACATATCAACTTGAATATGTTTAAGATAGTGTCATGTCATTAAAAGACATTGCAAACGGGTTTTCCTCATAGACCGCAATGTAACGGAATTCTTTTGAGTGGCCCAGTAAATGACCCGTGAACGCTACACACTTAATTTTCAATACTGAACATGCCATACTAAACCCCAATAACATATATCAATTTCACGGCAATCGGACTATATTTACACGAGTTAGACAGACAGACTAACAAACAAACCGAATTCATAATCACTTTTCAACTATGTTGCAGAGTGTTAAAAATAAAATAGCTGGATGTGCTAGTCCTAAAACTTTCTTCTATCATATACATCTTAATATTTCGAAAAGTAGTTACACATGTTAATACTTCAATATTATTAGTTCAATACTATAAGAACTTTGATCTCATCTTAAATTTCTGCTTCAGTCAATTAAATGGAATAAAACCGAGTTAATCTATATCATGATATTTGTTAAAATTAATAGTTTTTCCTTATTATGTTGTTACCAGGTGTTTGTGAATAGCCGGCTTAGCAGGAAGTGAGTTCCCGCCACTGCAGCACGAGCCGCCGATGGACAATAGAACTACGAAAAATCAAGAAAAGTATACAATAATCGCTATCACAGAGCCCCTTTACCATGCAATATTTCCAAATTCAAGGAAGACCCGTTGGCCAAAGCCGAAAACGCGCACAAAAAATTTGGTTCAATTGTATGCATAATTTTATAAACTTTTCGATGGTACAAAAAGGAAAATGGAACAAACATCGCTATTACACCGCCCCCCTTCCGGCCGATTTTTTTCAAATTCCGGGAGGACTTCCTTGCCATAGCCAGAAACATACACAAAAAAAAAATTGGTTCAATCTATGCATAACTTCATACACTTTTCGATGGTACAATAATGAAAATAGTACATACATCGCAATTATACCGCCCCCCTTCCGGCGGAATTTTTCCAAATTCAAGGAGGACCTTTGTGCCATGACCAAAAACACATCCTAAAAATTTGGCTTAATTCTATGCATAACTTCATACACTTTTCGATGGTACAATATTCAAAATGGCATAAAAATCGCTATTACAGCGCCCCTACCGGCGACTTTTTCCAAATTAAGGAAGGACCTACTTGCCATAGACGTAAACTTTGGTTCGATCTTATGCATAGCATCATACACTTTTTGATGGTACAATGGCGACAGACAGACGGACAGACACACGGACAGACAGACATTTTCTATCTAAGCATGTTTTTTGAGATCTCTGACCCCCTAAAACGTGTAAATCCATCGAAAAAAATTTCGAGTGCATTACTTTCTTCTAATGAAGATGGAAGAAAGTAAAAAAACAGTCTTAACCTGACTAAATTTTTTTTTCCTTGCAACGACGTCTTTGGCTTAAAAAATATTAATAAAAACTTTTTAAGTAAATAACATTCACAATGCCTTTTTCACGTTTCTTGTTTTCTCTGGAGTTTTTTAAAAAAACTTTATCCTAATTGCAAATTACACCATAAAAAATCCTAACCAGGAAACTACCCCAATAGTGTAGTAATGAAAAAAATTTAAATAAGTAGCAATTGAAAGGGCATATTGAAACGTGTCTTTAGGCACATAAATTATTTGCCCTCATCTCCCCCTTATCGAGATATAATGTTTTAAAATTTGCAAAGTAAAACATCTAGCGTTAAGAAGAGAAGGCACCCCGCCAGATAGCGAACGAAACAGTTCATGATGTAAAGCAGTAATAGCTTTCCCTCTTATCAATTAGAAGTTCTTTGGGTAAATTATCGGAACCACGTGACTTTATTCAGTTTCGAAACAAGATTTTGAATATAGAATCCAGTAAGACATCTCATTCTCATTTTAGGCTCTGTGTGAAGCGCGCGTTATATTGAAAAGGTGTTCTTAATGCAGCACTGATGTTTTAAAACGCTAAATAATTCGGCACTGATGCATTTAAACGCGAAATAATGCAGTACTTATGCACCATTTAGCATTATTACCGACTTCAAAAAGGAGGAGGTTATCAATTCGACGCGTATGTATGTTTTTTCTTTTATGTATGTTCACCGATTGCTCCGGAACTTTTTGTCCGATTTATGTGATTTTTATTTTAATTGAAAGAGGATACTCTCGAATTGGTACCACTTCCGTTTCATCGAAATTGGTTGAGTAGTTTTTTTAGTAATTCAACAAAAACCAATAAAATGAAGGATTTCACCCAAATTATCTTTCATTGTTGTAACCGGTTTCTCAGTCATAAGCATAAAACTGTGTTTTCATATACGTTAGCGCCAAGTTGTCGCAAAACTTGGCGCAGTTACGTGAATTATCGCCAAACTTGGCGACCAAAATAAGTCACCATAAATGAAGCCAACTTGGCTGTAACTGACTAATTTGGCGATATCCCCATTCAAATTCAGTAATGGATCTTCCCCAATCTGTTTCTTCGCATTTTCTAATCGACAGTCATATTTAAAATCCTCAATTGGCAATCGCATTCAAACTAGTAATTTAATATACATTAATTAAGTATACACCATTATTTCAAATGCTGAATAATACAGAAGCAAACTAACTTAATACAAAACAATAATTTAGTATACAATAGTTTAGTTTAATTAAACACATAACATAAGACTGGCGGCACATAATATATATATATAATATTGGTAATTCTTAGTTATCCCGTCGACCAAATTACTGTCGCCATATTGTAAGATTAAATGCCAATAATGGTTTGCCATTAATTAATTCATTGTAAGATTAAATGCCAATAATGGCCAATAAAACCATTAATTCGACGTTTTATTTGTATTTTTATTAATGTTTTACTAATTTATTTGTTCTTTCGTTATTTAAAATAAAAATTACGTCAATTTGTATAATTTGGCGAGTGATTTGGCGATTTATATAATTTGGCGAAATTGGTCGACGGGATAACTAAGAAGTACCATAATATTATATACATACCTATATTATATTATATTAAACAGTTATATGTAGGAATGCTTTTTATTACCTTTAATATTTCCACTAGATAACATTAATGATAACTTTCCTGTATAGGGGAAGGAGAGAAAATGAAGGAGAGAAAATGAAAATTTCACGCATATTTTCTGACAACCTATTAACTGTCTCGGTACTACTTAGTTATCCCGTCGACCAATTTCGCCAAATTATATAAATCGCCAAATCACTCGCCAAATTATACAAATTGACATAATTTTTATTTTAAATAACAAAAGAACAAATAAATTAGTATAACATTAATAAAAATACAAATAAAACGTCGAAATAAAAATCACTTGATGACGTAAACACATGTATCTTGCTTAAAGTCAAGTGAATGTGACATTTACGATCAACCATTATTGGCATTTAATCTTATAGTTTGGCGATAGATTTTTGGTCGACAGGATAACTAAGTAGTACCACTGTCTCACAAGCAAGTTTTTCAATATTTATAAATTTATTTATTGTAAACAACCATTTGTCTACTTTTATATGCAAACAGAAGTTGAGCCAAGATCCCTATGCTGTTAAAGTACAAGATAAACAACATAGAAAGAAATAAAAGGAGTTACTCTAATTAGTATTACAGGTGGCATTGTTATGGTGCGGTGTATTTACATGGCACAGAACTTAAACATCAGTAGGCATAAGCATAATGGCGAAAGCAAGTCAGTGGGTTACGCAGTCATGAAAACATTTGAATTGTATCAAGAAATGAGAGCAAGTAAATTTGAATCAGATTGCCCGATAAAAGCAAAAAGTGTGCGATACTAACAGCAAACATGGTTTAAAGGAATCGAATCATTCTGCATGAAAAACACATTTATCTGAATTAAGGGGGGTGGACCAATCCCGTTTTTCCCCTTTATCCTTAACCAATGAACTCCCAAAACTAATCAGGGAAGTTCCTTAACATAATAAACCGGTATACCAAATTCGGAGCAAATCGAATCATTCTGCATGAAAAACACATTTATCTGAATTAAGGGGGGGGGACTAACCCCGTTTTTCCCCCTTTATCCTTAACCAATGAACTCCCAAAACTAATCAGGGAAGCTCCTTATCACAGTGAACCTAGGAAAAAATTTTGAAGCAAATCGGATGTTTCTATCAAGAGTTATCGCGTTACGTACATACGTACGTACGTACATACATACATACATACATACATACATACAGAACGGGCGGGCACATAAGCTCTCAGGCTTTGATAGCCTGTGAGCTAAAATCTAAAACGTTTTCTTAAACTTCTTATCGGTAATCTATCCGAAATTCTTTGTGTTATCCTGTAAAATAAGTATAAATGGTAACCACCGACAATCATAATAATATTAGATTGTTATTGGATTTGCGCCAGTATGTAAAATGTAATCTCGATCGGATATTTAAATGTCAGTTAAAGTTCGAGTACAAATTTTGAACTGGAAAAACATACATACGATCGTTGAAGTAACATAAAAACTTATAAAAATAACATAATTTTTTTTAAAGAAACAATCTCAGATCCTGACAAAATAAAACATATGTTATTTTAGCCAATCTGAAACTTAATAAATGTTAACTTAATCGTAATACTTGTACGCTTTTTTTCAAAGCGCAAATACACATGAAATAAGATCTTCGAATACTTTAAGCACTTGATATGTGACCCCTCAATGCCAAGTCGAACTCTATTGTTTTCAGAGAAGAAAAGTGGCATAAGTCATGCATTTTTAAAGTTTTATAACTTGCTCAATTTTAGTGTTATATGAATGGGAAATTTTTTGTCTTACTTGTAAGTGTAATAGGAAAAGTTTACTAAATATAACTTATAGGACCGGGGGACCATATAAAAATCTAAGTTTCGTAATTTTTAAAGAAATGTTTTTATTGACCCAAATAGCTTTTAAAATATTTCTTTATCTGATTTAAAACATTTTTGTAATTGGAACTATATGTCTATGACTAACGGTTTAGGAATTAGGCATTGGACACCGTTGAGACCGGACACCCTGTATAAAAAGGGGATTTGAGATTTTTTCAAGTCATTCCTAAAAGAAAAACTCGATGCAATTAGAAAAATAGCAATAGAAAATGCAATTCCATCCCGGTTTATTGAAAAATCACAAACAAGTTTGAAGTGGAAGATTATGGAAAATGATGTGTGGTTCTACATAAAAGATTTAAGTTTCGTAAAGTTAACTACATTCCAAGGCATTTTGTAAATATGAGCCATACCCTTTTCAAATATGATGTAAAAATTAATCGCAACCCCTCCCCCAATGTTAAAAGATCTGTTAAATACTAAAATTGATCCTGCCCAACTATCCCATAGATCCGGAGATATATAGTAAATATTTTAGTTACGTTAGTATGTCGATGAGAAAATTTCGTGATAGAATTACAGAGCATAAAGCAGATATCAGATTAAATAGACCCCCTACCACATTATCAAGATTAGCTACAACTCAACCTATAAAAGTAGATTTTAATAAATCGCAAATTACATTTCATACAAAATTACCAGAAAGCCATTATAAGAGAATAAATTGAAATATTTGCTAATAAAGATACAGCTTATAATAATGCCCTATCGTACGATATCAATGGAGTATAGAGAAATTTGCTGCATAATAAATGAAAGCTCGTTTTGTTGAAAATCTGAATAACATTATATGGTATCTCATCTAACGTAAAACGTTTAAATTATAATGGTTTTCTTCTAGGCAGTTCTTGAATAAGTGCACCGAAAATAATAACAACTTAAATCCCACTGATGACGGCCTTGTGATGGCTGAAAACGAAAACTTTCTCGTTTTTTCTAATGTATTTTAAGGCATTTTTTGATGTATTGTAATTAATTTTATATTATGTGTATGCACCTGAAAGTACGTATCGTGCAATTCTTTGTGCTTTTATATGAATTTTAAGTATTAATGTTAATATTAAAAATAACATTATTTTCGTAATTCTCTTTTCGCGTTTTTCGTTTTCACTACAATTTTTAAAAATATGCTTCCGCTCACCTAATCGAAAAATCATGCATACAGCATAGATTATCAAACACTTTCCAACACATTGAGAATACTATAATAAATCTTCATAGGTGAACGACGAAAGGTGTACGATGATGTGTAAATGAACAATTTAAAAAACACATAATACATTTGAAAATGCAATTTCTGCTGTTACCATGACTAATCGGGAAAATATGCGATTTTTTCGTGCATCTATAGATATGTGTATAAACTACTTAGTATGCTAAAGGATAGTTCAGTTAAATGCATAGCACAGTTCAAATTTTTCATTAAGCTATTTCCGTCAATGAGTGGATGTTGTTGAAAACCTTTGCGCAGACATGTATATGATGTATACAATTTATGCACATTAAATAATATTTAAACAAGAGAGAAAAAAATCATGCGTAAAGCATAGATTATGAAACACTTTCCAACACATTGAGAATACTATAATAAATCTTCATAGGTGGACGACGAACGGTGTACGATGTCTAAATGAACAACTTAGAAAACACAAAATGCATTTGAAAATGCAATTTCTGCTGTTACCATGACTAATCGGGAAAATATGCGATTTTTTCGTGCATCTATAGATATGTATATATACTACTTAGTATGCTAAAGGATAGTTCAATTAAATGCATAGCACAGTTGAAATTTTTCATTTAGCAATTTCCGTCAATGAACGGATGTTGTTGAAAACCTTTGCGCAGACATGTATATGATGTATACAATTTATGCACATTAAATAATATTTAAACAAGAAAGAAAAAAATCATGCGCCAAGCCTAGATTATGAAACACTTTCCAACAAATTCAGAATAATGTAAATAAAGTTGCACAGTTAAAAAAAATAAAATATTACCTCTAATGCAGCCATATGGAAACGGATAACACATTTCAAAACTCAATTTCAGCTGTTTCCATCTACAATCGGAAAATTATCCGAATTTTTTCAGCGGCCCTGTATATGATATATACATTTGTATTTACTGCGTGCATACCAAAGTTTAGTTCTCTTAAGACATACATATACTTCAGTTGAAAATTCCCTTTCAGCAATTTCCTCTAATAAGGAGAATGGTAATTAAATACTTTTGTGCAGCCCTGTATATGAGGTATAGAATTTACATGTAGTGAATAACATGCAAAATATTAATTAAATTTAACCCTTAAATGCCCAATGTCTCAAAAATCATTGTAATAATGTTTTTCGGCTTTCATTTTTTAAATAAATCATGGGAAAAATACTTTAAAAAATCATATTTTGTTTTAAGTATAGTTTACGACTAAAAAACAGTTTGTTACTAATCAGCAATACTCGTGTTTAATTGAAAAATAATTTCCCTTGATAAAATTCTATAATATTAAACACACAAGAATTTCAGGAAGTATAATAAGAAATAAATTTTACTTGCTCACTGCAGGTGAAAATAGAGTATTCGGAAAGCTTCCAAACATGACAAAAAGAACAAGTAGCAACAACTGAAAAACTAAATCTATCTTTATTCTTAAACAGCACAAGTGTTGCCATCTACATGTTGAAAATCGATTTAATAATATCTTCAGAATGTATTTTATTGGCAACATTAGGCATTATAGCTTGAATATTACACTAATAGTATTTTAGAGCCTAAATTGGGTATGTTGCCGAAAAGCAACACCAGGCATTTAAGGGTTAAAAGCGTATAACGAATTTAAAACCGTATACTCTAGCAATTATTTCTCAAAGACAGTATTGTAACGGATTTCTCTTGTGTATCTCTGTAAATGAATAAAAAATGCTATGAATGCCCTGTTCGAACATGATCGTAGTGAAATTCAGTGATTTCTATCAGTTTCAAAACATTTGAATTAGTTTAATGTCATTAAAATACTCTGCAAACGTTTTTATCCCATATACCATAATGTAATGAAATACTTTTGAGTGCCCCTGTAAATGAACTATTAATCCTACATACTTCATATACAAAACCAAACATGCTTTATTGACCGTAAATAACCTTTATCAATTGCATGAAAATCCGAGTATACTTACGGGAGTTCGAGCGCGGACAGACGGCCAGACAAACCGAATGTATAAACACTTCAGATTTGTTGGAAACTGTTAAAGATAATTAAATTTAATAACACATACCAGTACTGAAAACGCACTTCCAGAAGTTACTTCTTGTTGTGAATCTGCAATTATTTAACTCAATAAACTATCTTTTACTTCCTACGTCCTTTCGCTTGACGATATCTACAGATTTAAAAATCTCCCTCAAATGCAAATCTTTCTATTTCAGCTTCTGTACATGTATGTTGTGTATAATTATTTGAATAATAGTTGCGAATTCAAAACCCAACTGTTTTATATTACATACCTTAATTACATGCAGCTTTACTTTTTAAAAACACTCGCGGCAAGCCACGTACAACTGTTTTTACATTTCAACTTCAACTACAGAAACCAAATCAGTAACTCATTATATATTCAGAGGGGAAATGGAAACAATGGAACAGGTTGCGCCATTTATTAGGCAAAAAATTCATAGAGAATCAAACACTTTTCATAGGCTCCAATAGTTCAAATATTGTTAATTTTCTTCTGCAGCCAAATTATTTTGAGTGTCCCTGTAAATGAATTATAAATTCTATGCTCACCACGTTCTATAGTAAGATCCTTGCGGTATACTTCAGTGATACATATCAACTTGAATATGTTTAAGATAGTGTAATATCATTAAAAGACACTGCAAACGGGTTTTCCTCATAGACCGCAATGTAACGGAATTATTTTGAGTGGCCCTGTAAATGACCCGTGAACGCTACACACTTAATTTTCAATATTGAACATGCCATATTAAACCCCAATAACATATATAAATTTCATGGCAATCGGACTATACTTACACGATTTAGACAGACAGAATAACAAACAAACCGAATTCATAAACACTTTTCAATTATGTTGCAGAGTGTTTAAAATAAACTAGTTGGATGTGCTAGTCCTAAAACTTTCTTCTATCATATACATCTTAATATTTCGAAAAGTAGTTACACATGTTAATACTTCAATATTATTAGTTCAATACTATAACAACTTTGATTTTCATCTTAAATTTCGGCTTCAGTCAAGTGAATGGACCGAGTTAATCTATATCATGATATTTGTTAAAATTAATACTTTTTCCTTATTCTGTTGTTATCAGCTGTTTGCGAATAGCCGGCTTAGCAGGAAGTAATTTCCTGCCACTGCTGCACGAGCCGCCGATGGACAATAGAACTACGAAAAATCAAGAAAAGTACACAAAAATTGCTATCACAGAGCCCCTTTACCGCGCAATATTTCCAAATTCTAGGAGGACCTGTTGGCCAAAGGAAAAAAAATGCACAAATAATTTGGTTCAATTGTATGCATAATTTTATACACTTTTCGATGGTACAATAAAGAAAATGGCAAAAATATCGCTATTGCAGCGCCCCCCCTTCCTGCAGATTTTTTTTTTCAAATTCAGGGAGGACTTGCTTGCCACAGCCAGAAACATACACAAAAATGTGGTTCAATTCTATGCATAACTTCATACACTCTTCGATGGTACAATAATGAAAATGGCACAGACATCGCCATTATAGCGCACCCTTCTGGCGGAATTTTTTCAAGTTCAGTGAGGATCTACTGACCATAGCCTTACACATAGTACACAAAAAATTTGGTTCAATTTTATGCATAATTTTATACAGTTTTCGATGGTACAATAATGAAAATGGCAAAGAGATTGCTATTACAGCGCCCCCTTCCGGCAGATTTTTTTCACATTCAGGGAGGACTTGCTTGCCATAGCCAGAAACCTACACAAAAAATTTGGTTTAATTATATGCATAACTTCATACACTTTTCGATGGTATAATAATGAAAATCGTACAGACATAGCATTTATAGCGCCCCCTACCAACGGAATTTATCCAAATTCACGGAGGACCTTTGTTCTATGACCATAAACAAACACAAAAAATTTCGTTCAATCCTATGCATAATTTCACACATTTTTTGATGGTACAATATTCAAAATGTCCCAAAAATCGCACAAAAATCGCTATTACAGCGCTCCCTACCGGCGAATTTTTTTCGAATTAAGGAAGGACTTGCTTGTCATGGCTAAAAACTTAAAATAAAAATTTGGTTCAATTCTATGCTTAACTTCATACACTTTTCGATGGTACAATATTCAAAATCGCACAAAAATCACTATTACAGCGCCCCCTACCGGCGATTTTTTCCCCAAATTCAGGGAGGACCTGCTTGCCATACCCAAAAACTTAAAATAAAAATTTGGTTCAATTCTATGCGTAACTTCATACACTTTTTGATGGTAAAATGGCGACAGACACACGGACAGACGGATAGACAGAAATGTTCTATAAATATGTTTCTTGGGATCTCTGACCCCTAAAACGTGTAAATCCGTCGAAAACCGGAAATCGAAAAAATTTCTATTACAATACTTTCTTCTGTTTAAGATAGAACTAGTTGGATGTGCCAATCCCAAAACTTTCTTCTATCTTATACATCTTAATATTGCAAAACCTAGTTACACATGTTAATACTTTAATATTATTAGTTAAATACTATACCAACTTTGATTTTCATCTTAAATTTCTGCTCGTCAATTAAACGGACTAAAAACGAGTTAATCTATATCATGATATTTGTTAAAATTATTAATTTTTCCTTATTCTGTCGTTATCAGCTGTTTGCGAATAGCCGGCATAGCAGGAAGCGAGTTCCCGCCGCTGCATGAGCCGCCGATGCACAATAGAACTACGAAAAATCAAGAAAAGTATACAAAAATCGCTAGCACGGAGCACCTTTACTGCGCAATATTTCCAAATTCAAGGAGAACCTGTTAGCCAAAGCCAAAAACAAGCATAAATATTTTGGTTCAATTGTATGCATAATTTTATACGCTGTTCGATGGTACAATAATGAAAATGGCACAGAGATGGGAATTATAGCGCCCCCTTCTATCGGAATTTTTTCAAGTTCAGGGAGGACTTGTTTGCCATAGCCAGAAACATGCACAAAAAATTTGGTTCAATTATATGGATAACTTCGTACACTTTTCGATGGTACGATAATGAAAATGGTACAGACATCGCAATTATAGTGCCGCCTTTCGACAGAATTTTTCCAAATTCAGGGAGGACCTTCGTGACATGACCAAAAATAAACACATAAAATTTGGTTCAATTTTATGCATAACTTCATACACTTTTCGGCGGTACAATATTCAAAATGGCACAAAAATTGTACAAAAATCGCTATTACAGCGCCCTCTACGAGCGATTTTTTTACAAATTAAGGGAGGACCTCCTTACCATAGCCAAGAACTTAAAATTTATTTTTGGTTCAATTCTATGCATAACTTCATACACTTTTCGATGGTGCAATATTCAAAATCGCACAAAAATCGCTATTACAGCGCCCCCTAACGGCAAATTTGTTGCAAATTCATGGAGGACCTGCTTGCCATATCCAAAAATTTAAAATAAAAATTTGGTTTAATTCTATGCATAACTTCATACATTTTTGGACGGTACAATATTCAAAATCGCACAAAAATCGCTATTACAGCACCCCCTACCGGCGATTTTTTTCCAAATTCAGAGAGGACCTGCTTGCCATAGCCAAAAACTTAAAATAAAAATTTGGTTTAATTCTATGCATAACTTCATACACTTTTGGACGGTACAATATTCAAAATCGCACAAAAAACGCATTTACAGCGCCCCCTACCGGAGAATTTTTTCCAAATTCAGGGAGGACCTGCTTGTCATATCCAAAAACTTAAACTAAAAATTTCGTTCAATTCTATGCATAACTCCATACACTTTTGGATGGTACAATATTCAAAATCGCACAAAAATTGTTATATCAGCGCCCCCTACCGGCGAATTTTTTCCAAATTCCGGGAGGACCTGCTTGCCATAGCCAAAAACTTATAATAAAATTTTGGTTTAATTCTATACATAACTTCATACACTTTTTGATGGTACAATGGCGACAGACAGACGGACGGACGGACAGACGGACACACAGACAGACAGACATTTTCTATAAACATGTTTTCTGGAATCTCTGACCCCTAAAACATGCAAATCCGTCGAAAACCGGAAGTAGAAAAAAATTTCGATTACAATACTTTCTTCTATTGAAGATAGAAGAAAGTAAAAAAGTAAAAATATGTTCAATTCTATGCATAACTTCATACCATTTTCGATGGTATAACAATGAAAATAGCACAGACATCGCAATTATAGCCCCCCCTTCTGGCGAAATTTTTTCAAGTTCTGAGAGGACCTACTGACCATAGCCTTACACATACACAAAAAATTTGATTTAATTCTATGCATAATTTTATGCAATTTTCGATCGTACATTAATGAAAATGGCACAGACATCACTATTACAGTGCCCCCGTCCGGCGAGATTTTTTTCAAATTCAGGGAGGACTTGCTTGCCATAGCCAGAAACATACACAACAAATTTGGTTCAATTCTATGCATAACTTCATACACTTTTCGATGGTACAATAATTAAAATAGTACAGACATCGCAATTATAGCGCCCCCTTCCGGCTGAAATTTTCCAAATTCAGGGAGGACCTTCCTGCTATGACCAAAAACACATCCAAAAAATTTGGTTCAATTGTATGCATAATTTCATACACTTTTCGATGGTACAGTATAGAAAATGGCATAAAAATCGCTATTACAGCGCCCCCTACCGGCGACTTTTTCCAAATTAAGGAAGGACGTGCTTGCCATAGCCAAGAACTTAAAAAAAATTTTTTTGTTCAATTCTATGCATAACCTCATACACTTTTCAATGGTACAATAATCAAAATCGCACAAAAGTTGCTATTACAGCGCCCCCTTCCGGTCGATTTTTTCCAAATTAAGAGAGAACCTGCTTGCGATAGCCAAAAACTTAAAAAAAATTAGTTCAATTCTATGCATAACTTCATACACTTTTCGATGGTACAATATTCAAAATCGCACAAAAATAGCTATTACAGCGCCCCCTACAGCGAATGTTTTCCAAATTAAGGAAGGACCTACTTGCCATAGACAAAAACTTAAAAAAAAAAAATAGTTCGATTCCATTCATAGCTTCATACACTTTTTGATGGTACAATGGCGACGGACAGACGGACAGACAGACATTTTCTATAAACATGTTTTTTGATATCTCTGACCCATAAAACGTGTAAATCCGTCGAAAACCGGAAGTCGGAAAAAATTTCGATCGCAATACTTTTTTCTATTGAAGATGGAAGAAAGTAAAAAAACAGTCTTAACCTTCGTACATTTTTTTTTCCTTGGAACGGCGTCTTTGGCTTAAAAAATATTAATAAAAACATTTTAAGAAAATAACTTTCACAATGCCTTTTTCACGTTTCTTGTTTTCTCTGCAGCTTTTAAAAATATTTATCCTCTTTGCAAACTACACCATAAAAAATCCTAACGAGGAAACTACCCCAATAGTGTAATAATGAAATTTTTTTAAATATTAAATAAGTAGCAATTGAAAGGGCATAGTGAAACGTGTCTTTAGACACATAAATTATTTGCCCTCATCTCCCCCTTATCGAGATATAATGTTTTAAAATTTGCAAAATAAAACATATAGCGTTAAGAAGAGAAGGCATCCCGCCCGATAGAGAACGAAACAGTTCATGATGCAAAGCATTAATAGCTTTCCCTCTTATCAATTAGAAGTTCTTTGGGTAAATTATCGGAACCACGTGACTTTATTCAGTTTCGAAACAAGATTTTGAATATAGAACAGGGTTCGTACGGGTACCGTTCTTTTCAAGGATAAATATCAGTATTTTTCTATAGAAAATTAAATTTAGTTTAAACGTGAGAAATTTCGACTTATTTAAGAAAAGATTGTCTAAAAGAAAATACTGATGTCGTAGAATTTCTTAAAATGGAAATTCAAGGACCCGTACGAACACTGTAGAATGCAGTAAGACATCTCAATCTCATTTTAAGCTCTGTGTGAAGCGCCTGTTATATTGAAAAGGTGTTCTTAATGCAACACTGATGCATTAAAACGCTAAATAATTTAGCACTGATGCATTAAAACGCGAAATAATGCAGTACTTATGCACCATTTAGCATTATTTTGTAATCATTATTTAGTGTTTTAATCCATCAGCGCTGCATTAAGACTCGTTGACTGTGCAAAACTGCCAAATGTGTGGAACGAACTTGATTAAAGATTTGGTGTTAGTCTTATTACGAAAGGTTCGCACACCAAACATTTGTAACTGAAAGATAACTTGGAATGATCCTCTTTATATTCATATATCACTTATTCTAATATGTGTAATAGTTTTGAACATATAAATTTTCAAAATCCGGTCATTTATTTGTGCTAACCGTGTATATCTGGATAACGCGGAGACGAGGGAAAATAATTTATGCGTGAGCAAATGTGTTTCAATATACACTTTCGATTGCTGCTTACTTAGATTTTTTTCATTTTTACACTAAGGTGTAGTTTCCTGGTAAGAAGCAAAGTTACGATCATTTTATAAATATTAACATTTGATGTATTTTTTTAATCGATATTCGGTATATGCAACGATTAAAATACATCGATAGTCTTTCGAAATGTGTTTTTTTTTTCTTTTTCTTTTTTTTTCTTTTTTTTTTTTAAATAAAGAATCCAAACTCATCTATAAAATTAAGAAAAACGGACTAAAACTATTGAATTTTATCATAAACAATCACAGTGTTCGGATTCTGTTGACCATAGCATAAACATATTTTAAGTGTTATTTTTCGAAATTTCTTACTATTGTAATTATTTTTTGTTCTTAACCCCTTCGGGACGAGCGTCTTTTATTGAGTTTTTAATTTTTAATCACCGGTTTTTTTTTTAAACAGAAATTTTTGCCTAATTGAATCGGACGCTCGGATTAAATAAGGCAAAATTTACTATAAAAATTTACTGGTGAAAATAATCCCCGATTCTGAGCCCTTTACGCGGCACGAATACCGGTCGTTCGTCCCCAAGGGGTTAAAGAATCAAGCACAATGCCCATTAATTATGTGTAGATGTTACAATACATAAAACCATAATAAAAGGAAGATCCAGACCGTTAATTCTCAACAAATAGCAGCATAAGAATCTGAACAAGCAACGTAAGAAAATTAACAGAATATTTCTTTTTGTTTTTCTGAAAAAAAAACAATGACACCGGGAAACATAAACAATAACTATAAATATTAAAAAAAAATCCGTTATTTGTGTAATTTAATTTTAAAAGATTTCTTTAAAATCAAGATACATAACTATCAATGTAGATAGTTTGGAAATCATAAATACTAGTTTAACGTAGTTATATCTTATCTATACTTTCGGAAATAATACAGTAAAAGTCGGTTAAGACGCATTTCAAGGGAGTGGACAAAAGTTGGCGTATTATGCGGGATCCCGTATTAAACGTGATTTACATAAAGTTGCAGGAACCGCGCTTATTTACACACATTTATCGTCCAAAATTATCTTTAGAGACTCTCATTATGTTGACGGTCTTAAATCGTGTCTTATATTTATATTTAATTATACTAGGGGGCTCTGCCCCCTACGAGCTACGCTCGTCAACCCCCGTTCAGACAACGCAGACTCTAACAGCACGCTAATTTGATCGGCTTTAAAAAGATTTCGAAAGATTGAATTATAATTTGAATCTGAAAATTATAATCTGACGTAATTTTCACCAAACTTTTCTTTCTCTTTTTAATATTCACGTAAAAATACTTTTGTTAGAAATGAAATATTATGATCATCTTAAAATATCAAATAAATGTCTCGCGCAGTTTTTATATTTAAACTGTTTTGCAATATTATTTTTTGTTCATTTTACGTAATAAATGCAATGTGACGTAAATTTTCCTATTTAAGACTTCTAACGCATGTTAATGAATTTATTATTTTATAATATTCTTTCTCTTTTAAAATTTACGTATAA
The DNA here is from genome assembly GCA_963932465.1 of Maratus speciosus. Classification (NCBI taxonomy): domain Eukaryota; kingdom Metazoa; phylum Arthropoda; class Arachnida; order Araneae; family Salticidae; genus Maratus; species Maratus speciosus. Next base: position 39,275 of record CAWVRF010000209.1, on the reverse strand, counting down.
ATATATTTTTTATGACGTCATTTTCAATGAGTTCCTGCTTTTTATATTTTCTGCTTATAATAGTCACGTGTAAAATAAATTTTTAATCTGAAGCAAACATTATTGCTTGCGCTGTTTATACAGTTGGCAACAGTTTAAATTAATAAAATTTTCTCAAATATCTAAAAAATATCTGTCGAAATGCTGAAAATTTGAATTTAAAATAGAAATAAAACCTAAAAAAAAAAGGGTCAAATTAAAAAAAACTAAATGCAATCTGCACACCGGGAAATTCTGACGCATAAAGTGATCTAAAATTGATTAACTTCCTATGTACAGTTTTTGCTCCTAAAAAACTTTTTTCATGGAACGATTTTGTCCAAATTTGGCATTAAATATCTCTTAAAATAATTCTTTGATTTGAAAACTGTCTGCATCAGCGTGTTTATCAAACATTTCTCTATAATACTACCGATTTTCATATTTTTGTATGCAACAGTTTTTTTAATATTAACGAAGAAAGGCCATGCTTAAGCATTCAAATTGGATGCCGATCTGCTGGGAATATCTACGCAGATTTTCATTGGTCCATTTCCAAATCAAAACTTTTTTTTATATATATAGAAGGGTTCAATTTTACTCAGTGTATCTTTTTATAGAACCGGCTGGAATAATAACTGAAAATAAATATGGATTCAAACATGGTTTTATTGTCGATTTATTGGTTAATTACTACCAAAGATAAAACAACAAAAAATAATTTTATTTCTAGTCCCAATTTTTTTTTAAACACAAATCAATAAATCTTTGAAGCACAATCGAAATGTTAAAATCATATTTAGTACTTGTGATAATAAGTACCATTATAACATGGCTTCCTTTTAAATATGAAAAAAAAATTCATTATTAATTTTTGTGTAAAAAATATTGTTAGTATAGCAAAATGTAACAAAAAATATAGAAAACAAAAAAGAATCATACAGCCGCAATCGTATTTGTTTCACCTTTTATTTAGTCTATGATATGCATTATAAAACATAGTAGTGATATAAAGTACAGTCGTGGAAAAAAAAAAAAGTAAACACCCCCTACTAACTCTTAAAAAAATTATCGTAGAAGAAAGTTACTGGTACCGAACGATTGAAAATAAAGTCTACTTTTAAATGATGTAAATAAAATTTGCTTAGGGGGCCACCTACATATTAAAACAAACCCAAACTTTGTTTTTTTTTTCAATGGCAGTACACAATTCTGACAGCATAAATGAACTGTACATCCTTCAATTAGCCTAAAAACGAATTTTTATGCAATTCGTACGATACGTTTCCGAGAAATTAATTATTTTAAGTTCCTTACTCGATTGTTAACCGAGAGAGCCCCTTTCTTGATCAAGGCACCTTAAGCGCCACTCAAGGAGTCAATGAGCCTGTTAGATTACAGTACAGCAGAATAAATTTCAAAATGTCTACTCACTTCCATCATAGACGGCCCCTTAAACCATCATTTTGCCGTTTTTTAAGCATAATTTGAAAACTACTTGGAAGAAAAACGTGACATTTAGGTTTTCCATAAAGCAGGACTTAATAAATCTAAATAAATCTAAACCTATTAAATCTAAATCCATCAAAAAAATTGTAGGTTGCAATTCATAATTTTTTCGAATATTAATTTCATAATTTATAATTCATATCATAAAATTATAAAAATTGCAAATTCAGCGTATTTATGTTTGGGTATATTAGTATTATTGCTACAAAAAAATTAACACATTAGGAGCATAATGTCAGGAGATATAAATAAAAATATGAAAATGTAATTTAACATTAGCAGCACTAAATTTTGAATGTTTATAATTCAGAAACTAATCATTTAAATGACTTGAAATTTGGTGTCTAGGCATAGTTTGAACCGAAGATTTGAAATATCTCGTTAAAATTAGATATTGGCATTGAAAAAAAATGAAGTTTGGATTCGTTTTAATATGTAGATGACCCCCTAAGAAAAATTTATATACATCATTTAACAGTAGACATTATTTCCAATCGTTCGGTATCAGTAACTTTTGTCTACGATAATTTGTTGAGGAGTTAGTAGGGTGTGTTTACTTTTTTTTTCCACGACTGTACATTTAAAACTTCACTATCAACAGGCATAATCATCTCTAATCATAATAATTTTTACGACGCATCCGAGTATCCTGAATTCGTCTGTCTCTCTCTACTACAGTAAAAACATACACGAAGCGAGAAACAATGAATGTTAGGATGCGGGATAAAAGAAGAATTGCAGTGTTGCTAATTTAGCGGACATTTTTTAATTTAAATTCCTACCACTATTACCAATTAGCAACGTTCGTTTTAATTAATCTGTTATTAAATAGTTTAAATATTACTATTCGAAAACAGTCTACAACACTGGAGAAGGAATTCGCATCTTCATCAATGAATTCGCGTCTTAAACGTGATTTTTTGCGTTATAGGACCGAAAATCTATCGCGTATTAAGCGGGATCGCGTAATAACCGTTCGCGTATTAAACGTGATATTTTTGTATTAAACTTATGGGCGATGTTCATGGGATCGGAAAAAATACCCGCATTAAGCGGGATCGCGTATTAACCGTGAGCGTCTTAAACGGGTTCGACTGTATTTGAAAATTCTTTAGCAAAAGGTGGAATGTATTTTGTAATTAGAACAATTATATTCTAGCACAATACACTGGAACAAAGGAGCTGGATTATTATACAGTAAAATCTGAAATTTGTAAATACCTCGGGAAAGCAGAATTTGCCACTGTTCAGAGGTAAAAGCATACAAATATACCGTGTACATTTTACGGTGCATCAGTGCTGCATTATTTGGTGCTTTAATGTATCATAGACCAGAAGATGGCTTCTTCAGTGCTGCATTTTTTAGTGCTTTAATGCAATATAGACAGGAAGATGGCTGCACAAACCATCACCTCACCGAGTTACAGTCTGAAATTTCAGATTTAGTTAAATCTCGATTCGCATTTTAAAAGGTGACTGGTCTTCTAAGTCATATCTTGGTGGAAAACGCCTGCAAACTCGATTTTAATGGTTGACTGGTAGGTTTACCATTGTGTTTTCCTGCTCCCGATTCTCCATGTTTTCACACATTTGGCTGCAGTTAAACACAATGATAAAACTACCGATCGACCTCTAAAATCGGGTCTGCAAGTGGTTTCCACCAAGATACATCTTGGCAGACCAGTTGCATTTTAATATGCTAATTGAGTTCTGTCTTATCCCGGAATTTCAGCCATCAGCTCGATGAGGTGATGGTCCGTGTAGCTGCCTACTAGTCTAATGGTGCTGCTTTAACCACTTCACCGTTTGCTCCGAAATAACTCGGGGATAAAAAAAACTGTTTCCCCATACATCTCGACTGTGAAGTGGTTAAGAATCGTTGAAGACAGAAAACTGTCAAATGTGTGGAACTTATTTGATTACAGATTATGTGTTTGCCGTATTACGAAAGGTTTTCACACTGAAAATTTTTAATTGAAAAATACTTGGAATATTCTTCTTTATTTTCATATATTACTTATCATAATATTTGTAATAGTTTAGGGAAAAAAATTAAATCCAGGTCATTCATTAATACTACTCTTTTATAATAGTGCACCTAAAATAAGCTATTTGAACATGGGTCTTTGCTTTATGATGCTATCTCTCATTCAGAAAATTTTCGAAATAATCTCTTCATATATTGAAGCGTTTAATGATTAAAAAAAAAATCGACATAATAGCATCTACGGCTACATAGCATTTACGATACTATCTCTCATTTAGTAAATTCTCAAAATAATCTCTTCATGTATTGAAATGCTTAATGACCAACAAAATTTAATTCGACATAATAGCATTAACTGACGCATAACATTTATGATACTATCTGTCATTCAGTAAATTCTCGAAATAATCTCTTCATATATTGAAACACTTAATGATTAACAAAATTTAATTCGACATAATAGCATTTTCAGTTACGTGACATTTATGATACTCGCTCTCATTAAGTAAATTCTCAAAATAATCTCTTTATGTATTGAAACATTTAATAATTAAAAAATAACAATTCGATTTAATAGCATCTACGGGTACATAGAATTTATGATACTATCTCTCATTTAGTAAATTCTCGAAGGAATCTCGTGATATAATGAAATGTTTAATGATTAACAAATTTTAATTCGACATAACAGTATCTACGGATACATAGCATTTACGATACTATCTCCCATTCAGTAAATTCTCAAAATAATCTCTTCATGTATTGAAACGCTTAATGGCTAACAAAATTTAATTCGACATAATAGCATTCACTGACGCATAACATTTATGATACTATCTCTCATTCAGTAAATTCTCGAAATAATCTTTTCATATATTGAAACGCTTAATGATTAACAAAATTTAATTCGACATAGTAGCATTTACAGATACATAACATTTATGATACTCGCTCTCATTAAGTAAATTATTAAAATAATCTCTTCACATGTTGAAACATTTAATGATTAAAAAATAATAATTCGACATAACAGCATCTATGTACATAGAATTTATGATGTTATCTCTCATTTAGTAAATTCTTGAAGGAATCTCGTGATATACTGAAATGTTTAATCATTAAAAAAAAATTAATTCGACATAACAGTATCTACGGATACATAACATTTATGATGCTATCTCGCATACAGCAAATTCTCGAAACAATCTCTTCATATATTGAAGCGTTTAAATGATTTTTTTTAAATAATTCGACATAATAGTATCTACGAATACATAACATTTATGATGGTATCTTTCATTCAGTAAATTCTCGAAATAATCTCTTCATATATTAAAACGTTTAATGCTTAACAAAATTTAATTCGACATAATAGCTTCTACGGATACATAGCACTTATGAAACGATCTCTCATTCAATAAATTCTCGAAGTAATCTCTTCATATACAGAAAAGTTTAATGATTTACAAAACTTAATACGACACAATACCATCAAAGGACATTCGTAGATATTTTGATGATGGATTGCGTTCTCTGGCCTGTTTCTTTGGCATTCCTCGATTTAAGCATCAGGACATCATGTGAAATCTAATGCACATTTATTCAGATTGATATTTTCCAAAAAGTTTATATTCTGTGCACTGGACACGACTATAAAATCTTTCATTTGCGTGTTTGTCAAAAAATTATGATCGTAGAGGTATGCTTTTTTTGTCAAATCACATCTGATAAGAACCTCTTTCTGCTTAGAATATTTGTAATTTGGTCAAAACACTTTGTATATTTTCAAATAACTATTTAAAAAAACTTGAATAACATAAACAAATCGGAAATTGTACGTGAAACTTGTCAAAAGAGCTGCGTTGGTACTATAACTAATTTTATAAATATTCAGATGTTAGTGCAACAGCTGTTGCACTCTTATGCAAAAATGCATAAATACAAAATTTATTACGATTTAATATATTACATTCAGTATTACGGAAATAATAGGACGCATCTTAAATAGGACGTCATCACCATGGGAACCTAGAATCATTACCTATTATTGAATACATTACGTATGATAGGATTTAATAGAATGAAGAAAACTTTTGTGAATATCTTTTAAAATTTTAATTGGATTTTCATAAAATTTGAAATGACTCGACAAAATTCTGCAAAGATTCTATATATTAAATTTCAAACCATTCGTTTGGGTAGTTTTTGCGTTATTATGTGCGGGCTGACGGACAGATAGACAGGCGGATGGATCAGACGACGACTATAGGTACTACGCATTTATATAATTACGAACCCTTTACTTACTAACATTATCGATGAAATTTTCCAAAATGTCTTTTGAGAAATTTTGATTTCGGCTTGAACATTCTTTTAAAAATCTAGGTCGACGTTTCTTTAAGAATGATGTGAGATTCATATATGTTATTTTAAAAATAAAGAATTATATAAATATTAATTATATAACACATTTTAAGACCGTATGAAGTATTTACAGCTCAAATATGACGTTTTATATAAAAATAGTGATTATAAAATAAACATGACATGTTGTTTCCGTATTTGCATTCTCTTTTATTGACAGTATTAGAACTATATCCCAAATAGCCCGACAAAAATCATTTTTTAAGAATATTTTATTGTCCTCGTAACACCCAGTCAGGCGCAAAATGGGACGTAGAAAAGCGGCATTTTAAAGACGTTTCCATGGCAAATGCTGTTGAATTTTTCATTCTGTAGAAGTGGTATGACCAGACCTGAATTTTGAATCAGTAGATGTCAATCACGAAATTAAAAAGCAGATATCCTTTTTTATTTTGAAACTAAGATTAAAGTTCATGAAATATAGCAGTTGAAACAAACTAGTTGGATGTGCCAATCCCAATATATTCTTCACATGTTAATGTTACGGTCATTAATAATAACCGGGTATTATTAATAATTACCAAATCGTAACCAAATAAACCGGTTAATATGATTAATTTATCAAATTAACCGGTTATTATTTATAATGACCAATCAAATTCTGTCAGTATAATAAATCTTCAGTTCGCATAGCTTGAGATTTTCATTACGTATGCGTATATTCTGTGACAGCATCTCACTATTGTCCAATCGTATATTAGGTTTTGTGAGCACGCTACTTTGTTTTTGTTAATTGGCAACAGCTTGACCATATAAGTTGATTGTTTATTTTAAATGCAGACGGCCGTATTTTCCATGACGCTCACTAATATTTATTTTTCGCCGCAATTCGATTTTTTTTTCGATTTATTGTGTGCTAAGTAGTATTAATTTGATCTAAATTTTGTTGTGAGTTTGAAATTTATTCAATTAAGAGCGTTAAAAACAAAACAAGACCAGGAAGTTGCTTATCATCGAATGGGTGTGTTCACGATATTTGGAGCACCGTGAGTCATGCAAAGTGACAATGGCCGAGAATTTGCTAATAAAATTGTTGAAGAAATTTTGGAATGTGGAATCTACTCAATAGTTTTCATGGAAAACGAAAACACAGCCAATAGGAAGGCTCAGTTGAAACAGCAAACAAAGACATTGGAAGATGTTAACCGCTTGCCATGAAACTAACAGTACAAATATGCGCTCAGAAGGAATAAAATTCATTCAATTTATGAAAAATAGAGTACATCTCTCTGGAATAAATCGCAGTCTATTTGAAGCTTTATTTAGTTCTAACGCGAATGTACGTTTAATAACCTATTTTCCAGCCGATACTTTGTCGGGAATTACAAGTCTTGTAAAGTGAAGAAGATCTTGTTGTATAAGAAATCACTCTAGAAATGATATCTAATTTCAGACAGAAATTTCAACCAACGATGATGATATACGCGCAATGAGTGATGACAATATGTACGTGGGAGTAGAGAACGGAGGGAACAGTTACAGGTTCAGTCAAAAACGATAATAATTGTTAAAGGGTAATTGAAGGGGAACAACATAATTCTGAAATAGAAAAGAGAAAAAAGTTTCGGTGATGTTGAAATGGAATATTTTGAAGAAAAGAAGGAAAACGATTCTTTTTTACTAGATGAAGTCTCAAAAAATATTCAAGAAGTTTGACTCACAGATAAATAATCAATTAAATAAGCAAAAAAAAAAAATAATAAAAAAAAATAAAATAAAATAAATTACGTCTTTTAAAGTTAAAATTTCCAAGTGCAAATGCAGGAGAACACCTTTCGAATAATTTTACCAGAGGTAGATATGGGTGAGGTAGATATGCTGAAAGGCCAAATATTATAGCTATTATAATTTTTAATGAAAATGAAAACTTATATAAACTTGGTGCAAAACATGGATTTTTAAATCAACTGTACACAAAGAATGATTGTCTGCAAGGAATCTTTAATTTCAGTTAATGCTAGTCAATGCAATAAGTCTAAGGGAATGTGCTCATAAGAATTCCAACTTAAATGGTTAAGAATTTCAATATTACAATCGTAAAGGCAAATGTAAATAAAATTGCTGGAAATGTAAAAAAAAAACCTTTGCAACTCCAAATGCCACAATAGCTCTTCCTGCCAAAATAAATAATTTGTTAGAAATGTAGTAATATTGTATTTTAAATGTAATTTGTTTGCGATTTGTTGTTTGCTATAAAAATAAAAATATTGTATTTGGAACTCCCGTATTGACATAATGCATAGCTGCCAACTCTTCTGCTTTTTTGGACCACAAAAATTTAATAGAAATTTTTGGTTTATTTAATCGGCAGATTACGGCGATTTAAAAAGTTAAAATTTACTGTTAATTTTTTGGGGTACAAAAAAGCGTAAGATGTTGGCAGCTATGCATAATGTATTTTTTTTTCTTTTACTCTTCGATGGCTGTCTAATTTGGTACTTCTGTGCGGGTGATCGGCACAATGACAGACCTCTTTTTCTTCTTTTTTATTATTAGAGGTGTAAGAATTGAGTCATTCTGACAGTAACTTATCTTAATATATTAGCTATATGTTAAAATTAATTTTATAGAAATCTAAATTTAAAACTTACAACATATACTACATTTCTCTTAATATTCATTGCTAAAAGTATGCATTTGAAAACTGAATTATTTGTTCTTTCATTATACCACTGTTTTAAATTTTTACCTAATTGATTCAGTAATTATAAATTAATTATCTTTAATCCCTTAAGCCTTGGTGTCCTATTAATAGAACACATTGATTGAGTATTATTGTCTCTTAAGAATTATGTTTGTTATTCTTTTCTTACAGTTATGAAATAGATGTTCCAGTAAAGGACATATCCGTTACTAATCTTACTTGATCATATTGATCTAACTTCATTGGGAATTAATAATAATCGGTAAATATGATTAATGTGCTGTATTTATCAAATTTACCAAATAAAGCGGTTATTATTAATAATAACCAAATTTATGAAATCGACCGTAACATTAATTCTTCCAAATTCGCTATTACAGTGCCAAAATTAAATGGGAATCTCTACCTATTATGAGGATTCTAAAGATATGAAATTCCGTGCATTACACTCTAAATAAAAAAGAGTGACTATTCACTCTGGAGGAATGAATACTCACTTTATCGCAGAGTCAAAATATGCCCAACCTGTTTACAGTGACTATTTACTCTGAGCAAAAGTGGAATTATTGACTCTCTGAAAGGTGAATAGTCACTCGTGTAAAGTGGCTATTCACTCTAAACAGGAGTGAATACTCACTCCTTCGAAGGAGTAACTATTCACTCTTGCAAAAGGAATGCGTTTCTTCACCCCTGGAGAATGCAATGAAAATAGATACAAGCGTAATAAAGCTTGGAATAAAGTATTTTATTGGCAATATTTATTTAATTCACAGTTTATAACATAATTGAACTTTTAAGAAAAAATTCAATTAAAGTTACATATGAATTAAATTAGATTATTGACAGAAATAAACTAAAATATTTTTTTCCCAATCATAGTCCTTGTGTTTGCTTTCATTGGATGCCTTATAAATATATGATAGTCTAAAAATGTCCATAAAGGCTAGTAAGTAATTAACCAAACTCTTACTCAGTTAATCTTATTTCTTTCTTTTTTGATACTCATTAAGTTGTATGTATTAATATAACCAAGTTTTCTGATGCGCCCACCATTTGTTTAGATCACTTGTCACTTGTTCTATGTTTCGTTAGCCAGCAGAGAACAATGATGAAAGCATAATTATATTGTATTAGTTGTACTCTTTGAGCTTATCTTGAAAGATTTCCATGCATTAACGCGAGCCATTGATTATAAAAATTGCTTTTAACCCCTTGAGGGGCGGTGGGATATATTATATTCCACATAATTTAAACAGGATTAGCACCAGAAACTTTTAACTAAATTTTATATTTTTGAGATTGGGGGGAAATGTTGAACAACCGTTTTGTCTTATTTAAAAATAAAACTTTTCATTATTTTGGTGAGAATTCAAAATTACAAAGTCATTGCTGTTACCCCCTCAAAGTGTTAAATTATCAATCAGAATTCAATAATTTTTTCTGGTTACAAACTACTAACTTAATTTATTTTTATGAAACATTCATTTCATAATTTTGTGATGAAAAGTAGGCTCTAAGGAAATAATAAATAAATAGCCTTAGGAGGCTATGCATTTTATTGAATACTTTACAGAAGTTCATTATCTTCAATTTATGAAGTAGCTATAAATTAATTCTGAAATTTTGTGGAGTAGAATAAGATCTGACGGATAATTATCTAAGGAAGCAATTAATTTTATTAGAAGTTTTAGCAGATGTTCATTATTTTAATTTTTTCATATTATGAAGAGTGTGATATAAGACGCTAATTCGTAATTTATTGGGCTGTTTATCAGCTAAATAACAATGACGAATGGATGTTCTATAATTATCTCAAGAGAGGAAATTCAAAGAAAAATTACGTTAGTTGACTACATTACAAAGAAAAAGAACAAGTTATCCCTTCCTGTAGTTATCTAATATTTGATTCTTAAATAAATTGTTTTAAAGGTGTCGAACCAATTGGAACAAATATTGCAGATGTTGTTTTATAATTATGTCAAAATAGTTATAATTTTTATTAAGTTCTGAAATTTAAATTTATATATTGGCTTGAGATTCTATAAGTTACGTAGCTCATTCAGAAAGTAAAGAACATTTGTGTGTTATTTTATTAATACAGCAAACATTCAAACAGAAATGATATTTACAATAAATCTGGATCTAATCCTACAATTGGACATAATTGACATTGCTATTCATGCATTAATCACAATATGGCAAATGGTTTTCAATTCTGCTGTTGTACCAATTTCAATGAGTTTTAGCCATGAAGTTATCAGTGCCATTAGACCTTCATCTGGCGGCCCGCTCTTTCTCACTAAATTTTTGATTTTGTATTGACTTTAACAAGTGAAGGCCAGCAATTCTGCTCTTCTACAAGTATGTTTGCTTATATTTGCTGCTTTGCAAGTATGTTTTACCTTAATTAAACGAGATGTCCCTTTAATCATATATAGTTTATTCGTTTCACAAATTTGTTTAATTTTCCTAAAAATCTCAATATGTCATACACTAACAAAATCTAATCAAAATCCCTTTTGATCCTTTAATTCATAACAAATTAAAAAAAAAATTAAAACATCCTGAATGTATCTGTTATCCAAATAATCTATAACCCTTTATACTACGTTGATAAAATATTCTTTAATACCGCTCACCCGCAAGAAAAGTGACACATTTCGGCAAAAGTAAATTTTAAGGCACAGGCAAAAGAAAATTTGCATGTTTTTACTGTAACATGAAATAATAGCACTTAGCTCTCCATGCAGGAATAAAAACGTGCATAAAAGCATAAAAACTTAAAATTGATGACGTAGGATAAGGTTTGGAGGGTTGGGTAATTTTATCTCTCCACTCAATCCAACCCTCTTCTGTGGTCACAAATGGACATGTAGCGTAAAAAGTGATTTTTCGTATAATTACACTTACGAAACTTTTTGTGAAGCAAGACTGTTGACGGACTATGACAGACCTATGACAGACCTATTAGTGTAATAAAACGCAAAATGAATTTTTGCTAGCTATATCACTTCTCTTGCGGGTGAGCGATATAATGTATATTTTTTATCGAAATCTGTATATTATAATTCACATTGTGTTCACATATGGGAACTCATATTACTCTTACTAGTTTATGGGTTTATTACTTTACTCTTATTAGTTTATGGGTAGTGTCATGTAAAACATTACTAGGTGTGTTATGTATAAGTTTACTTTGTATTCAAATTTTGAATTATTATCCTTATACCTTTTTCTTATCGCATAAATTTTTTTGTTTTAATTATCGCAGTTTGATTTGCAAACTCTTGTTTCAATTAAATAGTTCAGGAGCTTTCAGGAGTGCAAAAATGTATCTTCTTTCTTTATTTTATTTTTTCAATGTTAAACATGGTTGCGTTATTGAACTTGAATTGTAAAACGTAACCTTGTACTAAGTTTTACACTCTTTTATTTATCTCAACCTGATTTTTATATCTAAAATGGAATATTGCAATCGATTTTTAGACCCAATTCCTCATAGGATCTAATTACAAAAATTATGTACAAAGGTGGGTTTCAGATGGCGATGCAACATTTTAATATTTTTAGAACTTAATTATTATTTAATACACTAGTTGTAAAGTATTTTCCAATCAGCCGGCAACAGGTGATAAAATGCCCTATATTCTCTGTAACTCGTATAATTGTGTAATAATTGAAAAGACAATGGATTTAATTTTGCGCCAATAAATATTCATCAGAATATGCCATACCACTATGAATAATTATAAAAATAAAACAGTTTAAAGACATGCAAGTAGAAAATAAATTATAAATAATCTAGTATGTTGTGGCCATCACAAAACTTTCTTCTATCTCATACATGTCAATACTTCAAAATTCACTATCTCAGTGCCAAATTAAATGGCAATCTGTGTTCATCATGAGAATTCTAAAAATATGAAATTCCGTGCATTAGTTCTCGAGGTATGACTGTCGCGTGAATGAAATGTCGAATGAAATGTCGAATGAAATCGTGTGAATCCAGCAAAATGCAGCATAGCAGCGCCACCTATTGAGTTATTTACACCTGAACCTAATTATAACCAACTTATGTCAACGTCTAACTGAATATGAAGTTTGAGGAAAATTCGTGCATTAGTTCTTGAGATAGAGGTATTGCGCAAATCATGACAAATGCAGCATAGAAGCGCCACCTGTTGAGCGATTTGAAACAACACATAATCAGCAGCAATATTAATCAAGTTATACTTAAATCTGAAGTTTGATGAAAATTCGTGCATTAGTTCTTGAGAGAGTTATTGAGGAAATATTTCAAAATGCAGCACAGCAGCGCCACCTATTGGGCGATTTACACCAACACGTAGTCAGCATCATTTGATATGAGGGACTAACTAAATCCGAAATTTGATGAAAATGTGTGCATTAGTTCTTGAGATAGAGCTACTGCGAAAATAGTGTAAATCCTGCAAAATGCAGCATAGCGGCGCCACCTGTTGGACGATTTACACCAAAACGTAAACGCATCCATTCATGTCAAAGACTAACGGAATCTGAAGTTTTATAAAAATCCGCGCATTAGTTCTTGAGATAGAGCTTTTGCGGAAATCCTGAAAAATGCTACATTGCAGCGCCACCTGCTGGGCGATTTACACCAAAAACTAATCAGCACCAATCTATATCAAGGACTACCTGAATATAAATTTTTATTAAATTCCGTGCATTAGTTCTTGAGGTAAAGCGCCCACAAAATTTGTGTCACATGCAGAGAGACAGACAGACGGACAGACAGGCAGACAGACAGACTCACAGACAGACATTTTGTAAAAAACATGTTTTTTGGAATCTCTGACCCATAAAACGTGTAAATCCGTCGAAAACTGGAATTGGAAAATTTTCAGGAAACGAATACTTTCTTTTTGTAAAAAGATAGAAGAAAGTAAAAATGAAGATTGCAATATCAGTCAGTCCGTTTTTGGACACCCGGTATGTCAGATAAGCGGACCTTCTACATTAAGAGGGGAAAAAAAGCACTTTTTCATAATTTTTTTGAAAGAAAACTGCATGATTGATCTTTTGGAATTTTTAACAGTTTATTGTACATATCTTAAGGTATACACAAGAATTTTTTATTACATTTTGTTGTTTATACTCTAAGTTATAAACAAATATGTTCAACTGTTTTGGAAAATTTCGTCTGGACGGTGGCATGATACCGCCTTGTGAAATTATCTGAAACACAAAAATAATTTTTTTTCGTAAACTTCGTGAGCATAGCTTCCAGTTAAATTAAAGGAACGCATAAATTTATTTAAAAAAAGTTATGTAATGGCTGATTAAGGAAAAAAAAAAAAGAAAAGAAAAAAAAAACATTTTTTTTTGTTAAAAAAATTCGTTTTTGACACGGTGGGCAAGATTAAAAAAAAAAAAAAACTACTCAATGGATCATCTTGATTTTTTTTAATTAAAGCTTATCTAATTGCCTTCAATATGATTAAAAGCTTTTACTAAAATTATTTAAAACAAGTTACTAACAAATAAGAACGAATTTTTTTTTAACAAAAAAATGTTTTTTTTTTAAATCGGCCATTACATAACTTTTTAAAAATAAATTTATGGGTTCCTTTAATTTAACTGGAAGCTATGCTCACGAAGTTTACGAAACAAATTTATTTTTGGGTTTCAGATAATTCTTACAAGGCGCTATCATGTCCACCGTCCAGACGAAATTTTCCAAAGCAGTTGAACATATTTGTTTATAACTAGCAACAAAATTCAGTCGAACCTCTATTTAACGAAGTCGCTAAATCCCGGAAAAATGTTCGTTATATGGAAAATTCGTTAAATAGAGATTCACCTTTTAAAATACCTTTTAAAATCACCTTTTAAAAGCTAGATTTTAAATTCACAAACACTAAACATTTTTACTAAAAGTAATCAATCACATTTTTAAAAATAAATTATATATATTTGTTTCATTAAATTACCCACCAATATCCATCATCAATTCATTTTTTCTATGTGTTTGAAATCTGCAAGGAAAACAAAACATTGTCCGTGAATACACTGTATTTTCTGTTTAAAGTAAATAGTTATACATTAAAATTAACGAATTTAAATGACATTATCGTATTTATTACTATTATAACAAATAGTTTTTTACCATACATTAACACATGCGTCCTTAAATTTAATTTCTGAAAAATTCTGTTAATTTTGCCTGAGTTTTTTTTTTTATTTAAAAAAGTGCTTTCCCTCATAATACGTCTCGCATCTTTGCAATGCACCAAAAACCTCTTCATGCGTATTTTCTTCTAACTATAATCCGCGTCGGATTGTTTCAAATGAGTTTAGCATTTCATCATAAGAATTTTGTTAATTCCTGCTTAATGATCATTTCCATCGTCATCATATTCGTCTTCATCGCAATTCATTGCTGTATTGTTTTTATTTTTCACACTGTCGAAAATATCAAATTCGGATAGTGTTTCCGAGGTCTCAATTTCAGAATTAAGTGAAATACAATCATCAATCAGCACATCATGGTTAATTTCTTCTTTTTTTCTCATCTGTTCATCTGTATCCGCATTTTTTTTATAAGGGATTGTCGTCTTCTTCCTCCGTACTTACCGAATTCCCACTGCTGACAAAGAAGGCGCTTGTAAAAAGCAGCTCAAGGCCATTGAACATCATAAAATGTGTCTAACGAAAGAATAAGTTTGAAATGTCCAGAAATATTTTGAGAAATAGGGAGAAAAAAAAATTAGATCACAAGAAAAAGTTCGTTAAATAGAGAATGCACTTCGCTATTTGGAGGTTATTTTACGAAGAAATTCGCAAAATGTTCTTGGTTCCAAGGAAAAGTTCGCAAAATAGAGAAATTCGCAAAATAGAGATTCGTTAAATAGAGGTCCGACTGTATAATAAAAAAATTCTTGTGTATACCTTAAGATATGTACAACAAACTGTTAAAATTTCAGAAAGATCCATCGCGCAGTTTTCTTACAAAAAATCATAAAAAAGTGGGGTTTTTTTTCCCCCAAATGTAGAAGGTCCCCTAAACATTTTGCTGCGAGCTATGAAGTCAATGAAATCAAACCTAAACGCAAAGCGTTATAAGTAAGCGAACAAACTTAATGCTCGAATCAGGCGTAAATTAACATAGTTGCGCCACCTTGTGGACGGAGTGATAATTCACATACGCGGGAATTTAGTGTGGCGCGTATTTCCTAAATCTTTAGACACTCGTAGACATTAATTTTGCTTGCCACATTCATTGCAATATAATGGCGTAGCGAGAGGGGCATCTAGATGCACTTGACACCACGCAGTTTTTTTCGCTTTGTCAGAGGTACTTCAGTTATTAATCAAAATGAAAAAAAAACTTTATAATTTTAGTGGTGTGAGTATGAAACCAGTTAGGTATCTACCTGTAGTTCACATTCCATCCGTTACGTGGCGCATGATCTTGATTGATGTGACCTCGCTTTCAATCCAGCGGTTACTTCTCCCATTTAACCCTAGATCTACCGGGAATTTTATTCAAGTTTTAAAAAAACGTTCCACACCAGAATTTTTATTTAAAACTATTTAACTTATTTATTTACCTTATTTTTGTCTGGTTTATATACTTAGTTTATTTTAAAGAAATTTCTGGTTTGAATGAATATTTTGTATGTACCTGTCGGGTCCAATGGACCCGTCTGGTAGACGGAGGGTTAAGATAGGACGCTTACTTATATCGCTTTTCCTAAACGTTTCATTCTACTTCTTAATTCGAGTTTTATAATCGTCTGAAGTAGACAATTATGTATCTGGATTAGAAGCGTATTCCACACCAAGGGATGCGCCGATAACAATTATATTTTTAAATTATATTTTGTCTTCTATATTTTTCTGGTTTTAAATCAAAAACGATTTTCAATGCAAATGGCAGTTTTAAATTAAACCAAATGTTTAATTTCAGGTATAACAGGAAAAGAAAAATCATGCGTCAAGCATAGATTATGAAACACTTTCCAACACTTCCAGAAAACTTTAGCAAAAGTTACCTCATTAATAATGTAAGGAAAATAGCTAATTAAACATTTTTGAAAATGCAAAATCCTTTTGAAAAACACATTTTAAAAACAGCCGAAAAGGTACTCCAATTTTTTTGTGTAGCTCTGTATATGATCTGTGGATTTGTATATATTCTACTTAGTATGCTGAAAATTAGTTTATTTAGAAAATGCATAACGCAATTTAAAATTCGCTTTTAGCATTCTCTACCAAAAAACGAAAATGTGTTTGAATTCGTTTATACAGCCTTGTTTTTTTATACACGCAACATATTAAGCTGATTTTTAATCCCGGCAAAAACTCTTAAAACTGCTGAAATCACACTTCCAGGAATTAGTATTCATAGTTTGCCATGCATCCAGTTTTTGTTAAACCCTGTATATGATTTTAGTTATATGTTACAAACATCTGTTAGTACTATACACTATATAGTTGAGCTGGGTAATTCGTAACTCAAATAAAAAAACATTTTTAAGGAATTCACGATCATTATCATTAATGCTTACAAATTATTTTGTATAGCTCTATACATGATCTATAGAATTTATACACTCCAATTAGTGTACAAAAATTTAATTTAACTTAAAACGCATACCATAACATAAAACGCACTTTCAGCAATCATTCTACAATTCTGAAGAATTGTATACAGTATTGTATCTGAAATTTTTTATGTTCTCCTGTCAATGAACCATAAATGCGATGCACATATTTCTACTGCAAGAATCTTGTAGTAAATCTTAGTAATATATATTAATTTTATGATGTTTGAAATAGTATAACATAATTAAAATAATTTAAATTAATTTTTCAACTACTTTTCAGCAGTGAAATTACGCTTGAAATTATTGAATTTTAAAGACGTGATTCACCAATGCTGGGTTTATTTGCGCCTCATGTTACGCCACTAGGTTGTGTGCTCATGAAGACTTTTCCATCTAGTGCTGCGGTAGCAGCCTTACTGACTTATATAAGTGAGAGATGCCAAGCTGGGCATCGTCCTTGTGGCTTAGCGGTAGAGCACTGGAGATCTATTCCAGGGGCACGGGTTCGATTCCCAGCTTGGACATTTTTCACTAAGTTGGTTTACGCCTTGTTAGCAATGTGATAATTCACGTCTTTAATATTCAATAATTAAAATACGCTGCGAACAATTTTCTCCTCTTAGACCATTATGTAATATAACTCTTTTGTGTGACCCTGTAATGAATTATAAATGCTTTGCACCGCATATTCTACAGGAAGCAAGTTTTAGTGCATCTCAGAAATTAATTTCAATTTCATTATGTTTGTAACAGAGTAACACCATTAAAATACGCCGCAAACGATTTTCTTCTTAGACCGTAATATAACGAATATTTTTCAGTTCGCCTGTACGCTTACTGTAAGTGCTACACAACACATACTCTATGGTAATCATCTTCTTGTGCACCCCAATAACCTAGGTAATGCATATACATTTTACTACGTCTAAAATTGTGTAACGCTGTTAAAATAATCGCAAATGATTTCTTCTTATAGGCCATAATGTTATGGAATTTTTTTGAGTTCCGCTGTAAATTAACTATCAGTGCTACGTACTTCATTTTAAACACCGACTATGCCGCTGCAAACCTCAATAACGTATACCAATTATACCTCCATCGGAGAATACAGTGAAACCTCCTACAACGGTCACTCCGAACAACGGTAACCTCCGAATACCGGCCATGTTTTAGTATTACCGAATCTCTTCCATAGAAATAACATTACACTAAACCTCCAAACAACGAATTCCGAATAACGGCCACCCCACAGCATGTTTTTACGTTATATTTTAACTACAACTGAGATTGCAAAGAATATAGAGGTGATTTTCTTATCTGAAGTCCTTACAATTTCTCTACTAATCTCTAAAGTGGTTTCTAAGCAAAATCTTCTTTGTAAATAAGTGTGGCGAAAAGGATGCGGGGGGGGGGGCAGCAGTAGTCAAATGACTACTGTCAAATGTATTCTTTGTGAATCGTGTGATGATATTTCTTGTCTATGTGTAGCATGTGTTTTTCACTAAAAGAATGAGTTCAA
Organism: Maratus speciosus; assembly: GCA_963932465.1. NCBI lineage: Eukaryota > Metazoa > Arthropoda > Arachnida > Araneae > Salticidae > Maratus > Maratus speciosus. Next base: position 20,586 of record CAWVRF010000209.1, on the reverse strand, counting down.
AGTGAATTTTTTTTTAACTTTAAGTGATAAGTTAAAAGTTATCCAGGACAGAAAGAAGGTGTAAGTACACGAAAATTAGCTGAAATGAAAATTGCGGAAGGAGCCAAATGGATGACATTTTGAAAAAAAGTTAATTTTATTTAAAAAAGACGTTTCAAGATGTAAATTTGGAATCTAAAACTAAGCGTCAAAGAACTAGTTGTGAGGAGATTGATAAGTTGCTTTTGGGTTGGATTTCGAACTCTCGAAAGAAAAATCTCCCAATTTCTGGACTCATGTCTCATGAAAGTGACCCAGAAATTGCAGAGAAACAGGGAAATTAAAACTTTTTCGCTCATTCAAAATGATAACGAATTCTACAAGAAATCTGTCCAAATGACTATGCATTTAGAGAAAGGGATACGCTTAAAAAAAAAAAAAAAAACTGCTAATAACTAATTTCTTTAGTCTAAAATAATAGTATGTATTTTTTAACTGTAAAAATAAAATAGTTTTGGTCAGTTATTTTTATTTTAATGTAATGCAATTTTGAGGTTTTAAAATGTGGAACCTCTGAATAGCGGCAACCTCCGTAGTACGGTCACTTTATCGTACTCCCAGTAGTGGCCGCTATTCAGAGGTTTTACTGTATTTACACGAGTTATAGCGCGAACAGACAGACGTCAGACAAACTGAAGTGATAAATACATTTCAACTATGTTGGAAGCTGAATAAGAGTAATTTTATAGTCTCGGAAAAGTAATTGTATCTAATTTTAGATATTGGAGATTTTTCAAATATGAATCTTTCCACACATATAGACGTAGGGTAAAGTGCCCATATTTCGTACCCTCTCCTAATTTCGTCCCCCTTAACTTCTCCGCTTATGCGAAGGTGGCGCCATTTATGACGCAAGTCACAGGGGACGGGAGTTAAAAGGGTCAATGGTGAAAGTTTCGTTCGCAAAGAAGCGTACATAAATTAAAGACGCCGAATTCCCTATTTTTAGAAAACCTGAGTTCTTATTACGTCGTTTGTAGAACGTTATTTACTGTACTGTTAGTATATATTTTTTATTCATTGCGTGTATTTTACGTTGGTAAGAAGCTGACAGTAGCATACAGTGAGTTTTAAGGACACTCAGTTCATCTTCCGGGAACTAAAGTTCCGTCACATTGGAAAGTAGCGTGGGCCCATTTCGTCCCCCTTGCAGCTCTCATTTTCGTCCGGAGGACGAAATTAGGGATGCTTTTTCATGACATTTTTTTTTCAATTTTTTTCCTCATGTTTGGATGGCTAATGTTCCGTTATGTTATTATTCCACTGACAATTGGTACATTTCTTTGTGCCTTACTTTAATGTAAATTAAATTACTTACTTATTTAGAAATAAATTTTGATTTAGTTATAAGTTAATCCTCGGCGTACTGGATTTTTTTTTTTTTTTTTTGAAGGGGTGGGGGTCGAAATTCGGACCTTTTTTTTCTTTTGCATTTTTTAGATACTTTTGAAAAATCAATTTTTCGCATTATTAAAATATTTTTACGATATTTGCCTATGTTTGTATGTGCGTGGGTAGTTAGTCTATGTAAAATCCAAATTTGGTAGATTTTCACTGAAAATTACAACTTTCAAGGGCCTAAACGTGACTGGGGGACGATAATAGCGGGCATCTTTCCCTATTTCCGTACGTTTCAAGATCCATAGATAATGCAGAATAAGGAAAAAAAAACAGAAAATAATTATTTGAAATGATTTTAGTCTAAATAATAAATAATACAAATTATATATGCTAAGCGGTCTTTTGTAGGGAAAAATGAATCATTTAGCTTCTTAATCCTAGTTTTAAGACTAATTTTTTGAGTACCTGCTATTTAAAAAAAAAAGTTATTTATAGTTTCAGTTGTTGCCTGTAACCAAAAATAGACATTGTTTTAGTGATGTTATTGCTTATTAAGATTAATCTTCTAAAAAGCATGGTGCAGTGGCCGGAAAAAAGTACACACCCCTACTAACTCCTCAACAAATTATCGTAGACGAAAGTTACTGGTACCGAACGACTGGAAATAAAGTCTACTTTTAAATGACTTATATAAAATTATATTAAAACGAATGCAAACTTTATTTTTTTCAATGACAGTACCCAATTTTAACGAGATATTTCGAATATGTGGTTAAAACTATGCCTAGACACCAAATTTCAAGTCATTTGAATGATAAGTTTTTGAATTATAAGCATTCAAAATTAATGCTTCTAATGTTAAACTACATTTTCATATTTTTTTTTTATATCTCCTGAAATTATGCTCCTAATGTGCTATTTTTTTGTGTAGCAAAAATAATAATATACCCAAACATAAATACGCTGAATTTGCAATTTTTATAATTTTATGATATGAATTATGAAATTAATATTCGAAAAACCTATGAATTGCAACCTACAATTTTTTTTATGGATTTAGATTTATTAAGTCCTGCTTTATGGAAATCCAAAATTTCACATTTTTCTTCCAAGTAGTTTTCAAATTATGCTTAAATAATAAACGGTCAAGTGCGAGTATTACTCGCGCACAGAGGGTTCCATACAATAATATATGAATTAGTAAGTGTATTATTAAAAAAATACCGTTGCTAAAAGAATACTAAGACTTTTTAAAAACTATACAACGTAGGGTTGGGTATAGCTACAGCTATGCAAGTGAGGTAACGGTACAGTGAAGCGACTACGCCCGACCTAATGCAAACGACAGCAGCACCCCTAGTGGCGAAATTTGGAAGATAGCTATTTCAAATCGAAAACGAAAAGATGTAGGGCAAATTTTCCAATTAGAAAGTTTTATAAGCATCAATTAATTAGTACAAAACGACATTCGGTTCACATGGATAAGATAAATCGTCGCCTGTATACCCAAAAATGTCCGAAATCGATGAGTGACGATTCTACTTTGCCTATTCACATTCCGGAAATGTAGCAGTGCACAATTGCAGATTGTGACATTGTACTGTGCTGTAATGTCTGTAAAGATTCAATTTACAATGCATTTAAAATTTTAGAATAACCCTTTCAGGGCCAGAAGGATTCTGTTCGTAAACTGGTGAAATAATTGACTGACACCAGAATATTAAAACGATTTTCTCTGAAAACAAAAACCCGCTAATTTGCACTTTCATTACAAAAGCAAAATTTTATTAAAATATTCTTGATGCCATTTGTCAGTTTTGGAATTCGCCCTTTAAAGGGTTAAATCTATGTCGTCGTATTGAAGAGGCTTGCAATAGACGTTCCATGCTGAGAAATGTGAATGCAGAATTACTTTCACGAATACAAACGTGTATCGTGGGCGATGGCGAACTTTTCGAACATACTGAATATTAACTCTTTATCACTGTGAGACCGTTTGTCTTTTTTTGTGTGTGTGATGTTATCAAAATGTATTGATATAAGTACGTATTTATAGCATAAATTGTGCGTATATCTTCATACTTCTGACTGTTCCATTCAAACGTTTACACAAAATGGAGTGCATAGATTTCGGACATTTTTGGGTAAACAGGCGATGATTTATCATATCCATGTAAACCAAATGTCATATTCTATTAATTAATTGATGCTCTAAAATTTCTGTCTGGAAATTTTGCTCTATTTCTTTTCGTTTTCGATTTGCAGTGGCTATCTTCCAAATTTCGCCACTAGGAGGCGCTGCTGTCGTTTTCATTAAATCGGGCTTAGTCGCTTTACTATACCGTTACCTCACTTGCATAGCTGTAGCTCTCTCCGTTCACAAGTATTTTCAGGTTAAAGGGACTTTCATTTGCACCCTGTATACTAGAAAAGTATAAATGGATATACCATGAAAGTTCAAAGATATATGGAACCTTAATAATAGCAAATATAGCTATTCTGTATATTTGTTATTCCATACAGGTTTTTAGTTAACCTTTAAAGAGATAGTAGGTGTATTGAGGGAGCCACTCAATGGAAACTAGTCGCGAATCCCATAGTATTTATGTGATTAATTCTCTTTAAATTAGTCTGTTTTTAACAATATATACATTTTATCTTATGATATGCAACATGATGTCACTCTTGTGTGTTTAACACAGAAGGAAGCTATATCAATTGTAAAATAGATATTTCCTGATGTAAAGAAAGTCTTTGACTTTAGTGATGGGTGCTCTGTCAATATAAAAATTGCAAATTTTCACAAACCTTTACCAAAATGAAGAGAATTTCCCCTTAAGATATTTAACATTTTTTCTGGGGGTGGGGGGGAAGAGGGGGGATAGCCACCGATTTTGAAATACAAAGACATTTTAGGTACTAAATCACGAAGGTCTTCCTAATATGCCGATGTTTTGTTAGGTTATTATGTTTGGAGTTGCAGTAAGACAGGAAAATTGAAATATATATTAGAAGGTTCTCAATGTTGCTTATTCATAATAAATATAAATTTTAAATTGCACAAATATAGAATGTTGCAAATGTGTGATACTGCAAAGTACGCCATTTATTTCTATATTTATATTTAGCTCAATTATATTTTTGAATTTCAATCTTTTAAATGTAATGTTTATTCTGATTTTTTAGCTTTAAAAATTTTCACATTATTTAACAAATTCTTTGTTACATAAAAAAATTACAACAATCTAAAATTTAAAAATATTTATAAGCAATTTTATTTAATATATTAGATTTAATTAATGATTATTTCAATTTTAATAAACATGAAGTCTTTCTCCTAGCTTATGTACAAATTTTGTCCTGTTTTGGGAAATTGTACCATTCAAGGAAAAAAAAATCTCTAATACGTCTAATTTAAACTGTGGTACTTAAATAATTACTGTGGTTCCTATGACTTGTTGAATTTATTTAATATAAGTGCTTCTTTTTTTTTATTTACAAAGTAAAGTTTTTGCTTTGTTTTATCCGAGTAAAATGAGTAAAAAATCTATGATTTCAATATCCACACCCCTTCCATTAAATATTATACATATTCTTTGCATACTACCATTGTGAAAGTATTTATAGAAATACTAGACCACTGAATCCAATGATAGATGTACATTTATGTGGCAAACATATGCGATAAGATTGAGAACAACACAATTTCAGATAATGTGTTATATGTACCAATACTATACACATTTTCTACTGTTATAAAAATAAATAAATCAGCCTGATTTTAAGGGTCATTTTAGGAAATACATCAAAATGATTAATAAATTTAAATTTAAAATGTGCAGCAATTATTTAGGTATCATAAGCAAAGTTAAAGATTTTTATCTCTTGATAGGTACAGCATCCCAAATTAAGTCAAAATTTTTGCATAAGCCATGAGAAAGACATCATTTTTATTTCATAAATAGAAAGCCCAAAGTGTAAACTTTTATTTAAAACAAAAAGAAATTGAAATTTCATTTTCCTTTTTGTGTAGAGCCTTTTTCGTAAAGTCACAAAAATTTGGAAAAATAACCATAACTTTCAACTTTGGTTTAATTTTTTGGCCCTAAATATTTAAAATTAATTTTTTAAATATTTTTTTATTAAAATCTGCATCTTTTTATGTACTTACGGTGATATTTTTAAGATGATTCGCATTTCAGATCAAGAGAAACAATTTTTTGAAAATGGATCTGCAGTCTAAAAACACAGGCTCAGAAATGTGCGATTTGAGAAAAATCCAAAAATTGGACCCCCCCCCCCCCATATCTAACAAACTATGAGGTCTAGGAAGGAAAAATTTCTGATGTATTCATATCATGATAGAATTAGTATATACACCAAGTTTCATCCAAATCCCTGTTGGTCGGGTTACAAGGTCTGGTTGAATTGGCATGGAATGGCATATAAGGAAAAGCAATTTTTCAACGACTTTCCTCCAAAGTTAAAAATATAAAATTAAGTAAAAATTTTCTGGTGAGAATCTTGTTTAAATTAGGTGGGATATATTTTATCCCACCGCCCCTCAATGGGTTAAACACTTCGGGTCGCGTTTAATATTAATAGTAGATATTTTCTCATTATTATTTTGTGTTAACAATTACTTTTGTTACTAGCTACATGGAGTAACTGTAGTAAATATCTATACATTTCTAATTAGGACTTCATCTATATTTTGACATTCAGTAATAATAATAATAATAACAATAATAGAAGTTTGCATAATTCTCTTTTGACCGTTGCCGATTCTTTTATTTTAAAAATATATTTCACTTTTCAAATTTAAGATATAGGTTACTTTTCAGAGCGAATCACGTGTGATTAAACGAAAAAAAAAAAAAAAAAAAAAAAAAAAAAAAAGCATTAGAAAGTTGTAATATCTAATCTTGATGTAATATGATATTTTCCAAACGTCTCCAAAAAATCTTCCTTAACCTATTGTTCTATGAATACTAATTGGATAGTATGAAAAATAACTACACTTGTTAGATTTCAGACAATGCCATGTTCGTTAAACTTAAGAAAAATCTATTTGGATTACTTTTTAGCTGACAGGCTACCAAAGCCTGAGAGCTTATGTGCCGCCGGTTCTGTATGTGCGTACGTAACGTGATAACTCTTGATAGAAACATCCGATTTGCTTCAAATTTTTTTCTAGGTTCATTCTGATAAGGCGCTTCCTTGATTAGTTTTGGGGGTTCATTGTTTAATGATAAAGGGGAGGGGATAGCTCCCCTTAATTTAGATAAATGGGTTTTCATGCAGAAATATTCGATTTGGTCCAAATTTGGTATACCGGTTTATTATGTTAAGGAGCTTCCCTGATTAGATTTGGAGGTTCATTAGTTAAGTATAAAGGGAGGAAAGGGGGGGTAGACAATCCCCCTTAATTTCGGTAAATGGGCCTTTCATGCAGAGTTATTCGATTTGCTTCAAATTTGGTATACAGGTTTATTATGTTAAGGAGCTGCCTTGATTAGATTTGGAGGTTCATTGGTTAAGAACAAAGGGGCGACGGGAGCTTGTGACCCTTAATTTAGATAAATGGATTTTTCATACAAAATTATTCGATTTGCTTCAAATTTGATATACCAGTTTATTTCTATATGGCGCTTCCTTCATTTTATTTGGAGATTCATTGGTTAAGTATAAAAGGGGGAAAGGGGGGGGGAAGTCCCCTCCTCTTAATTTAGATAAATGTTTTTTCATTCTGATTTATCCAATTTACTTTAATTATTTTTCTAGGTTCATCCTGATAAGTAGCTTTTCTGATTAGATTTGAAGGTCCGTATGTTCAGCATAAAGGGAGAAATAGGGGAGCCAATACCCCCTCCCCCTTAATTTGGTGAAAAGGTTTCTCCATGCAGAATTATCTGATTTGCTTCAAATTATGTATACATGTTTATTATGTTAAGGAGCTTCGCTGAATAGACATGAAGGTTAATATGTTAAGTATAAAGGGGGGAAACGGGGACTATAGATATCTGAATTTGAAAAAAGTAGCCCTCTGGCTGCACTGTCAATGCCCTTACTGGGTCAGGAAGGCGTTTCCGATCCGACCTTCCTATATGATTCCGAGTCGACTAAGTGTACCCTACCTCCCCTCGAAGTTTGTAACATCATAGCTGGGGCATCTTGTATAATAAATTTAATTTTAAATTAAATTTTATATGTAGTTTATATACTATAGTTACACTGTTATTTGCCAGTGGTTCACTTATAGTAGACAATGACAATCACACATAGACTGGGCGTAAATTTGACGACAACTAGGAAGCCCTTCAAAGTGATGCTAAGCACTGTCGATTAAGCAAAATAAAAATTATTATTTTAAAAGTGTGTTAGATATTTTCAATTTCGAATTCTGCTAAACTCTTTTAATGGTCAATGAACATACTGCCGCAATAAAAACAAGGTACCTAAAACTGATTTTAAGGGTAATTGTGTTCCTCTTTTTTTAATCACTGTTTCCAAATATTAATTTTCGCTTTATTTATAGTCCTCGGAATTTACAAGGCAAAATTACTATTAGTATGCAATAGTGTTAATAAAAAAATTCGGAAACACAATCAGTCGTGGTTTTTCGCATCAGGTACATTCTTTGTATGGTTACCATTGCTATATCTATTATTACTGTAATGTTATATCAGTTTTTACATTTAACCCTTTATCATTTAATTCTTTAACCCTTTATCTACTGCAATTTTTTTCATGCAATTGTTTTTAGTTACTAGAATGGAAATTAAAGGATAAACATAAAAAAATACTCACCCGTAAGAAATTTAATTATTTAGAGATAATTAATTAAAGTGATACTTTAAAGTACCGCCAATACACTATGAATAAAATACAGTAACAAAATCCCACAAGGAATTTCAATTGGCACCAGAATTGTGGTAACATATTTTCGATTTAATAAGTATGTGAAATACAGGCTTTTTCATATTTACCAATAAATTTTTTGGCAAATTTCTGTGCCAATCATTTATTTTAACACTTTAGCATTAAAAATGCTTTGGCCTTGAAAGGTTTTTTTTTTAAGGTTTTGATCTTGTTAGCAGTCTTTTATTTATGCGGCATGTATATTCCAGGGACAACATGTTCTCCCGCATCTCAACATATGCAATATATGAATTTATATATGCCATTTCAAGCATAGCAATAAAGAGGCGGTGCCACAACTTTTTCATCTCCTATTAAAAAAAATAATAATGAAACAGAAAAGAAATACTAGGAAAATTATTACTACACTGCATTTTAGTAATTACATTTTAAAGCAGACGAAAACGACGGATAACTACAGAGACGAAAAGTGAACAATAAGTATTTCTCCATCAGCCAGTGTACTGACGGTACTTATAAATACCAGCGAGTAATTCAACTGTTACACAAACACCGTTCACCTAAAACAGCTTGTCAAATTGTATGCTTAGATCATAATGAACGTATAAAAAAAATCCAACATTTATCTTATATCCTTTACTGTGTTTGCAGCAATAAAAAGACGAGAGTGGCAATCTGTACAAAATGTCGGCACAAAACACATCGGCTTTTTCAAAGTTATCCCCCTTCCTCGCTAAAATAACAAACCTAGAACTACTGATGCCATGTATCCGGATAAATTGGAGTTAAAAGAGTGTTTTGCAAAGTGCCACTAGAATATTAATAATATTCAGTATGGGATGAAAGTTTAAAGTGAATGGTACTTATGTGGAATATCTGCGCAACTCCCTGTTCGGAGCCCTTTCGGCCAGACTGAAACGGCGTCAATGATCACGTGATTTGACTAGATAATTGATATTAAAAACATTTTTCTTGTTTCTTAATTTTTTATAATAGTGATGTAAAATTTGAACGCAGTAAGTAGACTGCATTTTTTCTCTTGGTCTTCTAAAAATAGAAGATGTTGTTTTAATTTTAAAAAGGAAATTTATCTCGAGCATGAAATCATGCTGTTGTTTATCATGGCTTCGTAATAAAAGGAAATATTTGCTGAAATTTTAATTGTATTTAGAATGATGAGTTCTAGACGGAAAAAAGAAACTAAATATGTTTCATCTATAAATATGTAAATAGAGTACATTTCGTATAAAATTGGATTGTCAATAATAATGTTCTAAAGGGTTTCTTGTTTGTGATTATTTACAAGTAAAGAACACAAAAAACCATTATGATTTTACTTTTTTCTAGAAAATTACGTGATTGATGACTTTAATATGATTTAAAAAGAATCGTGAATTCTCCAAATAATGCTCTCCCCATCAGAATATCGTGAATTGTGATATAGCGTGGAATTCGTCGATACATTTGAAATATCTTCATTATTTTTTGGAGCCGACCAAACCCGAGAAAAAAGGTAAGAAATACCTTTATTATTCTGCGTGACTATTGACTGTTGATTTGTTGAAAATAAACATTTTTTGTCATAATATTTTTTTGAAAATTGAATTAAAATTTAAACATGTATAAGCCAGAAAAGCTTAAAAGTAAAAGAGCTACTGTTCGCGCTGTTACGAAATTAATCACAAAATGTGATAAATTGCTATCACTTGATATTAATAAGACTGATTGCGATTCTTTAATGGAATCATTAGAGCTCATAAATGAAAAGGGAGTTCTTTCTACTCAAGGAATTAGATTCCGAAATAGATGAGCTAATTCAGGAAAAAAAAAAAAAACTGTATATGAAAAAGAACTAAAATCGGTAGAGAATATTCTGAAAAAATATGAAGTTTGAAATTTAAAATGAAGATGAGGGCTAAAAAATGTAAAATCTAAACTGAGGTTCCAAAGTCGGTAGTAAACCAGTTTAGACAGTGAAGCTGCCTAAACTAAACACAGAAAATTTTTCTGGTGATGCAAGCCAGTTCTTAGAATTTTTCAATTTATTTACTTGTGAGATAGATTCAAATGAATCGTTATCAAAAATTGAAAAATTTCAATATCTTAAATCTTTGTTCTCTGGACCTGCATATAATATTGTACCTGGTTTCAAATTAACAGATCAAAATTATTCTACATGTTTAAAGTTGTTAGAATAAAGGTATAGGAAGCGGGAAAATATAATAAACTATTATACGAATAAAATTCTAAATCTTGAGCCAGTAAAATCTACTAACAATGTCACTTCTTTAAGAAAATTGTACGATAATATTAAAGCTTGTATTAGAAATCTTGATGTGTCAGGAGTAACGTCAGGCTTCTACAGCCATTTATTACCACCCATATTATTAAGGTTATTACCAAAAAAATTTATACTAGATTTCCATCGAAAACGTGACCCCGATAAGGATTGTGAAGTAACTGATTTAATGAATTTTATTAAAACGGAATTAAAATGTCGTGAAGCTACTAATTTAGTAAATAATTCCCAAAGCAAGGTTTATGAAAATTCTTCAAGTAAATATCAAAATTTTTCTCAAAAGAAAAATATACCTTCAGCTGCTGCTTTAAATACAGGGTGGTTATAATTAAACTTCCCCTATAAACAGCATCCTATAGCGCAAACAGGTGAACGGAATGCAACGAAATATGGTATATAGACTATACACGAGGTGCGCTCACGGAGTTTCGAAAAAAATTTTTACTTTCAAAAAGTCCACCAGAGAGCGATTTTTCCTGAAGAAACATTAAATTTAACGCAATAAACAGCCAAAACAGAGTCCAGAATTGACAATAAATGTTAATATTGTTTCTGGATTCTATTTTGCCCGTTAATCTAGACACACGGCAGTGTGTCAGCCAAGTTCGCCTGACATAGCCGTGTGTTATTTACACGAACCATTTCGAGCTGTTTTCATCAAATTTCAATGCTCTACAACTGAAAATCTATGAGACCTACGTACTTGTTATACGAAATGGGTAGTATGGCCACCCTAATTACCTAAAATCCAAAATTTTATAAATAACACATAATTAGTTTCCGAGATAATGACATTTGAAAATGTCTGATAATCGATAATTTTACCACTGACTGACTGACTGACTGACTCACTCATCAAAAAGATTTCGTATATCTACTGCAGCTACAGACTTCAAATTTGGTGCGAAGTTCGTTTACACTATAAAACTAAGGAAAAAAACAAAAAAATTGTGAAAATCGATGAATTACCCACCTAGGGGTGCCCATTTTTACTTTACCATTGCGTCTATTAGACGAAATTTTAATTTGCCGTAGGAGGGGACGCTGTTCTGTCGCCAAATACCGCCAAGTTTCTCGCCAACATGGCGATATATCGCCAAATTTGGCGACCAAAATCAGTCGCCAAAAGTGACGCCACCTTGGCGATACCTCTAATATTTCGCCAAATTCCCATAGACTTCCATTGTAAACCTATCTACTTACTGGGGGTTTATCTGGGTTTACTTGCTTACAGAAAATCAACAAATTGAGATATTCTGTACGTCACAGGGCCCGTTCTCAGAAACTATACATGTTGGAGGCGTGAAATTTTGCATACTTATAGCTGAACACCATACATCATACGACAATCTATAAAATTTTGAAAAAGTCGTACATTTAACCCTTTGGGCTCCCACATGCGTATTTTAAATAATTCTTTCTAAGTGAGCCCCTAATTAGGTTGGAGGAGTGAAATTTTGCATACTTATAGCTGAACACTTCACATCTAATGACAAATCATAAAATTTTGAAAAAGTTGTAAATTTAACCCTTTGGGGTCTCACATTTGTATTTTAAACAATCCTTACTAAGGGAGCCCCTAATTAGTTTGGAGGCGTGAAATTGTACATACTTATAGCTGAACACTTCACATCAAATCAGAATCTATAAAATTTTGAAAAAGTCGTACATTTAACCCTTTGGGCTCCCACATGCGTATTTTAAGCAATTCTTTCTAACTGAGCCCCTTATTAAATTGCAGATTTGAAATTTTGCATACTTATAGCAGAACACCTGAGGCCAGGCGACAAATCATAAAATCTTGAAAAAGTCTTACGCTTAACCCTTTGAGCTATAATTAAGTTGGAGACATGATTTTTTGCATACGTATAGCTGAAAACCCCAGACCACACGACAAATCATAAATTTTTGAAAAAGTCTTATATTATTTACTCCTCCGGGCTCTAACTTGTGTAAGTGTCTAAATATATTGTAACTTTACAAAAATGGCTAAAATGGACCTAATTAATTTTGAGAATTACTCAGCGCTGTATGAAATACCATTCAATATCTGCTTAGTAGCCAAACCACCTCCGAAATTGAAGAATATCATTTGCGCTAAAATGGACCCAATTAATTTTGAGAATTACTCAGAGATGTATGAAATACCATTTATAAGATCAGACGGATTAAAAAATTTACTATATTGACATGACTTGCAGGAAATTTATGTATAGAAAAAAGGAGGGCACAGATGTCATACATCTACTGCATATTGGCGCGATTTTTTTTCCGGAATCAATTTGGCGAAAACGTTAACAGCATAAACAACAACATCCGGGTTACCATATCAAACAAAACAACGACACTTTGGCGATAGTTAAGTACCCGTTGCGTATATGACATTGGCGTCAGAAAAAAATCGCGCCAATATGGGGCGTATATAACATCTGTGCCAAAATGAGCATATAGCTGATATTAAATATAATAGAAATACCACAGCTCTAGCAAGATTTTATCAAGAAGAAACCATCCAAGTAAACTGCAATAAAAGTAAAATAATTTTCCCCTCCAGTCTATACTATCCATCCATTATAAGAGAAACCATAGAGATTGTAACACACAAAAAATCAATAGGTAACGATGCAGCATCCTTTCATTTACCAAAAATATAGCTCGAGCTACTCAATGATTATGAAAATAAAAATAAAATAAACATCCAAGTAAAATAAAAAATAACGTGCATAATATAAAAGAATACGTGGAAAGCTGAATGACGGCGTGTCATAGACCGTGTAAATGTAGAATAGCTTTATTTCTTTTGAGTCGAAGAATTTCAACAGTGGAAATACACGAATTTTTACTTGTTTTAATGTTTTAATTTATACTTTTTTGAATTTGAAATTAATATAGCTCGTATTCAATAAATTAGGTCTGTTACTTAAAGGAGTCAACTATTGCATAAATAAACATTATTAATGGGTATGTACCTTCTAAAGGATTTCGCTTCTTTCTCCTTCCTTGTCATACATTTTTGCGTATCTACTAAGATTCCTACTCACTGTACTTGCTTAGATATTAAATACTGACAACATGAGTCGTACAATAGGATTGAAGGTAGGTGACGCAGTTATTTCACATAAAGTTATTCCAATGCCTCCCGATGGAAGTTGTCTATTCCATTCAATTGCCTTTTCACTATGTAACTCTGTTGATTTGCAACAAACAAGTAGCTTACGAGCGGAAATCGTTGACTATGTTTGTCGTAACTGGCAAGATTTGAGTATATGGACTTGCAACCAACACGGTAAACCCTACGATTCTGTAGAAGTATATCGTGAGAGTATGCTTAATTCGAAAACTTATGGAGCTGTTTCTGAAGTAAAAGCGGCAGCGGATTTGTATTCCATAAGAATCGAAGTGTATCAGAATGGCAGTCTGTGTGGTTTGTTTGGTGAAGATTGCCGTCCTACAAAACGTTTCCTCTTCTCTGGAGATCTATCGGCAGGACATTACGATGTTTGTGAACCATTGGCGGTTAACTTAAATATTCCTGATGTGCAGGATGAGACCAGAGAGCATTCTGGAAATGTAAACGTATTGCGAAAAGGGCGTCCAGCAAAGCGTAAACTAGGTCGGCCCAAAACATCAGACAAATCCCGTGCTGAACAAGTGCGTGAAGCTAGTCAGCGTTACCGACAAAATCGTCCAGAGGTTAATCAAAAATCTGTTAAGCGTTACATGCATAAAAATCCGGAAGTGCATCAGAAAGCCGTAAAACGTTATACAGACAAAAAACCTGAGGTGCATCAGAAAGCCGTAAACTGTTATAAGGACAAAAATCCTGAGGTGCATCAAAAAGCCGTAAAACGTTATACAGAGAAAAATCCTGAGGTGCATCAAAAAGCCGTAAAACGTTATACAGAGAAAAATCCTGAGGTGCATCAAAAAGCCGTAAAACGTTATACAGAGAAAAATCCTGAGGTGAATCAAAAGGCTACTAACATTTATCAATTAAAGAAAAAGTTATCATACACAGACGGAGAGAACGTAATTAATCAATTGACTGATAAAATAAAAAACCGGTTGGAAGCAGAAAAAATTGTTAAGTGGGTTCTTCAGCGGCGTAAAAATATGTTGGATAATTACTTTAATCTCTTTGAGCGCCTCCATAAGAAAATAAATATAAGTGTTGAAAAAATGTGCAGTCTATCATCCGAAACAAACCTAAAAGATAAATTTACAATACTTGCAGGAGAATCTAAACATCTGAGTACTCAAGAACCTTATTACTATGAAAGTTCATATAAAGTATTAAGCTTAGAAGAAACTATTGCAATAAATGACGAAGGTAAAGCATATATATTTCATTTGCAGGAAAATAAACAAAATGTATCTTGGACATGTGATCCAAAAGTATGTTTATTAGATGAATCAGTTCTGCAAAAACTGCTGGATGCTTTCCAGTATGTTATTTCTAAATCAGTCATAGATCTATTTACTTTTATATTGAACCAAGACCATGAATATTTTAATCAAATTAAAATACTCAATAATATAAAACCTCATTTTCCTAAAATAAGAACAATTGTTAGAGAACTCTACCAGTTAGCATTTCATTGCAAAAATATAGATACAATAGATTGTGACCTAAACAGCGTAAACGTAAACAGGTTAATCGAATTAGGTGTCCCTTTTAATATCAGTAATGCCGACTGTGAAGTAAATGCAAACGAAATATTATTGAATGAAGATTTGATTATAGAAAAATATAAAAGTGCTTACAATAACATGAAGAAAAGATGTGCCGATGTGCCGATACGCCACTGTATATCCTGTCACAGACTTCTATGTTTACGTGATATGTCTGCTATTAATAAATTAAGAAATCCTATTCAAACTGACGTATGGCAGAGATTGCAGCTTTTCAATGAGTCTCATCGCATTGAGTCTAGTTCTTTTGTTTGTCATTTGTGTTTAAAGAAAATAAGAGCTAATGAAGTACCTTCTAATTCTATTCTTAACAATCTTTATTACAGCGATATACCTAAGCAAATTAGTAATCTCAACAACTATGAAAAAATGTTAATTCAACGGGCTAAGGCTTTTCAGGTTATAACTAACTTAATTCCTGTGGGAAATAAAAACATACCCAATAGGCAAATGATAAAGAAAATTAAAGGAAGGACATTCCATTTGCCATTACCTGTAGAAACTACTCTCAAAAAATTACCTAATCCCGAAGACCCATTAAACGCAAATCAAGAACTTTTCATACTTGTCAGAAGTACTCCTACTAAAAACAAAATCATGTGGCAAGACATAGTAAACATTAACAACATATACGATGCTTTAAAGCACCTAAAACTAAACAACATTCACTACTCAAATATTAATCTGCCGCAAAATCCTGCCAATTTGCTTGACTACCTAGACCAGAATCTTTGCCACAATATTGAAACCACTGAAGATATTGAAGAATTAGAAAGTCAACACGCTATGCTTACTCAAGTAACAGATGAAAAAGAAAGTATTTATGAAGACTATACCATCTATCCATTGCATGAAAAGAAACAAAACAGTACAGCTACAGCTTTGTATCAAATGATCAAAATTATCGCAGCACCAATAGATAACCGCAATAAGGAGATAGATACTTTATGTTTCCCTGACATATATAATGAAGGCAAATTTGGTCAGTTTTATAAACGAGAAAAAAATATTACCAGTGCCGAGTACATAAAGTCCCGTTTAACATCAAAAGATTCTAGATTCAGACGCAATCAGCAATATTTATTTTACTTGTTAAATGACGCAAATCTAAGACAGCTGAACGCAGGCATATACTATAAATTAAATGTAACAAATCAAAATAAAAAATTAACAGCTCAAACATATTTAGAGAAATTGGAGAAAGATGAGCTTGAAGGAGATTTAATGGCAATATTTGGTCGATTACGGAATACCGAACAATTCTGGAAAAAACCCAGAAGCGACGTTATATGTATGACTCGTTATTACGGGCCAGCCACGTGGTTCCTGACAATCAGTCCCTCAGAGTGGACGTGGACTGACCTTGCGGAGTACATCAAAGAAATAAATGGACCGGATGTAAAAAACAAATCTGTAAGCGAGTTAGTCGGTATGGATCCTGTTGCAGCATCACGATTTATAGATATAAAGTTTAAATCAATGATCGAGTTTCTTACATCACCTGCAGCCCCTTTGGGTGAGATAATACACTATTTCTGGCGCCGTGAATATCAAGCGAGGGGTTTGCAGCACTTTCATCTTATGTTGTGGGTAAAAAATGCGCCAATACTACAAGAATCAACAGTCGATGAGGTCGCAAACTTTATCAGTAAATATGTTACGTGTGCTGTCCCCGATAAAAATATTTCACCAACATTGTACGAACGTGTAATCAAATACCAAACTCATAAACACAACTCATACTGCTTACGGAAGAAAAAAACCAAATCAGGTTTCATAACTGTTTGCAGATTTGGTTTTCCTCGCCAAGTAACTGAGTCCCTAACAATCAGAAATGTGACCGAATCAATAGCAGCAAAGAAAACGTTAACATCTAATAACAGGCTGTACAATATACCCCGAAAAGAAGAATCTCGCTACATCAACGATTATAACCCAGCTATACTTCTTGCTTGGAACGGCAATATGGATGTGCAATATGTAGGTGAAAAGACGGCTGTATTAAATTATTATATCACAAAATATACCACTAAAGGCGAAAAAAGTCACACAATCGATCCTTTTGACAACATTAATTCGTCAAAATCTTTAGTTAGTAGGCTGTATAATGTAGGTCTCCGAGCTCTTAACAACAGAGAATGCGGCGCGCTTGAAGCAAGTGATACACTCTTGGGCATATCTCTTTACGGCACCGATCCACAGACCACAATAAGATGGCTCGATGTAAATATGCACCGTAACCGTCGAGTAAAAAATAAAAAAGACATTAACCAGCTAGAATCCGATTCTACCGATATATTTTTCGAATCTTGGGTTGATAATTATTATCCTCAACGACCTCACGACTTAGAAAAAGTAAATTTATATGACTTTGCTCGATGGTATGATATAACTACATCCCCACCGCCTCTGGCAACAGCTGCGCAGATACATAAAATATCATCAAATAAATTTTTAAAAAAACGGCAGCGCCCATATTTAATAAATCATTACAATTATGATGTAAATAAGTATCCAGAAAAATACTATTTCTCTCTCTTATTGATGTTTTATCCATGGAGGGATCTTTCTGTACTTAAATCTGGTCAAAGTACATACATAGAAGCCTTTAACCTATTAAAAAATGAAATGAAAGATGGATTAAATTACGGAGAAATACAAACAGAATTTCTTAATAACATAGAGAAAGCTTTCGAAATGATTGAAAAAAAAGTAGCAGAGATTGAAAGTAACCGAGATAGAGATAATAATGAAGATGACGGCATAGAAAATCCATTAGATTTTGTACCTCTTGAAGCCCAAAATGCAATGGAAGATTTTCGGAATGCAGAAGAGTTGGTGTCGGAAGATGAACTTCAAAAAAATATCAAAAACCTCAACGTAGACCAAAAACGTATTTTTGATCAAATTTGTAACACATTGAAACACAAGAAGGAAATTTTGAGATTATTTGTGAGTGGAACAGGGGGCACCGGGAAAAGCTATTTAATAAATACTGTTAAAAATTGGGTTAGAAAACATTTAAATAAATTGGTTGCTGTAGCTGCACCAACGGGTATTTCTGCTTTTAACGTTAATGGTTTGACAATACACAGGCTTCTACAGCTGCCAGTGGAGCATGGAAATTGTCAAAAGTACACTTCTCTGTCAGATCAAGTCCTCAAAGTTTTAAGAAGTGATTTAAACGAGGTAATTCTTTTAATTATTGATGAGGTATCTATGATATCAAATGTCACATTGATGTACATTCATCTCCGTTTAGCGGAAATTTTCGACACGGGTGATATAGAAGATGGCTGGTTCGGCAGAATTAACATCTTGTTATTCGGTGATCTACTCCAGCTGCCTCCAGTGAGACAACTTTCGCCGTTCGAAAACATCAAATCGTCAGATGTCCAAAAGTGTTTAGGATCGCTTAGCGCACCGAATTTATGGAAAAGCTTATTTTCATATGATGAATTGATTATTAACATGAGACAGAAAAACGATCAACTGTTCGGCGAAATGTTGAAGCGTATTAGATTGGGTGTAGTCACAAATCAAGATGTGAATGTCTTATCTGATCGGCTACTTAAATTAAAATCCGATAACCCAAAGGAAAGACTGATGGAAATCGTAAGCCATTTTTCAGAAATGCCAAACAATACCATATGTTTGTTTGCAACTAAAAATATGTGTAACCAGTTCAATGATGCTATGCTGACAAGTATAAAACAACCAGATATCAAATTGAATGCAATAGATGAAATAGATTGCCCAAGATACTTGAACAAACGAGCCAGGGGAGTGTTAAAAAAAAACGAGGATGATTCTTCATTATCTGCCGGATTAGAAAATGTTATAACCGTCAAAATAGGGGCACGTGTAATGCTACGCAGGAATATAGACGTCAGCAAAGGACTCGTAAACGGATCGATAGGGACAATAGAAAAAATACTTTGGGACGTCGACTGCAACAATAAAGCCAGAAAAATTAAAATTATATTTAACCATAATTTAACTTATGAGTTAGAGCGCGTTCAGACTAAGTTTCAGATATTGAGTAATGCGTTTGTGCACCGGAAACAATTCCCCATTTGTCTAGCCTATGCTATTACCATCCATAAATCACAAGGCCTTAGTCTTGACAACGCACTGCTCGACATTGGGTCTTCAATATTCAGCAAAGGACAGGCCTATGTAGCACTCTCCCGAGTCAAGACCTTAGAGGGTGTTCACCTTATAAATCTAGATCCTAGCCAAATAAAGGCCCAGGAAAGCTCCATCGTAGAATATAACCGCCTGCGAACATTATACCGCCCTGATTTGACAAGATTATTAATAAATAAGAAACGTGTGAAAAGAAACTCAGATAGTGAATGGGCAATGCGCTATAACGTTTCAAACGTGCAAGAAAATATAGAAAATGACAGTGAAAAACAGCCACTGCGTAAACGCAGAAAAAAGCTGTCAGATTAATTAATATTAAATAATGGTGATTTAATATTAAGCCTATTTATTTCAAAAAGGAAACATATACCTACTTACTTGGCAAAAAATAATGATATCTAACAAAAAAATAATTGGGAAAAATGGAGCCAAGTTCCATAAAAAAAAACTGCCAAAAGAGAAGTGATATGTAAGTGGGTGCCTAGTTGAAATAAAATTCACTCAAAATTTTCTACTAAAGTATTGTACCATTGTTTTATTTGTTTAATTACATTACATGTTGGCGCAGAAAAGGTGACGAAGTGAAAATTTCAGAGGAGAGAAGATTTATCTGATAAGATTATTTACTGTAACTACAAATTAGCGACTTCATAAAAGAAAAAAGGAAGAAAAATTCTAAATATTTTTAATAAAGTTATTGCTTTTTAAATTTAACCTATTTTTTTATTTTTAATTTTCTATTAATCTATAATTTTATTTAATTATCAATATGATTATTGTTGTTTTCAGAAACAACAAAAATTTCGAATCAATACATTTCGTTTCAAAACATGCATTCAATACAAACAGTATTAAAATATAGATTTCTGCCCCAAATTGACAGCCAAATACTTTATTGTAGGAAATTCAAATTAAATTTGAAAGTTGCTTGGTGAATAAAATAATCACATGTAAACACATTAAAAAGCTTTAAGTAAAGTGCCTAAATATAGTGTAACTTTACAAAAAGTAATGATATCTAACAAAAACATAACTGTGAAAAAAGGTAGCCAAGTTCTGTAAAGACAATGGCAAGAAAAGAAGTGATATCTAAGTGGGTGCCAAGTTCAAATAAAATTCACTCAAACTTACCTACTGAAGTATTATAGCATTTTTCAAATTGTTTAGAAATAAACAATATTGAT